>OY856412.1:1035937243-1036479743 GCA_963693085.1 Alisma plantago-aquatica
TCAAACATGCCCACATTGTAAACACAATAATGGACAAACCTAAATTTCATTCATAAATAATAACGAGTCAAACACTACAAGTATGGCCTTACAGTAAAATATATGCACAGTGAAAATTAGTGATGGTGGTGGATAAAGAATAAAAAGAGAAACTATGTTATTATTTGCACAAGAGAGTGAAAACATGGATGTAGATTCAAAATTAGGAAGGAGGAGGTTGTTGGTGGTCGTGGTGGAAAATTAGGACATATATTTACATGTAGAGGTGAAAGAGTGGAGGGAGAAGAGAGGTAGAGTCTAAAGGTGGAGGAAGACAAGTAGTTTCCTAGGTGGAACTGTGATATAGGAGGGGGAGGCATGGGTGTTGTGAGGAAGAAGTTGAGGTGCAATAGGGTGGTTACCCTTCTTAATTAGTGAAGCTTGTGTCCTAGTGTATCCGAGTTGTATCCAAATAAAAAAAGAAGATTTCGACACTTCTAGGTCGTGTCCACAGCTTATGTTAGGCAGAGACACGGTAGCCTTCATGAAGTGTCCATGCTTCGTAGCTGGGAAGCCTACTATATCTCTAGTACAATAACAAATTAACTAGAAGGTCAATTTATTGACTCAAAAAGTTAAAACTGTGATCGTAAACTTGATTAGAGCTAGACCAAAAATCATATCCATTAGAGATAAATTAGAAAGATTAATGCAAATCATGCCATCCATATTTTGGTATATGAAAGATGCATTATTCGTATACATAAAAGTTCTTCAAATGTCACTCAACCCAAGAATTCAATATGCACCAGTTCACCAAGTTTACATCAGTAGTGCATCAACAAAAAGCAACTTAGGTGCCTTCTTATCAGTAGCCTGGAATTACAGAAAATATAGATGCATTGTAAGAAAGATATCCTAATTTATTTGGTATAATGTTGTTATGTAGGTAGAATGTCTATTAATAAATGGGTTAAAACCAAATCTTTTTCATTATTTATATTCTTCAAGAAAACACCATAGGAAGCTGAACCAAAAATTATGGCTTTAATAAGAGATAACACAATCTTACAATTACATATGCACTAGACTGATAAGGAAGAAAAAAGTTCCTTGATCTCTTGACATTGAAAAATGCAAGCAAAATAAAAGACAACAGACAACTGATGCCTAAAGTTATTGTTCAACATATACACACATATATCTAAGATTCTCTAGGCATGCTACAACCAACATTGCTTCTCTCATACTTGATTCTTTAAGGTTAATAATGATTCCTAGAAGAATCAAACAGGTGGAAAAAGCTACTATAGATGACATATATGTTGACAACAATACATTACCTAAACAATTTGTCATGAGAAAAACATGCCCTGAGAGTAAGTCAATTGAAAATTTCCATTTTTTGTCTACACGTAAATGTTTCATGTCAGCAACATATATCTTTATTAGATATAGTAATAACCCATAGCATCCAACATAAAATAGTCATTTAAGAAGGCCATCTAACTGTGGCATTTCATAACATTGCCATCTGTAGGAATCACATCTTTCAACATTTTACAAACCAAACCCTGAGCCTTAGGCGTAGCTCCAGAATCCCAATACCATGGTCTGGATAAAAACCCAAACTGTCCCATATTGGTGATGGCCATTTTTGTTTATCTCAGAAAAAACAAACCATTATTAGTAGGTTTTCATGATGGCCACTCTACCATATCAAAGATAAAGGAATTGGAATCCTTAATCTTATTGATCCCATGGTGTGTCATAATCTTTTCCAAAGTCATGTAGTCCCATCCTTCCACTTCGTCCCAAAAATTAACCACATTAAAATCATATGATACATCAGATTGGTTAATAGAAAATTGGATAAGAAAAGACCCACACCATTTTTTATACCATAGGGATATATAGCCTTTGGCCACTATTGAATGTATCTTGGGTATTGCCTCCAGGAAAGATTTCCATATCTACTTCCAATAAGGTGAAGCAAAAGTGTCTCTGTAACGTCCCAAGATTTGAGGTCTCGGATAAAATGATCTTAAAAGAAATGATTAGACTACCCATATGACCAAGGTGCACCTCCTTTTTCGGGAGCCCATCACTTAAGAACTCTATAGTTAAGCGTGCTCATCTTGGAGTAGTATTAGGATGGGTGACCATTCAGGAAGTTGACCCCAGATTGCGTGTGAGTGAGGACAAAGCACGCTGTTAAGGCTAGTGGTAATTTATGGGTCCAGTTGTCATTCCTAAAACTCTACTAGATCCTAGGGAAATGGGCGCATGCATTACAAATTGTACTAGAGCCAATTCTCCTCCAATAGGTGGGGCCCACATGGGCATGTGGCATGCCAGTCTTAAGACGTGTAGTCCAGGCAAGTTGGGAAGGGCTATCCATTGAGACGAGATAGAGTCGCCCTTGCGCTGGTAGCCGTGAATGGGAGCTAGGTGTCCATGGGCCATTTTGGGTCTCTAGTGAAATGAAGAAGAGTTTATAGGATGGGATATTTGAGCCTTGACAAGGACTTCAAGAGTCTAAGTGGGGGAGATTGTAATGTCCTAGGATTTGAGGCCTCAGATAAAATGATCTTAAAAGGAATGGCCTCAGATAAATTGATCTTAAAAGGAATGATTGGACTACCCATATCAATAAGGTGCACCTCCTTTTTTGGGAGCCCATCACTTAATAACTTCATAGTTAAGTGTGCTCAGCTTGGAGTAGTACTAGGATGTGTGACCAGTAAGGAAGTTGACCCCGGATTGCACGTGAGTGAGAACAAAGCGCACATGCTAGTGGTGATTTGAGGGGCCAGTTGTCATTCCTAAAACTCTACTAGATCCTGGGGCAGTGGGCCCAGACATTATAACCTCTTTTCATGTCAACAAGATAGGTGCCACTATGATTGATGTATGTGTTGTTGTATTTGTTTCTGTAAAATTTATCCAAAGAGAGTTTCCAGTAAGAATTTCCCAACAAGCCTTAAATTGAAAGGCTTGTGAAGTAACTTGAAAAGATGTAAGTCCCAAACCCCAACTGCCAACAGTTTTGATATCCTTTCCCATGATACCCACACTCTTCTTGAGTTGTTATACTATGTAATTACCTCCATACTATATAACTTGATGGAGGATAGTACGTGTGCAACCAGTATCTTGTGACTCACAAAAGATAATAGATTTTCTTTTCAAGCCACAACTTTATGCTTGATTTTTTCTTGAAGAAAATGTGAATGTTGGATTCTTAGTCTACCTCTCACAATTGGAAATACGAAGTAGACAAAAGAATTTCCATGTGGGTAATGTAGCCTTTGAGAAGTTCTAGAATAACCTTAGTGTCATCAGAGCCACAAATAAAAAGGACTTAACATTGTTTACCTTTTGATCGGTTACAACTTCATAAGAGGAAAACATATTTCTAACAGTCGATAAAGAATAATTTTCTGACTAAGTGAAGATAACCACATCATCTGCATATAATAAGATGATTGGCTCCACCCCTCTCCCTCTAGTTTTAAACCTCATAATAGATTTATCTTCCATGGCACATTTGAACCTTCTACATAGAGATTCTTCAAAAGGAATGAACAAGAGGGGAGACAAATGGTTACCTTGCTTAAATCCCCTAACATCTGAAAGAAACTAGTAGTACAATTATTAATGGTCACACTCATCTAGGTGTTAGAAAAGAAATTCAGTCATAACTCAACAAGCTCAAGTAGCATCCTAAAATTCTCTAGGAATTTTCCTAAAAAAGACTTGTCCACAAGGTCGTATGCTTTGGACTTATCACATTTGATAACCATATTCCAACAGTCTCTATCCCCTCTATTGATGTCATAGATTAGTTCATTTTCCATCCCAATATTGTGAATTATATCACGACTACACGTATGTGCCTTGCTCACTTGAGATCATGCGAGGAATAAAATTTCTCATGTGATTGCTAAGAATTCTATCAATAATCTTGAGGGCAACATTTTTAGTCAAAATGGGATAATTTTTTTTGGTTAGTTCTCTAGGAGAATTATATTTAGGAATAAGGACAATGTGGTAGTAGAATAGGCTCATGTGACAAGAATGGCCCCTGAAAAAAGTCAACAAGCTATGAGAAATCCTCTCTTATTATATCCCAAGTGACAGTATGGAAATTTAGTGAAAATCCATCCGAACCTGACATTGTGATTTTGTCCATCATCTTGAACGTGTTAATTTTTTTTCATGATTTGGAGGAGCAATTGAAGTGAATTTTCATCTCCTGGCATGATTGAGGGGATACAATCTAATAACAAACCATCCTCATCCATACTTCTCTATGGTGGCTTCATGTAAAAAGGTTCAAAATGATTGGCCACGTAATTACCCATTCAGCCTCACCCTTTATATGCTCCCATCATTTATGCAAAGGTAAGGAATTGAACGTCTCTTCCTTCTGGCTCTAATGATTGCATTATAGAAATTGGTATTTCTCTCTCCCTCATCAGCCATTGAATTTTAGCTTTAGGTCTAAGATGTGCTTCTTCTATATCAAGTAAAACTTCCAACACCTTTTCAACATCAACAAGTTTATGCTTTGTGTCTCTGGTGCTTCGTCAAAAGACATCTACAAATTATGAATCACATCTTCCAAATTCTTTTTTCTTTGAATGGAATTTTGGAACGTCTTTTTACTCCATACATTCAAAGAATTTCTCAAATTATTAAATTTAGAAAATAATCTATACGATACATCACACCAACTGGATACAAACCAGCCATTTCTGATGTTATATAGGCATTCTTTATTCTTCAACCATGTGTCAAGAAAAATTAAAGGAGCTAGCTTCTTGCTCCTATGGTATTTTAATAGTCATAGAAAGAAATAAGAATTGGACAGTGATCAGAGGCCTTGTATCTTTGAGATGCATAATTTCAATATGCAACACATGACAACCATGATTGTCTAAGAAAACCTCTATCAGACCTCTCCCAAGTAGAAGGTGTGAGTTTTTGTGCATCTTCCAAGTATATCTACTACCAATAAAAGGAATCTTAATGATGTCCATATTAGAAATAGCTTTGTTAAAATCTATCATACATGCGAGATATAGTCACTTGATCCCCATTTTCATCACAAAATGTGATGGTCTTGAAATCCCCTCAAATAGTCTCCAATGACTATAGCCATGTCCACCAAAGATTCCCACAACTCTCACCTCATTGTTGAATTGCATTTATCATACACCATAGTAATATAAGAAAAAGAACCCATATCATCTTCCACTCTAATTGTAAGATGTTGCTTATGAGAGACAAAAACCTTCAGTTTAAGGCAAGTGTCAGCACAAGCCCCTACCTTTCCTCCTAGTATGAGTTGTCATGCACCTAGTCCAAACCAACAATGTCGAGTAATTCATGTGCTCTGATAGCATAGATGAAAGGCTCAAAATTTGCCACCACAATAGATTTGTGTTTTCATTACAAGATTCCCAAATTTCCTTATTCTATTGTTGCCAACTCCTCTAAGGTTCTATAGTAGATGTGCAAACTTGGAATTCGTAAGGATAACTAAAACTTTACAACACTTCTTCATCATCAGGAAGACTCATCTAAATTTATCATCTATGCCTCCATCACTAAATAAAACTATGTGTGATTCCCTTCTATCCTCTTTGTTGAAAAAACCTCATTCTCTATTTTGTCGTTCATATTCTGAATACGTGGATTGTATCCTCGACCTCCCTCTTCTTTGGTAAGGTCTAAACTAACTGAGAGATCTACCAAAGACTATTGGTAATATCTATTGTGTCCTCGTCTGAACTCCCTTCTGTTACCCATATTTTCATCCTCAAATTGGAAAAAATCACCTAGATTTTATTGATCAAGGACTCTTCTATAACCATTTTTAAGACCCGGAATATATCTCTCTATAATTTAAGACCTTACACAACAAAACTTTCATTTGAAGCTTATTCTTGATTAGTTTCAGCAATTAAGATGTTAATGTTGTATAAATGATGTTTTCTATCAGCAACATCGACAACAATCTAGGCCTTTATCATAATTAAACTCACCCATTATAATTACAAAGTAATCTAAACCATCATCTTTTAACTGGATAATTTGGGATCTAAACAAACATGGCCTACTTTGATATAGAAATATTGCATATGAAATGAACACTCCCACATTTTTCATTACTATAAGCTATAAGACAACTATCTTTATCAAAACTAAAAGTGCAGCGTTAATGTGTATTCATTTTCACATCACATATATATCATCCTCTTATATAACAAGATGACTATCTTTTACATTTCTCTATATATAACTTGATGTATGACAATACCCACTTTGAATGGAAACTACAATCCTACCCCCTTTGTAACCATAATGATACCTAATATATTTATAATAGGTCTTTGAGTTATATATGCATTTTATCCAATTATTCACACTATATATGTGTATGTGGCATAGTAGGTCTCTACTCACCAATGACTAAATATGCAGCCATATCAAAGATGAAGATGATGTATGCATATCTATTGGATGAATTATTCATGTATACTTAAATCCTGAAGTACTTGCAACCAATATTCATGTAGCAATAACAAAACATTTTTTCTTAGGGGAAATGGTTAAGGATTTCTAAGCATCCTTAGATTTATTTCATACCACAAGTTGTGTAACATAATATGGGCAACTAAGTGGAATTTCTGATTGCTGAATGCAGTGAGGTAGCAAACCTAAAACTCTCCAACAAAACATAAAGTCAACCACCAATAGATCACAGAGCACTAGCAAATCATAGAGCACAAGCATCAGAAAACTTTTGAGTAATGTGACTATTGTTGATGATCAGATTGAGAACACTAATATATTTATTGAGAGAAGACCTAGCATCTTAAAGACACTAGTAAACTCTTTTGTAGGATGGTTGGAGCTTGAGTAACTAAATGAGGAATACCCAAAAGTTGTTATTGTTTTGAGACATGATAGATTGTAAAAGAAGCAATAAAAAGTCATAACAGAAAAAGTCTTGAGTCAAATGGAAGATAATCCAAGGATAATTTTTGGAACAAAAAATTAAATATGATCATATGATGGAATCATATGATCTGACGAATCATAAAGTATAACATGCTTTACTAGATCGTGATTCAATGTAATGTTTTGACTAAAACTTGAAGGCCAATGTTAAGAATAAAGAGAAGGATCTCAATTCTACTGAGAAGGAGATTTTAAATTTCAAAAGATACCATAGGTAATCCTTAAAAAATTAAGGACATTCAAGTTTAAATGTGCCATCAATAGCCACTATGCCTCTACAAATGTGCTATAATCAGCCATGTAAGTGGTGGATGTACACAAGTGAAGAGTTCATGAATTTTATAAACATACATAGATTGGTTAAGTAGAACTCTCAACTTTAAACACAATTGCAACAAGGTTGGAGTTGAAATTTGTGGTTCTAAAACAATATTTTGAATTGGATCTACAGAAGTAAAATCATTATGCATCCAATAAAGTGGAGGATGAATGTAACAGATGCAAAGACCACATATTCTTTCATCAGTCACTTGATCCTCCGTTGTTGTGTATAAGAGGTTATATGATGAAGGAACAAAATTTGGTATCATTTGCTATACCTATTTTGATGATAGGAAGGGGTCTTCTTTTCATGTATGAGAGAGGTTAAACCTAACCATGGTATAAGAATTTGTAAATGCATATCAACTGTAATAAATGTAAATACCTTTTGTAGAAAAGAATTCTCTAAGGATATCATTTGTAGACAAGAATACTCTAGAAACATGCTTTATAGAAAAGTATTTGGTAAATATCCTTTTGTGAAACTCTTATAGAATAATGAGATGACAACCATCCAATGGGTGAAAGGATTTTATTTCTAGTATGGTAACATTTGCCTCACATAGTGTAACATGCATAATTGACCCTCCTTCAAGGAAGAGTTAATTTCCAACCCCTCCTCCATGCAAAGTGTGTCATTGTACCTCCTCCCTCATCTTCTCCCTGATTCTATCAATGGCAAGAGACGTTGCCTCCCCCTCCTCATAAACCATTTCACCCTACCTTCACCATTTCCAACATTCTTAATCATGTCTGGATCATCCTAGAATCTGGAAATATTATCTATTCTTCATTGTGGTCCATCTTCAAACTTTGCACTACCGCATACAAAGTGTAAGAAAAATATTGATAGTTATCCTCCTAAAGACACTGATATGGATATATGGAAGCATATTGATGCCCTTGTTCTACAATGGATTTATTCATCCATCTCAGATGATATTGTGCTTGGAATTCTTGAACCAAATTCTATGGTTCATGCTACATGGACTTGTCGCACAAAAAAAATTCTTGACAACAAAGGTGTCTGAGATGCTTAGCTTGACAATGAGTTCACAAATCTCAAGCTCCCCAAATATCCCTTCCTTGATGATTATTGTAATAGTGAACACTTAGTGCAAACCAACTATGTGATGTTGATAGCATTGTTAGTGATCAATGGCTTGTATTGCAGCTTATTAATGATCTTTTCGCAAAAATGTGATAGTGTAGCATCAATCATTTAACAAAGATGTTGCTCCCGATATTTGCCACTGAATGCTCCATGTTGTGTCTTGACCAACAAAGTTGTGCCAACACCATGCTAACATTAATGCACATCTTCCTCCACTATTTTTCTTGCACCCCGAGCAGGGGGCTCCTGTTCTCTATTAATATATTTATTTATGTTTATTCCTTTATTTTGTACTATCGTAGTGTCTTTTCTTTTGGCCATATTGGTGAACTCTATCATGAGGAAGTCCTCCTATCCTATATAAGGAGGGTGTGTATGCTTATTTTTTTATCCAATTACTAGAATCTTCTTCTAATTTACATGGTATCAGATTATTAAAATCCTCCATGGGCCCCTTCCTTCTTTCCGCATGTCCCCCCATCCCATTCTTTTTCACTAGATCTTGTTTTTGCCTGTATGCACCCTTTTTCCCTTTCTGACACCCAACCATATCCCATTATAATCTTTGAATGCCTCTCCACATGTCGAAAAGCTCTTCATCACCTAACAACCATATCCCATTACCACACTGCTATATCAATATGAAAATATGATCAGTCGAGTTTGAAACTCGACCGACAAATAGGTCAGAACATTCTTCAAAAATTTTAATATTTGGAAATAGTATGGAAATTTGAGATATACAAATCATATCCAAATTTGAATTAAATCAGAGTTACACATAAAATACTAAAAGTCATTCAGTGAGACACTCACATTATGCATTCATATGTCATCAAAACCCTAATTTGGGCCAATTAGGCTTTCCAAATGTTAACCCTAATTATGTGGATCAAAGTATGATTAAACCTTCTCAATATTTAAAACATCAAAACATAAATACCACCATTAATAAATATTTAAACAAGGATGAACTTAGTTAAGCATACAATCATCCAAGTAAACCCTAATTAGATGACTAATTTGAAAAGGGTCATTACAAATTCTCCCTCCTTTTATGATTTTGTCCTGAAATCCAATAAAAGATATGGAAGAAAATCATATCATCTAATCGTTCACCTCTCTGAGCATCAAATTATAAATACTTTCATTTTATCTTTCTTTCATATGGCATTTTTTGCACTAAATTGATATTTCATCCCTTGTCATGATCATATCTCTCCTTGGGTATTACAAACACTTTCTTCACAAAATTTAGTAATACATAATTTATCAATATCTGATTCACATCACCTTTCACATCCTTTAAAAAAAATTATTGTGTATCTCATGGATTAAGATTATGACTCGTTCACATATTTTCATCCGCATCCATCAATTTCCTAAATAAAGAAGATCATTTAGTGTGCATCTTAGTTCATATATTTTTCTCACAATTTCAGATGTCATACTCAAATTCAAACTCATTAGAGATTGTATTCATAATCCATTAATATTTCATCTTTCTTATATGAGATTTCATGCTTGCCATATGTTCCATATTAAATTATAAACTCCTTTTCTCTTTCACCATTCTTCTCTTTTTCATCATGCATCTTATTATACTACCAAACTATGTTCATTTGGATACATGGTCAGGGAATCCAGAAGAAGTACAGTTGACAGTTCCATACTAGCTTAGCTCAATACCCAAATACTTGACTGGAGTATCTAGATACTAAGTTCAGTTAATGCACATAATTCAGGTTATATTTATAATCTACATTATCATATAGTCCTAGATCCTATTGTCCCTGTAGACTCATCTAACCTAGGCTCTGATACCACATTGTCAGGACCCACTCTTTTGATCAGCACAAGTACCAACCATTAGAGCTAATTCCAAAACCTAAACCTAGATTATGAAATAAAACAAATAATTCTCAACAAAGGTGATTAAATAATATATGAGAAATAGAAATATTTTTTTCCTTTTTCTTTCTTCACAAACTCATAAATCAAAGTCACATCAAGGACGTCACATTCAGATATCACAAATCATATTCAACTCCATTAAATCCAAAATCAAATCTTGTTCTCATATGTGGTTCAATTTACATCAGAAACATGTACATTGTTGAACAAACTTAATCTACAACCCATCCCAGGAAAGAGAGAGTACATGGACATTCTAATCTATCCATATTATACTATTTATATATTCTGTATCATGACAGACCTCTCCGCTGGGTAGAATTATACCAAAAAACATTTGAAACGACGTCATGAGACTCATATAGAGCCTCAGTGAGTGGATACCTCCCACTCAAGCTAGGTACATGTCATAACTAAGTACTCCTTTCAAATATGCATGTCCTTGTATAGTAGATAGTTCTATCATAAGTCATATATAACTTACAATGGTAATCTAATCCAACAGATAAGGTAATCACTTCAACCAATTATAACTTCAAAACATCTTTTAGAGCATGTCTATGAACAAATCAACATATACTTCTTAGTTCAAATTAAGAACCCTACTACATGATAAATAAGTCAAGTTCTAAGCATTTTGAATCAATACATAACAATAACATTGACTTTGTGACACTCCACCAGCCGGACCAGGAACACATCCTATAGTCCTGAAGCTAAAGTACACATAATACATATGTACTAAACAATACTATCAAATAGCAAGAAATCCAACTCATATTCAGAATGGATATAAATCCCAACATTTATAACTCGTCTGCATGATAGATCATAATATGAAATAGAAAATGTCCATAGAAACATGATTTCTTTCCACAACATGAAGCTTAATCAACAATGACAAATCATCAACTAGAAGTACAAGGAATCTAATAAGCATTCAAATCATATTCTACACGACTTATCATCTTTTATTCATTTGCCCTAAAACTACTTGGCTTGTACCTCACCAAGTAGAAGTCGTCACGCCTAATTCTTGTGCCAACGACTCACTGTCACTATCTTAAGATTTAGCCAGCCACCCTAAGATATCAACAACAGACCCTATCCACCTCAGGGTTGCCTATAGAGGCTCACGTCCTCATCTCGGGTACACGAGATATGAACCAAAAAAATAGTATATCACATATCGCAATATTTCACATATTTTTTCATTTCACATTTCACATATTTCATTTCATCAGAGTCTATTCCATCTAGACATAGACTTTCACAGTAAAGATTTAGGGCTAGAGCCACTCCAGATGACTCACTTCTAAATCCTGGTGGTCTAACCTTTAAGGTCTCGAACCACACTCTGGAAATCCTTCTCATAATTCATCGATTACTACAAGGAGATCCATTTTGTTTCCCTAGTGTTGTACTTGGGGGAAACTCACAATGTTCAGGGTACTAACTAGATGTTCCATCATTTCACTTATTACTAATCTCTTTTACTCATCTTAAAAGAATTCAAAACATCATATATCATATTTGTGTATTCTCACGTAACTAGAGTAACATGAAAGAGATCAAGTTTATCAATAAGGACAATGATCAAAGTAAGAAGAACAATAAATCTATATATTGCAACACATGTCATTATTTCTATCTTCTACTTGATCTCATAGCAATCATCAACAGTGGGCCTTCAGCCCGAGACATAATCTTATTGTCCATCAATCACACCATAAGGGTTTTATCATCATCAGTGGGCTTTCAGTCCTAGACATAATCTCATTAAGCAACATTTACCCTTATCAAGGTTTCTCAATATAAGGAGTGCATATTAAATTCAATTTCAACATAAATCTTATCAGTTCATTGTATATCAAAGTTCTAAACAAATATTAGCAGAGTCGGTAGAACTAGCAACAATAAAAGTATATATATATATCTTGTATCATTCATCATACTCAAAATAGATTTATCATACAACATATGCTTGTTCCATCCAATCTCAATAGATGTCAATAAATTTCATGCATATACATGCATACCAGACTCAGTTCTCTTCTTCTTTTATATCACATTCTTCATATGGGGTTACTAATCAACACATGTTGATTGTCATTTGAATTCCATCAAAATAGTTCATTCTCATAGTACAAGTATTCTATCAAACAATCACAATACAAAGACACATTCTTGTAAATCAGTTCAAATGCTTGAACCTCATCTTTTCATTGAATGAAACTATATTTATGTGCATTCCTTAATCCCTCATTAAGACTGTTATTCATTAGAACCAACTAGCTCAACATTTTATGGTTAGAGTTTGTTTCTTAAATTCGTCTACTAATTCTCATATTTTTCCTTCAATTTCATATTCATTAATCTCAACTTCTCTCTTGTCATGTTCATTAAATTACTGGAACCAATCATTTTTAACTTACTTGATATACAATACTTTTCTTTTCCTTGATATCCATCAAAATCTAGTTTTAGTATGTTTCATTCAATTTGTCTTAAGACATATGTAATTAAAACAAAGTATTAAAGACTTCATCGTAATATCTTCATTAGTTTTATCTTTAACTTGCCATCACCATCAACACATTTTTTCTTGATATTATTTCTTATATTTAGATAAGTGTACCATGTCATTGACTTCTAATGTCATTCCCATAATCAACAATGATCATTCTTTATTATACTAAAACAAATTAGACTTAAATGATATTAGTAACACTCATCATATTCAATTGAAGTATTACTTATGAGATACGGGGTGCTCCCCTACACGGTTGAATGCCGTGTAAGAGATTATCTTGTGTAGCAGCAATAAGAGAGGTAGAAAAAGCTTCCGCACATAAAAGAAAAGATAGGGAGAAAGAGGGTCACCCTGGCGAAGTCCGCGTGCTGGGGTTGTACTTTGGGTTCAGTCTCCATTGATGGCGAATGCGTGTTGGACAGTAGTAATGCAATCTCGGATTTTATCTATCCAATTCATCCCAAAGCCCATCTTTTCCATCACAAAAATAAGAAAATCCCACTCTACTCGGTCATAGGCTTTTGACATATCTAACTTCAACGCTAGGCTGCCCTTCTTCTTTCCTTTGTCCCTCTTCATAGTATGGAACAACTCGTAAGCAATCAACGCATTATCCGAAATCAATCTCCCCGGGACAAAAGCGCTTTGATTTTTGGATATTACACTGTTCATGAGAGGCTTTAACCGGTTTTCCATCACTTTGGAAGCAATCTTGTAAATCACATTGCATAGGCTGATTGGACGAAACTCCCCAACTGTCTTCGGCTTATCCACCTTTGGAATGAGCACCACTAAGGTGTCGTTCACATCCCTTATACTATGCTCTCCTTTCCACCATCCTTTAATGTAGCTTGCCACATCCTGCCCCACAGTTTCCCAATATTTTTGATAGAACATCGCCTTCATCCCATCTGGTCCCGGCGCTTTGTTTGGATGCATTTATTTTATAGCAACCCGGATTTCATCATCCGTAACCTCCCTTTCCATACTCTCCCTTTACTCATTCATTATCACCCTTTTAATTCCCTTGGTTGCCTGCTCAAAGCCCCCTATATTACTGGATTGGAAAAGATTGGAAAAGTGACTCAGAAAAATTTGTATGATCTCATTTTCCTTTTTTCTAAGAATACCATTCTCTATTCTCGTCTTCTATGCCATCAATCCAGATCCTTCATCTTCTGTTGGATGCTTTTTGGTGGAAATAAGCCGTGTTCTGGTCTCCCTCTTTCAATCCTTTCACCCGTGCCTGAGCAGCCCAGTATTCCTCATCCTTTTGCATCCAATATTGCATTTCTTTGGAAGTGTTCTCCGCCTTCTAGAGATTTACATTGTCCGGTGGAAGACCTTGTATTCTTTTCAGCTCCTTCTCTAGTTCTTTCACCTTCCTACTCCTCGCTTCAAATTTTTCCTTTGCCCACTCTCTCAACATATTTTTACATCTCATAATTTTATTGCTTAGTCCCCCCCATCCTCCCTCTCCCAAGCCTCTTTTATGATTTTTCCACACTCCTCCTCCCCCGCCCACATGGGTTCGAAAGCAAAGAAATTCCTTCTCTTCTTTTTTCTGCTGTTTCTATTGTATTCTTTTAAGATGATAGGTGTGTGGTCAGATTCATATATGGGAAGATGAACCACCTTACAATTTTTGAAAAGATTACGCCAATCAAGTTCAAGAAGGAATCTATCAAGCCTCTCCATAACTAGCGTTCTTTCAGTCACACCCCTCTTCCATGTGAAGATATTTCCATCAAAGCCTACATCAATCAGCTCACAGTCATCAATGACATCCCAGAAATTCTGCATGAATTTTTCTTCCTTTGGTGGACCCCCCTGCTTTTCGGCATTTGACACAATCTCATTGAAGTCCCCAAAAAAGATGACTGGTTCTTCTGCCTCATCCTTCAACCTCCTCATCAACTCCCATGTCTTTGTTTTATTGTTCTGATCCACCCATCCATAGATTCCAATCACTCTCCATTGTTGTCTGTTGTCTTCCTTTACCAAGCCTGTCACATGTCTTGATGAGAAATTGACAATGTCCATAGTGCACTCTTTCCACCAGAAGCCAATACCACTTGACCTGCCCCTGCTCGATATACACATCCCATCTGTAAAACTGCAGCCTCTTTTTACCTCCTCCAACTTTGCTTCTACTATCATAGTTTCCGCCACGAAAACTATGTTTGGACGCTCTCTCCAAACCCAGGCTCGGAGAGCTTTACACGTGTCAGGGTCGCCCAATCCGTGACAGTTCCAGCTGAATATTTTCATTGTCCTTCGCGGGATTGGTCTCCGCCAATCTCCGCTACTTGAGTTGTACCGACCCCATATTTGTCCACTGCATTCACATCAGATCTTTTAGTTCTTTTTTCACCCAGTTCCTGTTGAGGAGTTTCATCAACCTCCATTTCACAGAAATCCATCGCTCAGTTTCTTTTTCCCGTTAATTGGTCACACACCACTCCATCTTCGGGAATACCTAGCCTTTGACCCCTGCTCATTTTGTATACCCATGGATGGTGCTTCTTCTTCCCCCAAATTTGTTTGTGCTTTTGCCCTGATTCTTTCTTCCGCTGTGCCCGGGTGATGGCTCTTCCCTCTCTGCCCTCTTTCTTGTTAGCTTCTATGCCTTGGTGATTGTTACCTTGCTCTCCGCTGTCATCGACATGAAGAGACTCCATCGTGTTCTCTGCCTGCCTGTTGCTGCTTTGTTCCCTGTGATTTCCCAGCCCCTCTTTCTTTCTCTATTCCTCGCCGTGGAGCACATGCTGTACATTGCTTGCCTCCAGTGTCTTCATGTTCCCCGGCCATTGGTGTCGTTCATCTGAGCTTTCCATTTCCTCCAACTCTGGTGCGATCTCGTCGACTCGATGGTTCCCCCTTAGCTTTTTTAGTTCCACCGCCGAGTACCTCATAACCCTTCTCTCCCTTGCCGCCTCACCCCCCTAGTTTCACGTCCCCCATGCGCCCCCTCTCCCGACCCCGTCTCCTCCATCTTCCGATCTGACCCTCCACCCCCCTCCCTCCCTTCCAACCTGCCCTTCCCCGACGCATTGTCCCAGTCTCCTCATTCATCCCCAGATTCGCTCGTCCCGTTGTTCCCCCACCTCCCACTCCCCGTCCTTTCACTCCCCCCCCCGACCCAACCTTCCTTGATCCATCAGTGCTACCACTGTCATCACGTCCCCCCTACTTCGGTGCTGCTCCCTCGCCCCCTAGGCGTTGATATGTGAGTTTCCTTCTCGCCGGTCCTGTCCCCCCTTCCTTATTGTCCGTCGCTCTTCTCTTCTTCCAGGGAGATGCCCTCAGCCAGTTTCCCCATCATTGCTGGTGCTCGCCCACGTCTTCCGCTTGCACACAGTCACGGTCAACATGCACTAATCTGCCACACTCAAAACAGAAACTTGCGAGCCGTTCATACTTCACTTCAACATCCGTCGTTACACCCCCCTTCATCCTGATCTTTTGTATACGTTTCAGCGGTTTGGTTACATCCAGGACGACTCAGACTCGTATGGAAGAGTCCCAACCCAACTCGTCTTTATCGGTTCCATTTTTTTTTCACAGACAATAGTATTCTCTTTGCTAGAGCTACCACTGCAGAATGCTTGAAGATAGCTGAAATTATAAGCCAATATGAACAGGCATCCAGACAAAAAATAAATTTTACTAAGACAGAGGTAGTTTTCAGCAAAGGAGTACAAAGAGGAAAGTGAGATCGTCTGAAGAATACATTGGAGTGAGGGAGGTGGATCGTCATGCACAATATCTTGGGTTACCGACAGCCATAGGGAGATCAAAAAAGCACGTTTTCAGCTTCATAAAAGATAGAATATGGAGGAAATTTCAAGGGTGGTCGGAAAAGTTGCTATCCAAGGTAGGGAGGGATGTGCTTATAAAAGCGGTGGCACAAGCTATACCAACTTACATTATGAGCATATTCCAGTTACCAGCGGGAACCATTGAGGAGATCCAAAGAATCATAGCTAGATTTTGGTGGGGTGCAAATGATAAAGAGAGGAAAATGTCGTGGATGAGATGGAACAATTTATGGAGGCCCAAGCGACAAGGTGGAATGGGATTTAGAGATCTCCATGTCTTCAATCAAGCACTACTAGCAAGACAATTGTGGCGGATAGCAAACAACCCGGAGGCGTTGGTGAGCAAAATTCTCAAAGCTAGATACTTTCCAAGGACGTCGATATGGGAAGCTAGACGGGGTCATGATCCAAGCTACACGTGGAGAAGCATGTGGGGAGCCAAGGCATTATTGAGGGAAGGAACACAGTGGAGAGTGGGGAACGGGGCTGACATTGACCTGTGGGATGATCATTGGCTTCCTGAGGAGGATGAAACACTTGCACGAGTTTAGGAATGAGAGGAATGCGGAGTACAGCCGAGTCTGCGATCTTATGAGAGATGATGGGATAGGATGGGACCGTTCACGAGTACAGGAGTGTTTCCTGGAGAGCTACTCTAGGAAGGTTTGTGCCATTCAAATTAGTAAGCACAGACCTTCTAATTCATTGATGTGGTGGCCAGCAAACAATGGGGAATTCACAGTCCGCTCAGCTTACTGGTTGGGAATGATGGGGAAAGAGGAGGTCGGACGGTATAAAGCGACACACGGTGATAATCTGTGGAAGAAGATCTGGCAGGATGGATGGAGCCCAAAGACAGCCCACTTCTTATGGAGGATCTACACGGGAGGACTAGCTACTAGGGGAAGGCTTTACGACAGACATTGCATACCGGATGGCACATGTATGTTGTGCATGGGGGAGAAGGAGACCATATCGCATATGCTTTTCCGGTGTCCGTGTGCAGTGGAGGTGTGGGAACTTCTGCCTAGGGAGGTCCAGACATGGGTGGACGACGTCAAGGATGGGGAGGTGGCTGCTACTATAAGGGAGGCTTTGATGAGGCTGAACACATGTGAAGCAACGTCAATTGTTGCTGCAATGTGGGCGGTGTGGCGTGGACGCTGCTCTCGTGTTTTCAGTGATGGCAATGTGAACAGCAGGTTCTTGTATGGCTGTGCGCTGCCAACGGCTAGAAGGCTTACGGGGCAGCCATGTACGCCCATGCATGGGGCGAATGGTGGGGACGACGTGGAATGGAGAGGCTGGCGCGCGCCCAGTGAAGGTCACGTAAAGCTGAATGTGGACGTTTCCTGTGGAGACGATGGAGGCTCTAGTATTGGAGTTGTGATGAAAGACGCAGCGGGGGTGCTGAAGGGGATGCTCGGGGAGAAGGTCACCTCGGGAAATGATGTTGCTATGACAGAGGCTTTGGCGGTGAGGGCGGCTTTAGAATGGGCGAACAAGGAAGGAATCACACAGGTGGAAGTGGAATCAGACTCCATGATGATCGTCCAAGCGTGCAACACTACATCATCACAGAGGGACTATCTAGGGACTGTTGTGGAAGATATCTTTGTTTTGAAACGTTTATTTTCCTTTTGTAGTTTTAATTATGTTAGTCGTTTAGACAATAGGGCAGCTCATCTAGTTTCCAACCACGTCCGCCGTGGATCAGTAGATAGGATCGTTTTACTTCAGCCTTTTACTTCTTGTAGTTTGAACCTTGTAAGACTTGTTTCGGCTATTTAATTTCATGCGGGGAACCCCCATCATAGGGTTTCCCGTCCTTTCTCAAAAAAAAAATTGAAGTATTACTTTCAACTTCAGCATATGATCACATTTACAACATCATATACAAGTTCTAGCTTTATCACTCATAATCATCTTAATATTAAAGTTTTTGAGTTTTCAAGAAATCATTCCTTAGTTCAACATATCATAAGAATCATATCATTCAGTAATCCAATCACGATTCAAGGGTTCATTAGGGTTATTCACAAACATGGAAACCCTAATTTCCATTTTTACACATTTCATTCATCAAGCATAAGTATGCATTGATTAATTGACTCATTTGATTAACTTCCTCAACACAAATCCTAATCAGGATATGTGGTCAATCAATTCCATTAACATTCAACAAAACACTTGTATAATACAATCTAGTGCAATTTAAATATGGTTTTATACATTTCAATTCAATTCCAAGCATATCGGCCATTGGGCTGATTTTTAGGCAAAATTCACATGAAATAGCATAGTCATCTACCCATAAGAATACCCATGGATCCTCAATCAATATATCAAGAACTAATCAATTTCCAATCAATGAGAAATAATCAAAATTAGTAGAATTGGATTCCCCAATATCTTTCCCAAATCAAATCCAATCACATACATATACACACAAGGTTTCTGAATATTTTAACTAGATAGGATTATACTTTCAACATGAATACAAAGATTTGGAGGGAGAAAAACACTCACCTCAGGTGCCAAGCACTTTAAAAACGTAGGTCAACCTCTGTATTTTTGGAGACCTAATCAAACTCTAGCAAATAAATCCAGTTCCTTCTCCTCTCAACTCGAAAACCCTAGAAATGGGGATTAGAAGAGAAAGGGTAAGAAAAGGGGGAGATTTGATGTGATTTTAAATCAAATCAGAAGAGGGACATAATCTTGACATGTGAGAGAATATTCAGCATGTAATGCTATGCAAAGAAGCTATATTTACTTGATTTCATCATATCTTGGATTGAGAAACCCTAGGTCAACATCTTCACCACTTTCTCTTCTCAAAACCCTAGCTCTCCTCTCTCTAAAGAATTTCGTTTCTTTGATAGGAATGATGATTTATGAGAGCTCCTTGTGTGTTAGGTTAGTCATATAGATGAATTGAGGTGCTTAGAAAAATTGCAAATAAGCCCTCCATTATATTTTTATTTTGCTCAGACTGGTTGGTCGGCAGAGTTATAACTCAATTGATACCTCACTTTTCAGAAATCAAACCTCGTCCAAAAATGATGACACTTTAACACGATATCTTAAATTGAGTTTTGTAAGAGACAATAAAAATCATAGATCATTTGTAGTTATCAATAAATAACTAAAAATCAAACACTACACTACCATATTGCATTCTACATCATGGTCGGTCGAGTTTGTCCTTCACAGAACTCGACCGACACCCCTCTTTGTAGAGATAAACTATCATCCAAAAATTATGACAATTTAATAGTATATCTATAATGAAAATTTTCAACTATGATTAAAATTTGAGATCAATTGGATATACTAATAAAAAGATAAAATTCAATTATCACACTGCTATATCAATCTGAAAATATGGTCGTTTGAGTTTGAAACTCGACCGACAAATAGGTCAGAACACTCTTACAAAATTCTGATATTTTTCAATTCTGTTCAAATTTGAGATGTACAAACCATATCTAAATTTGAATTAAATCAGAGTTACACATAAAATACTAAAAATCATTCAGTGAGACACTATGCTTATCAAATTTTGTATTCATATGTCATCAAAACCCTAATTTGGGTCGATTAGGGTTTCCAAATGTTAACCCTAATTATGTGGATCAAAGTATGATTAAACCATATCAATATTTAAAACATAAAAACTTAACTACCTTCATTAATAAATATTTAAACAATTAATAACTTAGTTAAGCATACAATCATCCAAGTAAACCCTAATTAGATGACTAATTTGAAAAGGGGTCATTACAAATTCTCCCTCCTTTTAGGATTTCGACCCAAAATACAATAAAATATATGAAAGAGATTCATATCATCTAACCATTCACCTCTCTCAGCATCAAATTATAAATATTTTCATTTTATCTTTCTTTCATGTGACATTTTTTTTGCATGAAATGGATATTGCATCCCTTGTCATCATCATATATCTCCTTGGTATTACAAACATTTATTTTCACAAATTTTAGTAATACATAATTTGTCAATATCTAATTCACATCACCTTTCACATCCTTTTAAAAACAAATTATTGTGTATATCATGGATTAAGATTATGACTCATTCACATATTATCATCTGCATTCATCAATTCCCATTATAAAGAAGATCATTTAGTGTGCATCTTAGTTCATAGCTTTTTCTCACAATTTCTGATTTCATACTCAAATTCAAACTCATTATAGATTGTCTTCATAATCCATTAAGCTTTCATCTTTCTTGTATGAAATTTCATGCTTGCCATATGTTCCATATTGAATTATAAAATCCTTTTCTCTTTCAATATTTTATCACCATTCTTCTCTTTTTCATCATGCATTTTATTATACTACCAAACTATGTTCATCTGGATACTTGGTCAGGGCATCCAGAAGAAGTACAGTCGACAATATCGTACTAGCTTAGCTCAATACCCAAATACTTGAATGGAGTATCTGGCAACTGAGTTCAGTCAGTATGCACATCATTTAAGTTATATTCAACATCTACATTATCATATAGTCCTAGATCCTATTGTCCCTACAAACTCATCTAACCTAGGATCTGATACCACATTGTCGGGACCCACTCTTTGGATCAGCACAAATACCAACCATTAGAGATAATCTCAAAACCTAAACCCAAATTATGAAATAAAACAATGAATTCTCAACAAAGGTGATTAAACAATATAAGAGAAACACAAATATTTTTTTTCCTTTTTCTTTCATCACAAACTCATAAATCAATGTCACATCAAGGACGTCACATTTAGATATCATAAATCATATTCAACTCTATTAAATCCAGAATCAAATCTTGTTCACATATTTGGTTCAGTTTACATCACATACATGTACATTGATGAACATACTTAATCTACAACCCATCCTAGGAAAGAGAGAGTACTGGGACATTCTAATCTATCCAGATTATACTATTTATATCTTCTTTGTCACAACCTCTCCACTAGATAGCATTATACCAAAAAACATTTGAAACAACGTCATGAGACTCATATAGAGCCCCAGTGAGTGGATACCTCCCACTCAAGCGAGGTACATGCATCAGCATTAGATTAAGTATAAAAACTTAAAAGAAACACGTATATATTGAAATGTATAGCAGATAGTTCTATCATAAGTCATATCTAACTTACAATGGTAATCTATTCCAATAGATAATGCAATCACTTAAACCAATTATAACATTGAAACATCTTTTAGAGCATGTCTATGAACAAATCAACATATACTTCTTAGTTCAAATTAAGAACCCTACTGCATGAGAAATAAGTCAAGTTCTAATCACTTTGAATCAATACATAACAATAACATTAACTTTGTGACACTCCACCATCTAGACCAGGAACACATCCTGCAGTCCTGAAGATGAAGTACACATAATACATATCTACCAAACAATACTATCAAATACCAAGCAATTCAACTCATATTTAGAATGGATATAAATCCCAACATTTATAACTCGTCAACATGACATGTCATAATATGAAATAGAAAATGCCCATAGTAACATGATTACTTTCCACAACATGAAGCTTAATCAACAATGACAAATCATTAACTAGAAGTACAAGGAATCTAATAACCATTCAAATCATGTTCTACACAGCTTATCATCTTTTATTCACTTGCCCTGAAACTACTTGGCTTGTACCTCACCAAGTAGAAGTCGCCACGCCTGATTCTCATGCCAACGACTCACCGTCACTATCTTAGGGTTTAGCCAACCACCCTAAGATATCAACAACAAACCCTGGCCACCTCAGGGTTGCCTAAAGAGGCTCACATCCTCATTTTGGGTGCAAGAGATAGGAACCAGCAAAACAGTATATCACATATCATAGTATTTTACATATTTTTTCATTCCAGATTTCACATATTTCATTTCATCAGTCTATTTCATCTAGACATACACTTTCACAGCAAGGATTTAGGGCCAGAGCCACTCCAGATGACTCACTCCTAAATCCTGATGGTCGAACCTTTAAGGTCTCGATGCACATTCCAGAAATCCTTCTCATAATTCATTGATTTTTATAGGAGATCTGTTTTGTTTCCCTAGTGTGGTCCTCCATGGAAACTCACAGAGTTTAGGTAACCTAACTAGAATTTCCATCATTTCACTTATTATTAATCTCTTTTACTCATATTAAAAGAATTCAAAACATCATATATCATATCTGTGTATTCTCGCGTAACTAGAATAACATGAAACAGATCAAGTTTATCAATAAAGACAATGATCAAAGCAAGAAGCACAATAAATCTGTATATTGTAACACATGATTATTTATATCTTCTACTTGATCTCATAACAATCATCAACAGTGGTCCTTCAGCCCGAGACGTAATCTTATTGTCCATCATTTACTCCATCAGGGTTTTATCATCATGAATAGGCTTTCAGCCCTAGACATAATCCCATTAAGCTACGTTTACCCTTATTAGGGTTTCTCAATGTAAGGAGTGCATATTAAATTCAATTTCAACATAAATCCCATCAGTTCATTGTATATTACAGTTCTGAACAAATATTAGCAGAGGTAGTAGAACTAGCAATAGTAAAAACATAAAGATATATTGTATCATTCATCATACTCAGAATAGATTTATCATACAACATATGCTTTTTCCATTTAATCTCAATAGATTCCAATAAATTTCATGCATATACATGCATTGCAGACACAATTCTCTTCTTCTTTTATTTCACATTCTTCATATGGGGTTACTAATCAACACATGTTGATTATCATTTGAATTCCATTAAACAGTTCATTCTCATAGTGCAAGTATTCTATCAAACAATCACAATACAAGGACACATTCTTTTAAATTAATTCAAATGCTTGAACCTCATCTTTTCATTGAATTATACTACAATTATGTACATTCCTTAATCCCTCATTGAAATTATTATTCATTAGCACCATCTAGCTCAACATTTTATGGTTAGAGTTTGTTTCTTAAATTTGTCTGCTAATTCTCATATTTTTCCTTCAATTTCATATTCATTAATCTAAAATTCTATCATGTCATTTTCATTAAATTACTGGAACCAATCATTTTTAACTCACATGATATACAATACTTCTCTTTTCATTGATATCCATCAAAGTCTAATTGTAGTATATTTCATTCAATTTGTCTTAAGCCATATGTAATTAAAAGAAAGGATTAAATAATTCATCATAATAACTTCATTAGTTTCATCTTTAACTTTCCATCACCATCAACACATTTTTTATTCATATCATTTCTTATATTTAGATAAATTTGCCATGTCATTGACTTCTAATGTCATTCCCATAATAAACAATGATCATTCTTTATTATACTAAAACAGATGCATTAGACTTAGATGATATTAGTAACACTCATCATATTCAATTGAAGTATTAATTTCAACTTCTAGGAAGCTTTTAATTTCATAGATTTGAACATGTACTCCTTCATCATCCTTCACCATTTTTTTGGGTTAGGAATCCTTGTGCTACTCTATCACCTCTGGCATTGTTGGCTGCTTCATCTTGCACATCTGTACCAATGAAGATAAAATTCAGTCATTTTTTTTCAGAATATAGTTTTCCATTACTATTTTGACTGCCAGTTTAAAGCTTCCCCCATACTCTTTTATTTTATCCACTTGTACTACTAATTTCTTCAATGATGACATGAATTCTAGTGTAAGTTCATCGTAGGAGGTATTGTTGTTGAAATAGATTTTGTACAGCTCAAACTCATTCATATAGCAGTGTGATAATTGAATTTTATCTTTTTATTGGTATATCCAATTGATCTCAAATTTTAACCTTAGTTTAAAAACTTTATTATAGATATAATATTATCTTTTTGTAATTTTTTGATGATATTTGATCTTTACAGAGAGGGGTGTCGGTCAAGTATTGTTGAGAGGAGAAAGAATTGGATTCATTTTCTAGAGTTTGATTAAGTTTCAAAAATTTAGAGGTTGACCTATGCTTTTAAGGTGCTTGGCACTGAGGTGAGTGTTTTTATCCCTCCTCAGCTTTGTATTGATGTTTAAAGCCTAATTCTATTCAGTTAAAACAATCAGAAACCTTGTTTGTATATGTATGTGATTGGATTTGATTTGGTAAGGATATTGGGGGATCCAATTCTGCTTATTATGATTATTTCTCATTGATTGGAACTTGATTAGTTCTTGATATATTGATTGAGGATCCATGGGTATTCTTATGGGTAGATGACTATGCTATTTCATGTGATTTTATTCCTAAAAATCAGCCTAATGGCCGATATGCTTGGAATTGAATTAACATGTATAAAATCATATTTAAATTGTACTAGATTGTATTATACAAGTATATTGTTGAATGTTAATGGAATTTAATGACCACATATCCTGATTAGGATTTGTTTTGAGGAAGTTAATCAAATGAGTCAATTAATCAATGTATACATATGATTGATGAATGAAATGTATAAAAATGAAAACTAGGTGTCCATGTTTGTGAATAACGCTAATGAACCCTTCAATTATGATTGGTTTACTAAATGATATGATTCGTATGATATGTTGAACTAAGGAATGACTTCTTGAAAACTCTAAAAGTTTATTATTAAGATGATTATGAGTGATAAATCAAGAACTTGCATATGATGTTGTAAATGTGAAGCCCTTCTTGTAGTGCTATAGCCTAGGAAGAAAGCCTTGTAAGATTTCAGATCAAACTTGTCGAGAGAATCCTTCATGTTCAAAATAAAACAGGGACATCCGAAAATGTGAAAGAAATCGATGGATGGCTTTCTACCACGTCATAACTCATAGGGGGTTTTCATCAAAGAAGGATGTGTAAAAACTCGGTTCTGCACAAAACAAGTGGTGCTAATGGCTTCAGCCCAAAACTTCTTAGGAATGTCATATTCAAGAAGCATGGTCCTAGCCATCTCCTGTAGCGACCTATTCTTTCTCTCTACTACCCAATTTTGTTGAGGTGTACGAGGAGAAGAGAAATTGTGCGAATAACCAGATTTTTCACAAAAATGCTCAAAAAGATCATTTTCAAAATTTCCCCCATGGTCACTATGGATAGAAACAATCTGGCAAGAAGCTTCGTTTGCAACTCGTTTACAAAAGCTCAAGAAAACATCAAAAGTATCACTTTTAGACACGAGAAAGAAGGTCCAAGTATAGCGAGAGAAATCATCAACAATCACAAGAAAATACTTGGAACCACAAAGCATTTGAATTCTCATATGTTCGAATAGATCAATATGAAGAAGCTCAAGAGCTCTTTTGGTACTAAGGACTCCTTTGGATTTGAAGGAGGACTTGGTTTGCTTGCCTTGTGTACAATGTTGGCATTCCTCATCCTTTTCAAAATCCAATTTGGGAAGTCCCCTAACCAATTCCTTTTTGCTCAATTTCTTCATTTGATGCATATTCACATGACCCAACCGGCGATGCCAAAGAGAAATATCATTTTTTATCCAAAACCAAGCATCTATCAAGTACGGGCTTTAGAGAATCAAGCACAATAACATAAATATTACCATTTCTAGTTCCCTTATATATGACATTGTAAGTGAGGGAATCTAGAATAAAACATTCTAAAGATGTAAACAAAACAAAATATCCATTATCACAAAGTTGGCTTACAATTATCAAGTTGTGATGTAGGCCATCAACAAGCAAAAAAATTTTCATACAAAGATCGTTGCCTACATCTCCCTCACCTATTACCTTACCCTTTTTATTGTCCCCAAAGGCCACCAATCCTCCTTTCTTTTTCATGAATTTGTTGAAATGGCTGATTTCACCTGTCATATGTTTTGAGCAGCCACTATCAACAATCCACCTCTTTTTAACATGCATGAAAGAAGGATGTTAGTACCTAACTCAAACTTTGGGATCAGGGGTTAGCTTGGGGACCCATTTCATCTTTGGGTTGGTGCCCTTTGGCTTGTAAGGACAATAAGTAGAGTAATGATCATCACATTTACAATGAACACATACCATTGGGTTTTTTAGAGTCAGAAGTCTCTCCATGGAAGATAGGAGGTTCCACACTCTTCTTCGTACCCTTGCTCTTGTTCTTGTTCTTACCCTTGGGAGAAATCCCATCATATCCTAAACCACTAGTACCAATTTGTTTGGTAGAGTGTTCTAGGACAACATTAAGGGATTTCTTTCCCATAAGAAACTTTTGCAAAGAATCTCTTAACTTAGCATTATCATCACTAAGGTTAATGACAGTAGTAGATAAACTAGCAAGATCATTTTTATCTTGCAATAGATCAGCCTCTAAATAGAGGGATTTAGTATGAAAAGAGTCATGTTCTAAAGCAGTGCTAGCTACTTCATTACTTTGCAAAATAGGTCTAGATGATAGATCATTAACTTGAGCAAGAAACTTAGCATTTTTAGATTTAAGCATAAGAATTTCTTTTTGATAGACATGAATTTCTCGCTTCCTAGCTTCATCAATGAGATTACGTTCTACATTTTCAATTTTAAAAACATATATCTCATCTTGGCATCTTTGGTTATCTTCCTTAAGATCTATAGTAGTTTAAGGTAGAAACAATTCTCAACCTCTACTCCATTTTATTGAAGCTGAAGGTCAAGAAATTTCCCTTGCAAAGAGTCTATGCTATCAAGAAGTAGTTTTTCATTTTTATCAAGAATCTCAATTTTAGCATAAAGATCATCTATTATCTTGCCTAACCTTTTTTTTAGATTTGTATTTAGTAAAAGATGACTGACAAGCATTAAGCAAATCAATATGAGTTTCCTTAGACAATTCATGCAAATTGACTTCACTTACCTCACTTACCTCACCTACATCTTCACTTTTAGAGGCCATGAGAGTAAGGTGGCATTCTCCATCTTTGGAGCTTGAAGAGCTTGAGGAAGACTCCTCCCAAGCTGCATGAGCTGCATCTTTGCTTCTTCTTTCTTTCTTCTCCTTTCTCTTATATTTGCCTTCTCTTTTGTACTCCTTGTCCTTCTTGTGGCTGCTCTTATGATGGCTCTTCTTGGCCTTGGGGAAGTCACTCTTGTAATGGTCGTTTTGGCCACATTCATAGCATCTAGGAGTTGATGAAAAAGGCTTCCCCTTGAAGTGTTTGCCCTTGGAGTAGTTAGCTTCATGCTCATTTAGGCCTTCATCTTCACTTGAGGAAGGAGTAGGGGACTTGAGAGCAAGTTGTTACTGCCGAACCATCTCTTTAATTTGAGCTTTGAAGGTTGTGTCCTTGATCTTATTGGACTCCTTCTCTTCTCTCTTTTCTTATTCTTCTTGCTTATCAAGCCTTGGTTCATGGGCTTGAAGATTACCAACCAGCTCCTCGGTTGACAATTCACTAAGCTTGTACACTTCTTCAATGGATGTGACCTTGGGATCCCATCTCTTTGGAAGAGATCTTAAGATCTTAGAGTTGATAGTGCCTTTGTCCAACACACTACCAAGGGCTTCCAATCCATTGATGATCACATTGAGCCTTGTGTACATATCTACCACTCTTTCATTCTTACCCATCTTAAAGTTCTTAAGTAGACCACCAAGCATGTAGATCTTAGCTTCCTTCACTTGCTCCATTCCTTCTAGGTGACACATTGCTTATTCCAAATTTCATGTGCGGTGTCCTAAGAGGAGATCTGGTTGAACTCAGATGGGGTGAGGGCTGCATAGACGATGCTCACTGGTTTGGCATTGAGTTGAGCTTGCTTCATTTGGGCTTTCGTCCATTTGGAGATTTCCCCCTTTGGATCTTCGTACTTTAGATGCACCACCTTCCACATCTCATAGCTAACTCCTTGGATATAGAACTGCATTCTTCTCTTCTAATAGAGGAAGTTGGTGTCGTCGAAGATCGGAGGTCGCATGGAGAATCTTCCCTCCAAGTTGAGAGATCCAAGTGCTAAATTGCCCATCTTCTCCTACTTGTGGAAGTAGCTTGGAGAATACCTTCTCTGATACCACTTGTTGGATCAAGGGATCTAGAGGGGGGTGAATAGAGCTTCACAAATCTCACAAAACAAGTTAGACCACCAAATTATATTAAGTGCAGAATATTGAACATTCATCCAATTTGAGATCGTAACTAAAATGCATAGCAAGGGTGAGGGACAAGGAAGAGCATACACTTGGTCAAAGTGGTTTAGAGTGGTTCCACACTTCAAACTTGAAGTGAGTCAGTCCACTACCTAGAGTGGGTTAGGCTCTAGGACTTTGCAATCTTGGTACTCTTATATTCCATCATAAGATTACAAGACAAAATCACATTCATTCAAGGGTTTAGTACCTCAAGAAAGGATATTCAACCTATAGAAGGAGCTTACCCACTTGAACCATGGAGTCTTCATCCATCAAGATGGACTTACCCACTCCTTCTTCAAGTCTTCGGCCTTCAAGGGATTACCTATCCTTCTTGAGTGTTTGCCTTGCCTATCTCCTTCACTTGGAGATCTGGAACAACTTGCCTTCTTCAACCTTCAAGAACAACAACTCCTTCTCCTTCACTCAAAGAAGATCTTCAACCTTTTCTTCAATAAGGAAAGGGGGTAGGAAGATGGTGGAGGAGAGCTTTACATCAATATAGGGAGTATCTCTCTTACAAAGGAACCTATCTCACTCATACTCACAAATTTGACTTCAAGGTAGAGAGAGAAAGGGGCTCAAATGGTTAGAAAACTCTCAACTATGCTAGGACCAAGCATGTAGTGAATGAGAAACCTTGGAATGAACTCTGAGGTCTTATTTATAGCTGAGGGTTCCCCTTTGGGTTGGGGTACACTTTGGACCAAAATATAGCCATTTTTCCTCAGAGAAATGACTCTATTTTCAATCAAATAACACACCAACAGTCACAATCACTTTTTCTGCAAATTCCGTAAAGTGCAATCAGTCGAGTTTCAATAAAGGTAACTCGGCCGATAGAGTAAAAGACAAAGCTGATATTCAAACCATTGGTCGAGTTTGTTCTGGGAAACTCGACCGACCAATAAAAATCAAATTGGTCAGTTACTCGATCAGTCAAGTTCTGCGAAACCACAACTCAACCGATGCCTTCATCAGAGAATTGATCCAGAAGGATCGATCGAGATTGGAACTTGACTGATTGACTGTCTGTGATCAATTTTCTAAAGTGCATCTAAAGTGATTAAAATGTGGTCTTTAGTGTCCCAAACAATTTTCTCATCTTAGTTACAAGTCAATTCATCAATACAAGTGATTACAAAAATCTTCTAAGGTCATTTACATTGATTTCCAAAAATTCACACTTGTATAGATTTTGACTTGAACTTGAACAAATTAGGGCTTTTGAATTTTGATCCTTTTCATGTACCTAACACCTGAAATCAATCTTGAATACACATATTAGATACATATGAATGGAATGGTTAAGTCATTATCAAAATATGGACAATGTATAACCTCTAGGTCAACAGGGTTGATTAGGACCTTCAATTAGTTCAAAAGTATATAAAAGGTACATATGTGATCCAGAAGTAAATTAACAGAATGACAAGGCATGAGGGGGGAGCGGCAGCGATCTAGGCGATCATGGAGGAATGGAAAAAACCCTAGCTACCAACGGAAGCAATCGAAACCGTAACGCTGTGGAAGGATCACAAGAACAACCTGTACTTTTAGCAATGCAAATCAATTTACAGCAAGTCAGCCTGAACCTAATGTTCAAAGGGATGCAAGGGACACCCTAGGGAACACAAGATGATGGCACGGTGATGATGGATACTAAGTCAAGTCCACCAATCCAGGAGATGAGTTACATGGACGATGGAAACTCATTTTTAGTGGAGGAGCACACGACGAAGCCGATGAAGACCTTTAAACAGGCTGCGACCGGTAGAAGCGGGGATGGCAGGGCTAATCCAGTCTTCATAGATGATAAACCAGAAGAGCTAATCAACCCTGAGGACATCGAATTAGTGTATGAAAAAGGTATTCTGGAGATCTACGTAGCACCGGAAGCCGAGGAGATTATGAGCAAACCGTTCAAGTATGCAGTCATCGTCAAGCTAATCGATAGGCATGTGGGTTTCCTTACTATGGAGGACAGACTAAAACTCCTGTGGAAACCATCCGGGCTGTTTGAGCTTTACGAACTTGCAGAACAATATTATGTGGCCCAGTTCTATAGCTGTATTGATCAAGAAGACGTTCTAACCAAGGGACCCTGGTCGTTATTCGGAAGTTGTCTCATGGTTTGACCATGGGATGGCTACTTTGAACCCCGTAAGGGGCTATCGGACTGGATAGTCACATGGATCAAGGTGATAGGCCTCCCTATACATTATTAAAATAAGGAAATGTTCCACCGCATAGGACAGGCGGTGGGCATACTTATTTGGGCAGATGATCATTCTATTAAATGCACACGTAGCCGTTTTTCCCGTCTTGATGTTGAGATCGACACATCCAAGCCGATACATCCAACCATCATTATTAATGGCATGGAGTACAAGATTGAATATGAGTCTCTCCCGAACATGTGTCTTAAATGTGGCAAACTGGGCCATGATCAGGAAGACTGTAAAGATCATGACAGTACTCTGGAGGCACCTAATATCGAACCAATGGAGGACGAGGTGGGCGTTAGATGGCTTGAAGAGGAGGAGAAGTGGCAAGTATATTACGGGAAAAACATCCGTACGAGACGACCTCAAAGGAACAAGGAGGGCACCAAGAAGAATACTACTTCTGAAAGTCAATCTAACAAATATCAACTGCTTGATGGAGAAGACGCAGAAGAGGCTACTGCAGACCAGCCGGTGAAAGAACATGCACAAACACTAAATAATGAAGATCCTAGGGGGCCAAAAGTGTGGAGGAAAAAACAAAGGTGCAATGATGATTCAGATGTATCTGCAAGTAAAGAACATGTGGTTGAAGGAACGAAGATAGTAAGTCAAGAACAGAGATTGCCCGAGAAAGCTATTGAAGAACCATCCCATATAGTAGTCACGCTGGTAGGTGATGAGGTTATCCAAGGCAGACCTACATCTAATTAGCTGAGTCAATAGGGGAAACAAGCAACAGCAGCTATTTCAGTTGATATCCAAAAAACCAACAGCGATGTGAAGGACATTGTGGTTGGATCAGGGAGAAAAGCTAAGGAAAAGAAGATTTCGTAAGGCACTAACATCCCCCAGAAACCCCAAGCATACATCACGAGAAGTAAAATCAAGTACGAAGGTGATGGGCAAGAGGGGTCTGTGACCCCTCCTCTCAACTAAGCTAGTCCTTTATGTTTACTTCCCTAGAGTGGAACATAAGAGGAGCTAGCAAGAAGAATGCTAGCCTCTCTTTGAAGCATCTTGTTGTTCAACATAAAATTAAGATTGTCTCTATTTCTAAACCAAGGATTTCAGGCGATCAAGCCCAGGCTATGATACGGGACCTTGGTTTCTCTAGCTGGAGGTATCTGGGTTTTATGGAATGAAGCGGAGTGCAACATCAGGATTATATCGAGCCATAAATATTACATTCATTGTTGCATCAATGAGGAAGCATACTATACGTTCATCTATGCCTCACCTAGTCCTGGAGGCAGACCGGTTCTTTGGGACCATCTCATACGGCTCAGCCATACCATTAACAAACCATGGATCACCATGGGAGATTTTATATGCTCAATCCCTCCGAAAAATTTGGAAGCAAGAGATTCAACTTAGCCGAAGCAGTACGATTCAACAATGACTTGGTACAAGCAGGCCTCACGGACATCAGTTGTTTCGATTTCAAATTCACATACAGAAAGAAGTTTCTCCACAAATGCTTAGACAGGGCTATAGCTAATTTGGAATATCTTAGAGACTTCCCTAACTTTTGTTGCATCACACTCCCAAGAATTGGATCGGATCATCACCCTATCACTGTCATCAACAAGAGTGCAGGGACCCATAGTTACCGCTTTAAAACTAAGGCATCTTGGCAAACACAACCCGGATTTGTCGGGCTGCTGGGAACGATCTGGAATGATGCTGCAAACTTTCACTCTGCTTTGGATGATATCAAGCATCCCATCACTAAGTGGGATGTCGGCTGTAGGAAAAAAGCTAACAGGGCAAAAGACTGCTGCCTCCAGACCATTACCAATTTACAAAAGGAACTGGAAATCGATTTTGACAGTGATAAAGATCAATTATGCAACCAGAAGGAGCTTGAACTCAAATCCATCTTAGCCAAAGAAGAATGTGATTGGAAGAAACGTAGTCACGTCCACTGGCTATGGAAAGGCGACAACAATACAAAGTTCTACCACGCCTTCATCAGCAATAGAAGAAGAACCAATAAGATAACTACTCTACAAGATGAGAGGGGAACATGGATGTCTAACCCTTTGATTCTAAAGACCCATGTCTCGAATCACTTCCAAAACCTCTTCACAGCTAGCTCTTTTCTTGACCAATCTGCTATGGCCACGGTCCCAGGGCAGTTCAAATCTCTGAACACACAGCAATGAGGGAGTTAGCTGCGTCACCTACGGAGTACAAAATCTGGAAACTCATCAAACGTTCTGTGTCATTTAAAGTTGCGGGTCCGGATGGTACAAACATGCATTTCTTCAAAAGTAATTAGAATACCATTCGTGGATCAGTACTAAAATCTATCAGGAGCATGATAAATGGTGACCCTATACCCGACCGTATGGGGGAATCTAGCATTGTGCTTATTCCTAAAATGAAACATCATGTTAACTGCAACCAGCTAAGGCCCATTACTCTCAATGACACCTGCATGAAACTTGCCTCCAAGGTGGTAGTTGAGTGTGTGAAAAAGTTCATCCCACAGTGGATGTCTCCTGTCCAAACAAGCTTTGTACCTGACAGATCTATTTTTTGATAACATTATCATTGTTCAGGAAGTGATCCATAATATGAGAAGGAAATCTTGTACCCCACAAATGTCTATCAAAGTGGACCTTTATAAAGCTTACGACTGCATGTCTTGGTCCTTTATTGAAGATACGCTGAACAATATGTCATGGCCTATCAATATCAAGCGGTATATTATGAATTCCCTACAAACAAGCACTACTAGAATCATCTTCAATGGAGAAGCTCTACCACCATTTAAATCTACTCAATGCTTAAGACAAGGTGACCCGATGTCCCCTTATTTATTTGTCATGTACATGGAACACCTCACTCAACTAATTAACCAATGTGTGGAGGAGAACAAGTGGAGACCTGTAAAAGTTTCCCAACAAGGTCCACGCATATCTCATATATCTTTTGCTGATGACATTGTTATCTTTTCCAAAGCATCCTTAAACCAAATCAAGGTCATCCATGAGTGATTTAAGCTTTTTGAAAAGGCATCCGGTCAGAGAATTTCAGCGGAAAAATCTAGAATTTTCTTCTCCAAGTCTGTTCCCCGTCACAGTAGAGAGGCAATTTGCTCGACTAGCATGATTCCTAGGACCGATGATTTGGGAAGGTACCTAGGGGTACCCATTCTACATAAAAAGGTGTCCAAGGACACTTATTCCTTCATTGCCAACAATAAGAAATCAAGGATCAACGGCTGGGCTGCCAAAACTTTATCATTTGTTGGTCGTCTCTGTTTAGCTAAATCTGTCATTACGACTCTTCCCACTTATGTGATGCAGACGGCAAAAGTACCTAATGGTGTGTGTTTAAATCTAGACAAAATTGTATGTAACTTCATTTGGGGAGGAGGACATAAAGACAGACCTCTCTCATTAGTCTCTTGGAAAAAAGTATGCACTAGCATGAACGAAGGGGGGATAGGAGTTTGCTCTATGGCGGATTGGAACAAAGCACTCTTATGGAAGAATTCCTGGAAATTTCTTAAAAGTTATTCTAAGCTATGGAAAGAATGTCTAAAAATGAAATATAAAAACTATGTTGGCTCACATTCTACTAATGCTGCACCTTTCTGGCGACAGCTCATCTCAAGTCTATCCTTTGTCAAAAGTAACTATATTAAAGCTATCAACGATGGGGAGTCAACGATGGTATGGCAAGACCCATGGATTCCAGTGTTTGAAAATTTAGAAGAACATATGATTCATACAGTCGAAGGGGGTTGTCAGACCTCAAGGTTTCCAGCTTAGTAAATCTAGATGGCATGTGGGACAAGAGGTTTCTCAGTTCTTATGTACAACAAGAGGTGGTGGGCAAATTTTTTTCCTTCCTGAGCCGCGCCCGTCCAAAGGTGCGGATCGTTGGTGCTGGATGCATGACTTGAAAGGTTACTACAATACTAATTCTACAAAAAAAACATCCATGAAGTTGTTGAAACACGTCCAGATGAAGTGTGGCATACGATCTGGTCCCTTTCCTTACCAAGCAAGATCAAAAGCTTCTTATGGTTAGCTGCTCATGATGCAAATATGACAAATAGGTGTAGGAAACAACGTACTTTTACTGACAATGCAGTGTGCCCTCGGTGCGATACGGTGGAAGAGACAACCATGCATGCTCTCCTGAACTGTCCCTATGCTATGGAGATCTGGAAACACACTTCTTACGGCGCAAAAGTCATTGAGAACTCCAATAACAACACAAGATGTTGGATTCTAAATAATTTGAAATGCTCGCTGAAAGACTAAACTTCCTTTGCCATTACTTGCTGGACAATATGGAATATGAGGAATGCTTGGGTGTTCACTAATATCCCCCCCGTCTGAGTAGAAATTGAATTACATTACCCTGCTACAACAACACGTCGAAGAGGGTAGGCTTCCAAAGAAAATAGCTACCACCCAATCAATAGAAGACCCGCTCAACGTGATCGACATGCCTTTTAATGGTAAAATCATAATGTTTGATGCAGATACGAGGGGAAATATGGCCTCCGTCGCCAATAAACCAATCATCATTTTTACTGATTGCTCGATTGTAGTGGAGGCCATTGAAGATACTATAGGGAAATTCCCCAGACTTCATAGCTGGGCCAAACCTATTCAAGACCACCTCGAGAGAGTGGGGAATGTGAAGATCATAAAGACACCTAGAGAGTATATTGGTCATGTGGACGCTTTGGCCAAGCAACACCTAAAATCCTTCAAGGACACTCGTATTTATACGGACTGTCCCCTCTACCCCGTGGGTCATCCTCTACCCCTTCTCCAATGTAATGGTAGGACACCCACTAAGTTTATTTTCACAGTAGAACATAATTGTAATTTAGTTTCTTTACCTGCAAGCGAAGGGCGGGATGAATAAAATGGCCTTCTGACTTCTCCCCCCCCCCCAAAAAAAAAGATAGGTAAAGGTGCACTAAAGGTCCAATCTTTATCACTATTCATGCATTAAATGGACTCATCAAGGTCAAAATGCATATTTTAGCAAAATTGTAGAATAGGAAGAGGATTTATGGTCTCAAACTATGTTAATGGGCTAGATTTCATCAAGTTGATCGATTTGGAATATAGTTTTGCATAATTTTGCCAAGGGATGAGAGAGATATGATTTTACAAACTCATGCTCAAGAACTATATGGATATTGGGGAGCATACCATGATTATTATGTGGATCTAGGCCATTTTCCTTTGATCCAGTAGTCTAGCAAGTCTGTGCCCCTAGTGCCCAAGCACAGGTCCTCCTCAGAAATGTGTTGCCTCATGATTTTCTGGCACTCTTTGGCCCACCATCATCTTATATCGCCTATGATTTGTCTGACCCAACCGCCACCGCGTAGTGACCTGCCGTCCACCACCACCAACAACCGGCCTTCTACAGCCTCTTATGTGAAGGACCCCAGGTGCTGCCTCACCATAGGGTTGTTGGAGCGGGGTGAAGATGACACTCCACTCTATGGGCTTATCTTCCATTATTCTACCCTACTTCACTGAGGCAATGCAGATTCGATGGGGGCCCTAGTTGTGGGTGAGGCATGCTATGGCAGGAGTGCCCAAACTCTAGATTGTGGCAGCACTAGGGAAAGGAGGTGGAGAAGAAGAGAAGAAGGGGCACTTTGTGGATCACAAAAAGAATTGAAATAAGGGGGAGAATGATCGGAGTGAAGAATGACAAAGGTTTAACAAGTCAATCGCTCTGAAGGAATCGAGATTGATTCCTATTGGTCGGTCAAAAAGTGCTACTACAGTAGCAGGGTACCTTGTATGGACCAAGGTAGGAGAAAGCACCACATCCATCAGATCCTTGGTCCTAGATCTAAAGGCCTAGAGAGGGGCGAGTTAGGGTTTCTCCCAACCAAGGGCAGCGGCTACTGGGCCCCGTGCCCATGATTGGGCCCATAAAAGTGAAATTCCAACAAAAATAAGCAAAGCATGTGAAATTCGGTAACTTTAAAAGTTCATAACTTGGGCTAAAACCCTCTAATTGAGGCAATTTTTGCACTGTAGGATTCACAATTGAGAGATACACAAAATCTTATATAATAGGGAGCCAAAATATCATAGTGATAAGAATTAATTTATATTGCAAGTGGTGACATGTTAAGGAATGATACTTAGTTCAAAATTGCAAATTAAAGTCACACATTGTGAAATTGATCATTGTAGTGGCCAAATTTGAATATCACAACTCTCCAACTATGAAATTAACATCAAGTTGAGTAAAAGACCACTTTATGAGAGAGTAAAACAACAAGATAGGAGAGAGAGAAATCAAGTTCCCACACATTGACGATCTTTGTTCCATCAACATGACAAAGCATTAGGATAATGTTAGGAAATTCCTAGAAGCTACTCAAGTGCTTGATAAGTTGTTGGATTGGCCCATCTTTTATAATAACATGCAACCTTTTTAGAAGCATCATCATGATTTTAACATACACAGTGAGAAATTCATGTGCTTGATCACTCCATAGGACCAATTTCATTCTATATGTAAATTTAAAACAACAAACTCAATGGATTTGTTTTGAAGCAATAGGTTTTATAATTGAAATAAGAATCAACAAATATATAACAAGATCATGAATTACCTAAAATAGATATAACTACCTCCCCTCCCTGCTAGGACGTAGTTATCACTATTTTTGAAAAATGAAATGGCTGAAATGAACAACAGTGGTAGAAAGAGGATCTAGGAGATGAATTTCAAACCAATTGTTTCATGTACATTATAGTTAAACATATGATGATCAAAGAAAACTATCATTAGTAACTAATCTAGTGGAAGTGCTCTCATTTTCTTAGCAATCATATTCAATAATCTATTAATGCATTGTACATAAATTTAAGCTAATAAGAGCACCTCAACAACCAATAGCCATCTTTATGGAGATAAGGAAATGCACAAAATAAGGTGTGTGGTGATAGAAGGCAATTAGGAAGCAATCAATCTAAGAACCTAATTATTCAACACTAAGAGATGGAAACATGCCCAGAAACCCAATATTATTGAACTAATCATTTCTTCTTCTTATGTTATTTTTTGTTGTAATCGCTTGTAACTAAGAAAACAATTGATCCACACATAAATAGAACAACATCTATGAATCATATAAAAATTGTCTATTGTTACAGGATTGCTAGATTACACAAATAAATGTGGCATCCTTTTTTAAAATATATTAAAGAGCTACAATTGTCTAAAACTAAATGTGTGTTTCAAGATGGATAAAAGTAGCATTTTTAGCAACGTATTTGATTTGTAAGTATACTACTCCTAAAGATGGTCTTGATATGCACATTAAAAGTGTACCACAATCAAGGTATAAAATTCAAAAGGACAATGATAGAATACAAATAAAGTACATTATTATTCTATATTCAAGTTACATTATTGTCCATGATAAATAAGTGACTTGGAAGGTGACCTGTACTAATTCAACCACTTTTTTCTCATAAAGTTGACATTCTAGCCCGTTAATTGCTGAGAATGCCTATTAAGATATAGGTTGGGGAAGAAATAATGTAAATAAGGACATCACTCAGTTATATGAGGTGGGATAGGAACATGAAAGATTCTAATGGCTTTTAAAACACTGGGTGAGCAGTTTGAGATGGTTCAAATCCTTATTTTTTATTCATAATAAATAAATTATTTTCTATTTTTATATTACTGTAGAAGCCAATATTGATTTGTTAGAATGATGAAACATCTTATCAATACATATTCACAAAATATAATGTAATGGGAAAAATAGTGAGCATGCCTCTATAAAATCAGACTTATTATTCATTTGTAGGATATTTAATGACAAATTACAAGCCTATTTTTGAAGAACTAACATTTTCACATACGAACTACTTAGGTGTGATAATACATTGGAATTAGAAAAATCATTTAATTACTAATGAAAAAACAATTAAAAATTTAAGACAAACAATAGTTGGAAATCATTTATCATATCGAAGACTTAGTTGAGGTGTCTTGTAGGATACTAATGATAAAATAAGTCATTCATGACATATGGTTGAAATTTTCAGAAATGATGAACATGAATAGAGAGAAAAATAGAATATGACATGAACGTTACTTTTTTATCATAGTGCTCTTAATCTTGCTTCATAAATGGATGTTATTTTAAAGACAAAGAAGGAGCACTAGTTGCAATTCTAGAGAGGATTATCAAGAACTGAGTAACAATTATCCTACATATTAAATGGCTTAAATCCTTTCATCCACAATCATATAGAGTGACCCATTATTAAGATAATGCAGACATTTATACTTTTTTAGTTCGAACATGTTTGATCACAATATCTCCCAATACTAGGGTGTCATTACCATTAAATGCATTGCTAGAAATCTTATCAAAAATGGTGATGAGTGCTCTTTCATACGTGTAAGATTTAAATCCAAAATAGTTATATGGTTATAATGTGTCATTCTGGATCCCGACCTATCTATAATCTATGTTATATGTACAATGCCAATAGTTGAGAAAAAAAAACCCCAAAATGCCATAGGAAATGGAATCATGATTCTAGTGATAGATAAATAGACAAAGATTAATGGTAAGCATTGGGTCTAAACCTAATGAGTGGTGATCAAGATGCAAGAAAATTAGTCTAGTAAACATCACCAAGAGATTAGACATCATGACTATGATAATCAGGTTTTCTCTCTACATCTAGATGCACCTTCTCACTCTTATTTAGACACAACACCCTCAATTTCATGTCAATTCTATAGTTTGAATATGGTTTACTCCTTTGTGGTCACATCAACGATCACTTTTTACAATAGGTGATATTATTTTGCTATTTGACCTAAGTTTCATACTTTAGTGAATCATCCTCTTGTAAACATTTTTAACCCCTTAAACATGTTTCCCTCACACCCTAATGTATTTCATATTATATAGGATTCAACAAAAAATCCAATAGTGCAAAAAATTAAGGAAATATGGCATCAAGTAAGGTAGAAGAAACAACACTTTTACTAGCCATATTCCCTAAAGATAGTAGATCGCATCAACAAATATGCAATGGTAATGATGGTTGTGAGGCTATACTTGGTCTTGGAGCAAATCCAATGATAATCCCTTCATAGTAGGGTGCACCTTTCTTCAAGTTGCACCTAGATGTTTGTCGTTGTCAGCCTTCTGGTCTGGCACAACAAATGGTGGTAGACGTAGTCCTCCTAGAAGTAGGTAATGACCTCCTTACATCGAGAGTAGTCCACGTAGAGCACCAATAAATCCTATCACTCTCATGGAATGAACATGAAGGAGTTTTCCCTTCTAGTCTATGTGCTAGCATCGACTTGCTCTCCCAATTGTCTCTCCCTTATTGTTCCTCCCTTTGACGGGTAGAACTTGCTCGGATTATATTGGTTACTACAATTAGAGAAGATTATAATTGTTAGAGCTTATTGTTGTCTCTAGGAAGCCCCCAATACCCCTCTATTTATAAGAGGGCCTGGGCCAGGGTCCCGATCCATTTTTGAGTTCAATAGATAGTTTTTCATGAATTTTCAAAAAGTTGTGAGTAGTGAACTAGTCAGTTCACTTCCCAACCGATCGGTTCATATATGAACTAGTTGGTTCATATCTTGAACTAGTCAATTTGTGCATGTAACCTATTCATAATCACTTTGGTATTCAATACACAATCAATGCAAAACATAACATCAACATCAATCCTTGATCCGATTCGATTTACCATTGATCTGGGCAGTTCATCATATGAACTGGTTGTTTGGGACCATGAATCGGTCAGTTCACTAAGTGAACTGGAAGGATCATGCCCTACTTTAGGCATTATTCAACTAATGTTTATTCTAATTGGCCTGACACTCCAACCAATCGATCAGTTCAACACATGAACTAGTCAGTTCAGAATCCAGTCAATCAATTTCCAACTAGTGTTGTTTAAATTGAATACCTAAACACATTTAATACTCAGGTTAAACATCATTCATGAATAAAGTCCTATTCCAAGTGCATCCTATGCATGTGACCCTATAGGTTCTATATAGAATAAAGTATTTTCTATTAAGAGAGTTCAAAAGGAGTACATTGTCTTCTCTTTCATAGGATAAGAGAATAAAACAATAACATAGATAGGTAATATTGGATAAATAACACAAGTAACAAATAACACAAGGAGCACAGGTAGTAAGTAAATATAATATATCTCTTTACTGCCCCTCAAGATGGATCATACATGTCAAACATGCCCAACTTGTCCACTAGTGTCTTGAATCAAGCTTTAGGTAGAATCATGGTTAAGATGTCCACCACTTGTTTTTAGTACTGAGATATGAAGTACAAACACAACCAGAAAGAATATATTCTAGAACAAAGTCACAATCAACTTCTATATGCTTTGTATGCTCATGAAAAGTCAGGCTTCTCACAATAAACATAGAGGCTTTGTTGTTACAGAACATCAAAATGGGACTCGAATCAGATATATTAAATTCATTGTGGAGGCTTTGAACCCATAGAAGTTCACATGTAGTGTGAGCCATAGCACGATATTCTACCTCAACCCTTGATCTAGATACCACTGTTTGCATTTTTCTACACCATGTAAATAGGTTTCTCCCCACAAAGGTGCATTATCCAGATGTAGATTTACGATCACATCTACTCCCAGCATAGTCATAGTTTAGAAAACCAGAAAGATTGCAATGACCATGTTTTCTATACAATAGGCCTTTTACTAGGGAACTTTTGAGATGTCTTAGAATGTGACAGACAAGACATTGTTGGGGTTTATCAAGGTACTTTCTTACATATCTAATAGCAGTATTAACATCAACTCACGTGACAGAAAGATAAATGAGCTTACCAACCAATCACTTGAATTGGTGGCTAGCAGCATAATGTGGGGAAGATTCATCATCCCAATCAGTGTTTGTGTCTAGAGGAGTTCTAGATGGGTTGAATCCAAGCATACATGTTTCCTGCAAGAGATCTAGAACATATTTGCATTGGTAGAGACATATTCCAATAGATTATCTGGATATTTCAATACCTAAGAAATATCTTAGTTTACCAAGATCCTTGGTGACAAAGTGTTGTTGTTGATATGTTTTATAGCCTGAATGCCAGAAGTGTCACTTCCAGATTATATTATGTCATCTACATAGACAATAAGAATGACCAAACTAGATGCATATTTCCTAATATAAACTTAGTGGTCAGAATGAGTATGGAGAAAGCCAAATTTGATGAGAATCTGACAGAATTTGTCAAACCAAGCATGAGGGCTTTGTTTTAGGCCTTATATTTCTTTCCACAATTTGCAAACATGAAAAAAGTACTCCCCCTGAGAAACAAAACTAGATAGTTGATCCATGTAAACTTCTTCCTACATGTCGCCATAAGGAAAGGTGTTTTTGACATCCAGCTGAAATAAGGGCCAATATTTGTTAACAACAATAGAAACGAGGACACAAATTCAATTGAGTTCAGCAATTGGAGAGATGATCTCAAAATAATCTGCATCTTACATTTGAATAAATCCTTTTGCCACCAGGTGTGCTTTCAAGCACTCAATCATTCCATCAGGTTGATATTTGATAGTCAAGACCCATCAAAAATCTACTGTAGAACTGTCATAAGGGACGATCCACACGCTCCCATGTCTTGCGATCAGAAAGTGCCTGCATTTTAGCTTCCATTGCTTGGCACCATGTAGGGATTTGGAGTGCCATGTGGCACTTTTTGGAATACATACAAAAAAAATTGCAGAAGTAAAGCAAGTAAATCTAGCACCCAGATTAATAGAGGAATAGAAATGGCTAATCATATGTTGAGTACAGGAATAGACACCTTTCCTGGGTTGTGTTGTAATTTTACACCGAAGGAGGAGTTGGTTATTGAGGGGCCTTGGAGGGGGTAGTTTTCTTAGGTCTTCTCTTGGAAATTTTTGATTGACATTTTCCAGTGCCAATTCATAGGGTGAATCAATACCCACAATGTCAGGTAATGGAGTAGGAGCCAAAATATCACAAGATAAGGAATCCCTTTTATCAGAGTAGTATGGAAAATGTTCAAAGAGTACTACATCCGCACTAACATGCCACTGACATAGAAATAGTGCCATAGCAACGATATCCTTTTGGGTTCAGGAATATCCCAAAAAATGTATTTTGTAGATTGAGGATAAGTTTTCTCATCCCGGGATGAAGGTTTTTGATAAAACAAGTGCACCAAAAATGCTCGGCGGAACAGAAAAAATTTGCACATCAGGAAAGAGAATGTCATATGGAATTTGATTACAAAATAGAGGATGGCATGCGATTGATAAGATATCAAGTCGTAGAAACAACCTTAAGCCATAACCGCTAAGGAACATAATAATGAATAAGAATGGTGTGAGAAACTTCCAGAAGATAGAAATTTTTACATTCAACAATGCCATTTGTTGTGGGGTATAGGGGCATGAAGTTCAATGGATCATCCCACGGGATGTACAAAATAAAGTGCAAGATTTTTGCATAAATTAAAGGGTATTATCAGTGCAAAAGATTTTAATGGTTTCCTTGAATAGATTTTGAATCTCAGAAAAAAAGGTGGTGATGGTGTCCATTGTTGTGCTCTGATCTTTAAGTAAAAATAACCTTGTAGCCGGAGAAAAGTAGTCAATAAATATCAATTAATATTTAACACCGGAATAACTTGCAACAGAATAGGGCCCCCATATGTCCGCATGAACAATATGAAAATGCATTTAAAACCAATTTCTTTCTTAGCAAGAAACACAGACTAAGTTTGTTGTCCATATTGGAAAAATTCATAGGAAAAACTCTTATTAACTAAAATAGGAAATAAATGTTTCAACTTAGAAGCTGACGGGTTGCCGAGACGGTAGTGCCACTGAATCCTAGACATAGAATTCGAAAGTATAGCAATTACTAATGTTGGTCCATCCATACATTGGAGCCCATCTGGTCCCTCATGGCCTAAACCAATCCTTGTCTTCATGTGGAGATTCTAAAAAACACAACCTGAAGGGTCAAACGTAATGGAGCATTGAAGTCTCTTCACACTTTAGCAAACAGAAAAAAGATTGAAAAGAAATCTCAAAATATATAAGACAGATTCAGATGCATATTTTGAAATAAAGGAATTGTCCCAATGCCATTCATAGTTGTTTGAGAGCCATCAGCTATCGTCACTAGAGGGAGATAGGTGGATCTTATTAGAGAAAAAAAAATTAGAGTTTCTAGACATATGGAACAAATCACAAGAGTTGATACACTATTTATTTTTACTAGTAGAAGGAGAGGCAAGAAAGAAAGACAAGCCAACCTCTGAAGTAGAGGATAGGTTGGACATGCACTGTTAGAAGAGCTTATCAAACTCAGACCGAAGCCATGAAGGAGAGGGTTGAGCGGAGGGGTGGCCAGTAGCAGTAGAATAATCACTCGTATCATAGGTGACTTGATTAGCCCAAGTATGCTTTCCACGTTTGATCCAACATCGGTCTTCATTATGGTTGTCACGACCATAGAAATTGCAGAAGCGAGGGTTAATGGGTTGAATGTGACCTTATGTAGATGAAGAAGCATGACCTGAGGTAGGAAGGTAATGTCTACCATAGACACATCCATGACCACAACCTTGACCGTGACTAATATCAACAGAATGTACAACAAGGGCAGGGTGTTCAACAACGGGAGTAGAAGTCACATATGGTAAATGTTAAACACGTTTAAGCACATCTCTAAGTGTAGGAAAAGGATCACTAGAGAGGATTTAATAAAAAACATCGGAAAATGAGGAAGGGAGTCTAGAAAGAAACAGGATGAGTTGAAGTTTGTAACAACCCTGCCTCCTGGTAACCCCCAATTAAGGGAGACCAAAAGTTCAGAGTTGTTATCCCAATTTTTCAGGATCAATCGTTCGACAAATAATCAATAATAATTATAAAATTGTACCAAAACTATACTGAAAGCTAGAATAAAACAAAACTTTGCATACCTTTTTCAAAAACTTGGATATCTACTTCTATCCACAACTAGAGTCTATTCTAACTAATCCTCCTTTGCACTTTAATACTTAACTTCACAATATCCCACTTTATTGTTTGTCTTTTTCAAACTTGTACCTAAAATGCTGACAAACAAAATGTCGGTCAGCATAAATGAATATGTCGATATGTGGGGACAAACAAAATATCACACATAAGGCTAACAACCTATTTATCACAATCAAGGTAATTAACAATTCAATTTACGTTTTCAATGTGTCAATTTCCACCGTTTTTGCCCTAACCCTGGAATACCCCCATTAGGGTTTCTCTTTTGCCATTGACTTAAGGCCACCTTCTCCATCCTAAGCTTGGTGCTTGGGGTCACCTCTCATGGTGCCCATTAGTCATGCAATACCATAAGGCCACCTTCTCTATCCTGAGCTTGGTTCCTGGGGTCACCACTCATTGTGCCCATGGGTCTTCCCTCTTGGTATTGACCTCATTGCATCATCCATCAGGGTGGCATGTAGGTGTGAGAATACACACTTATATCATAATTGTGATAATCATAGTGACTTTATGATTTGCAAGTATGAACATCCAAACGGATAGGTTTCATTCAATGTGATCAATCATCTGGAAAACCTTTGGGAAACTAATGTGATTAACCATCATTAACTGCATACCTGATCCAGAGCAACTTGATGTCCAAGAAATAATGATAAAGAACAATCAAACAAGCAATCAACAACATCCTAAAATTAATGCATAACATCCAAGTGTTATAGTTCATCCAAAACATTCTCAAGATAGACGTGTATTCCACCTTCGGCTTTCTAGACCCACTTTAGGGTTTTATTAGGGTTTTAACCTCCATAATATTTTTATCACATTTAATGCTCTCTTAGTTCACAAACCCTAATTTCAACATCATAAGCCCAATTATCATATTCAGTTTCTTTCAAATTAACAACTCATATTTCCTTATAGTTCAATTCATATATGAACTCTATTTATCACTAATTTCACATTAATCCACTAGAAAACCCTAATTACTAAATTAAGGGTATTTATCCACAATTAGGAACTTTTATACTCAAAATAGCTTAGAACCATCATATCTCGGCTTTATACATGAATTTGAACAATTAAAGCCATTAAGAATCATAATTAGGGTTTTTAGGCCCATTGAAGCTTATTTATGTACATGGAACCCTAAATAAATAAAATTACACATAAGGTTCATCATTTTAGATCTAATGCATATTTTTATAATCAACAGGTTAGTATCAACTTTAATCATCCATATAACCCTTCTCGATACATTAATCATCTTAAATTAGGGTTTCTTAATCATTAATGCATTAAAGTTGATAATTTCCAGAACCCAAAGCCTTCGTATCAGGATAAGGTGGGGAAAGGCACTACTGAAGATAATGGCTATATCCACATCGACACAGAAGACTTTGGAATCACCCTGAAGCCAGAGGACATAGTAGTTTCATCTGATAATGGAGTTCTGGCTTTCGACTTGAAGAAGGATGCCAGGGGCTGTCTGTTAAAGCCATGGAAATATACGATGATTGTAAAGCTGCTTTCAAAGGAAATTGGATTCCTGACTCTACGGGACAAGATAAAATCTATGTGGAAACCAATAGGAGGGTTTAACCTCATCGATCTCGCCAATGACTTCTTTGTTGTCCAACTCCAAAGAGAAGATGATTTTATGCATGCCCTAACAGGAGGACCTTGGCCGCTCTTCGGCTCATACCTGACGGTGCAACGTTGGCAGACGGACTTCTCGTCGGAAGCATCATCTCCACCCAAGTTGGTCTCTTGGCTAAGAATACCTAACCTACCAATACATCTATACCGAGAGGTGCTGCTAGCGCAGATTGGGGACCATATTGGGAAAACGATCAAATTTGATCTTAACACGATCTCACAGCGGCGAGGATGATTTGCAAGAATTGCAGTGGAATTGGACATGGCCAAACCCCTCACACCTCAAGTGATGATCGAGGTCAATCGCTATCTCATTGAGTACGAGAACATCCCCTACATCTGCATGTACTCCGGTCGGGCGGGACACCTTGAAAAAGATTGCTCAAAATGTGTCATTGAAGAGAACGCGGCGAGGAACGCTGCTGCGGATGAAGGCTCATCAACGCCAGCCCTTCCTACCCCTCTGCAAGGATTCACGGACTACATCCATGTCCGTTCCATCCCGCACAAGCAAAGGCCCGCTCAAAAGAAGGACCAGTCCAGGTTTACAAATAGGTTCTCGAACCTAGGGAATCAGGAAAAAGAAGAGGGAGATACGGAGGTAATCGATGTCGACACGGTGGCAGAGAAAGTAACTACTGGGATTGACTGGAGCACACGGAAGAAAAACTTCAAACAGAGCAAGAGGAGCAATGAATCTTCCCAACCAGTCCCCTTGCAGCAACCGACGCAGGCACCACCGCAGGTTCAAAGAATAGAGCGACCCCATCCGTCTCATTCTACAGTTAACCCCACAGGCGATTCCATAATTCCCGGAAGAACAAGCACAACCCACCCTTTCTTCACCACACCCTTTTCCTTTGGAAAAGATGGACCTTCTCATCCTTACAGGAGTCCGAGTCGCAACTCAGTAGGGATCCATCTGCGCAACAGAAAGGTTGTAAATTCTGGAGAAGGCAACAAGACATCCACCAGGAAACGCGGGAAAACCTTTCTTCTACATGATTTGGAGGAAGAGGTGAGACCGATGGGAAACTCCACCCTTACTGACCCTAGTTCATGAAGATTATCTCATGGAACGTTCAAGGTGTCTGTGATAAGGACACCCAAATGCAGCTAAAGAACTTTTGAGGATGTACGGAGCTTCAGTCCTATGTATCCTCGAACCGAGGTGCAGTGGTGATCGAGCTCTGAGCATCATCAAGAAGATGGGTTTCGCTCAGTCACACAGAGTAGAGGTTGTTGGTTACTCCGGAGGAATCTGGATTCTCTAGAAGAATGACATCCCTTTGGAAATCATAGTGTCGCACAAACAGTTTGTTCATTGCAGAATTCATCAATCTTACTTCACCTTCGTCTACGCAAGCACGCTTAGGAGTGGAAGGAAACTCCTCTGGAATCAGCTCGCTATGTTGGCATCCTCCATCAGTGATCCCTGGGTGGTGGTGGGGGATTTCAATGTGGTTATGTACCCATCGGAAAAATTTGGAAGAAATACCTTTGATAGTGCTAACAGTCGGGATTTCATCGAAGCCACTGAGGCATGCTTTCTACATGACCTGGGAGCTAGCGGAGCATGCATCACCTTCAGGAGGGGACTCCTCCATGAGCGGCTAGATAGAGCACTGGGGAATAGACACTGGATCGATCAACCCACCCACAATTCGGTCCAGGTACTCAAGAAGAATCATTCAGATTACACACCCATCATGGTGTCGTCAGAGGCACTATCCAAGTTGAATCGGATGCAAGTTACCCGCACCTCTATAAGATGGTACACCACGCCTGGGTTTGATGATCTTCTGAAGCGGTCATGGACCAAGGACCAGGACCTCTTGGATGCCAACGCGCAGTTCCTCGCCACGGCCTCTAGCTGGGACACTGCGATCCACAAAGCTGACAGACGAACAAAGGAACAAATTTCCAATAAGATCAAATGGTATCAGATGAATCTCTCCCTCCAGTTCGACCATGCAATGGCACAAGAAACGGTTGCTCTACAGGCCCAATTAGACTCTATTCTCTGATGGGAGGAGGCGGAGAGCCAACAGCGAGCCAGATGTGAATGGCTTAAGCTTGGGGATAATAACACCCGGTTTTTCCACTCAATAACCAAAGCAAGGAGACAACGTAACAGAGTAACATGTTTGAAGGATGGATCAGGTGCCTGGCAAGACGATGAACAGGAAATGAAACTCCTTATTCTTAAGTTCTTTTCTACTATTTATCAGGAAAACAATGAGGAGCTAAGGCGGACAGAAAGCCCACGATTCGTGGGTTCCTTTCTACGCCTGACACCGGAGCAGCATGAGAAAATGTCAGCAGTCCCTTTGATGGACGAGATCTGGTCTGCCCTCAGCTCCATGTCGCCGGTGAAGGTGCCAGGGCCAAATGGTGTGGATGCCGCCTTGTATCAGAAAAACTGGTCGCTTTTGAAAGCTCAGCTTTGCAATTTTATACAACAGCCGTTTGTTAGCACCACCCTTCCTCCTACCTCGATGGACTCCACTATTATTCTCATTCCGAAGGTTCCCTCACCGGAGCAGTGCTCTCAGTTCTGACCTATCTCTCTAAATAATGTCTGTACCAAGCTTTTAGCCAAGGTCATTGCGACTAGAATCAAACCATACTTGTAGGACTGGATTTCGCCCTTCCAGTCAAGCTTTGTTCCAGGAAGGAGGATTAGAGATAACACATCGCTCGTCTAAGAAATTATCCATTCTATGGAGTCCAAAACAAGCTCCAAGAAGTACCTTGCTCTCAAACTGGATCTGGTAAAGGCATTCGATAAACTCAACTGGCAATTTATCCACGACACTCTAGTCCTCACCTCCATTCCCAGGAATATCGTTGATATCATTATGCAGATCATTTGTTCCTATTCTTTGGAACGGGGAGATAGCAGGCTCCTTCCATCCTTCTTGTGGTGTTAAGCAGGGAGATCCCCTCTCGCCCTACATTTTTGTTCTCTGCCTTGAACGCTTCAGCCAGCTTATAGAGATGGAAACAACTACAGGGAACTGGAGACCTATTCTTATTTCAAAAGCAAAGCTTCCGATCTCTCATGTCAGCTTTGCTGACGCATTATCCTGTTTGGAGAAGCCTCTCTACACCAAGCCAAGGTTATGGGTCGATGTCTCCAGAAATTTAGTGACGCCTCTGGATTGTCTCTTTCCTATGAAAAATCAACTGTGTTCTACTCCCATAACACGACTAGAAGCTCTAGAAACCAAATCTGTAGGAAACTGGGAGTTCAGGAAACCAGCAACCTGGGCAGACACTTGGGCGTTCCATCATCCATAGAAGGAAGAGCAAAGAATTGTTCCTTTCCCTAGTGGAGAAATTTCACAAGCACATTAACTCTTGGTAGAATAATCTGTTGTCCCTCGCAGGAAGGATAACACTAGCCAGATCGGTGTTCCAATCTCAGGCCTGCTATATTATGCAATCAATACAACTCCCGATCTCTACCTGTGATAAGATCGACCAGATCGTGAGGAATTTCATCTGGAACGGGTCCTCATCCGCGGGACGCCTAAATTTAGTTGCTTGGAAATGGATCACCTTACCTAAAAAGCTGGGTGGCCTGGGAATCAAAAAGACCAGAAACTTCAACGTTGCACTGATAATGAAGCTCGCATGGGAATTCATCCAAAGGCGCATAATACCATGGGTGGAGGTCATGATGGGCAAATATGTCTCGAGAGGACAGTACAAGTCTACTGGTTCACATCTCTGGAAGAGTATACGGAGCCATATCCCCTTTCTCTTGCAACATTCAAGCCACATTGAAATATCGGGTCAAGATACTCTTGTGTGGTCAGACGAATGGATCGGACATGGGCAAGCACCATCCTTAAATGCAGGTCTATCTTTCCCTGATGACCTGATGGATCTCAAGGTTTCAAGTCTTGTTAAAGATGACGATTTGTGGGACCTGGAGTTCCTGAATTTATGGTTCACTCCTGAAACTATTAACCTTATCACAGACATGCCGACCCCCAGATCTTCCTATGAGGAGGATGTCCGTATTTGGAAACCGGAGGCACATGGTAGATTCAGCGCAAGCACAGCATATACGCTCATTAACCAAACTCATGTCGATACAGATTAGGTGCCTTTCCTAACCATCTGGTCACTTCCCTCCCTCATCACATCAAAACCCATCTATGGCTGCTGCTACATTATCGTCTCCTCACAAATTCTCTTCGCGCCCAAAGGAAGATGACAGACGACGCCATATGCTCGTGATATGAAGCGTTAGTAGAAGACTGCATTCATGTCCTCCGGGACTGCAAGGAAGACAAATTGACCTGGTCCATTTTACTGCCGCCTGAAGCTATCCATTTCTTCTCAAGCACCATTGTCAACAATTGGCTGGATTATAACCTCCAAGCACTACGTAATGTGAGGGATTGGAGTATTCTATTCGTGGTTACTTGCTGGAAGTTATGGAAAAACAGGAACACCCTCATTTTTTAGCACAGAGCCATCCTACACCATGTTCTAGCGGTGCAATGCTATGCAGAAGCAAACTCTATACGGAAGGCTTTCTGTCAGATGTCCAAGTCGCCCGAGGAAGCGCAGGTTCCAAATATTGTTCTGAACAATCGATGCTCGTCTTCTATCATCATAGTGGATGTGGCTACTTCTTCTGTTACCAATAAATCTTGTGTTTGTGCAATCGCTAGGACTGCTGCTGGAGACTGGATCACAGGGTCTGCAATGCTGATAGCAGGCGTAGATGCCATGCAAGGGGAACTGAAAGCTATATTACAGGGCACAGAATTGGCTTTGAAAAACCATATCCAGGCTGGGATCATCATCTCGGACTCTTGGAATGCAGTACAATGGATCAAAGGAAATGTTGAACCTCCTCCGAAGTACCTCACGATTACAATGAGAACCCGCGAGTACCTCCAGAGGGCGAAGATTCAAGACATCGTGCACCTGAAGAGGGATCAAAACAAGCTCACCGACATGCTAGACAAATTCTGCCTAAAACAACCATCACTGCCTATGGACTGGAGTAGATGCCCTACTAGTGCTTTTCAAACTTATATCTCGGACAAATCCCTCTTTAGTCGTTTATTCTCTAGTTTAGATTTCTGATGTAACCGGCCCTAGTCGGTATTCCCCAAAAACAAAGTTGATAATTTCCACTACTTTTCAAATTACAAGAGGCATTAGCTTCTAAATCTATTTTTGATGGATTCCTCACATTTTTCTGAGAAAAATACATATATTATATGTACCCTTCCGATCTACCAATAATTAGATACGATTTTTGTAAGAATTACTTACTTGGACCAATAGCAGGCTGCCATGTCATCTCTTCCATGCATTACGTAGCCGAGGCCGATTATAACAAAATTACCATACTTCCCTCACTTAAGCGGCCGGCCAAGGGTTCTACCCTCTATATAGGGGTGGGTAGCAATGCCCTAACATGCTTTCCCATGAAGAAACAAAGCTCTTTCCCAGTAGGAAACCAAGTTCCTTCATTAGGAAGCAATCTTCTCTCTCTTAAATATCTCTTTGATATTTTTATTCTTCAGATATTAGGAATTGGAAAATTACCTCTTTTATTCTCTTTGTACTTGGCTTTTAATCCATTGGCCATGAAATTATACTTCCTCATAGAAGAAAATACATCTTTTTAATAATGCGACAAATTCATTAATTATGTATCACATTATCCTCTTATTTTGTATTGTTTTGCATTTTCTCTTTCTTCTTATTCATTGGGACTCCTTGGTTCCCAAGAAATCCTAATATTTCGAAATTCCTTTTTAAGGATACTTATCATTCTTCTAGATGCACTACATTCTTCATTTTTCATTATCTTACTTATTTCTTTATTAAGATATTTATTTTCAAGGATTTCTCTTTATCTTTCATTTCCTTTTTCCTCTTTTCATATTTCTTTTATTAGAAATCACATAGAAATGAAATTTATTTAATTGTGGCCATTAATTCCACTTTCTAGAGATTTCTATGTATTTCTCATAATTACTTTGCTTAATATCCATTATCTTGCATCTTTTCCTTTTATTTGGACTTTTCTTCTTTTCTTCTCTTTTATATCCATTATTGGATTAATCTAATAATAGAAATTACGAAATTTCTATCAAAAGGGAGATTTGCAAAGAAATACATCTTTTGAAGAAAAGCATACAACCTTTTCAATTAAGTCCATATTCACAAAATCTTTACAATTCAATTATGAAAACATATGCAAAATTGAGGTTGTAACAAAGTTTGTTGTGATATCTTTAAGCTTCCTTGATATAAGGAGAAAAAGGATGGTAGATCTTGTATTCATTCCAGAGAGTAGAGCACTGATTGTAACAATCTTCAACCAATGAATGAGTCAAGAATTTCTTCTTTTCTAGGTTTTTTAAAATATCTGACACCTTCTTGAGATTTTGCTGATGGGAGTAGACATGGGAAAGTTGATCCCACAAGGCCTTGGCATCTTGGAGGTAGAGTAGGGACCGAATGATTCACCGCTTAGTGCTATTAACAAACCAAGACATAACACCTGATTCATCTTTATATATTGTGCATAAGTTTTCATTGTTTTTTCAACTTTAGAGGTATCACGATTAGGAAGAGGGTCGGTTGTGATATGTGAGTAGTGATCTTGAGCATTCATGTTATAAACTCAATTTTTCCAAATTATGTAATGAAATTGTGAATGTTCTTTTTAAAGATAAATGAAATTCATGGTTGAATTGATGGATTAGTTTGAATGGCTTGTGTGTTTGATAGCTTGTATGTTTTCTTATTGGGCCTTTGTGGCCATTGAGCCCAATTGAAGGATTAAAAGAAAAACAAAAAGAAATGAAAAAGGAATTCCATTTAATAAAGGAATATATGAGGAAAATAAAATGAAATGATTTTAAGGCTAAAATATATTTTCCCAAAATAATATTTCGAGTTAAAAGGGTTCCTTGGGGTTCAAGGAACTCAGGATAATTAGATAATGGCAAAGGAAATAAAGAATATGTGGGATATACAATTAAATAAGGGATAACTTGAAACTGAAGTAAATGGCTCGTTTCCTTTGGATAATGACTCCAATTTTTTCACAAGGAAAAATAAAGGTACAAACGGGTTTTCCTCAAAATTTGAGATAAAACGGAGTTAAGGATTGAGAGTTATTACATTTTCAAGTTATCTTGAAAAATAGAGTTTTCCTTGAATAATTGGGAATTTATTTTCCTTTTTGGTTTGAACACGGATAACGATGACCGTTGGATTCTAACCCAACGGAGCGGGCTCATCATCCAGAGTCCCAAATGGACACAGGCTGCAGCCGTTCATAGGGGATTTTCCCCTTGTGATTCCGATCACAGCAGGGTATGAGGGTACATGGGAAGTATCCCATTGAGTTCGGGAGAGAGAGGGGAACGTTTTTGACCCAAGATTTAGCAACTTCCCTTGTGTATGCACGAAACGCCTAATTGGTCTAGGAATCAGTTAGCGGAGGGGTTGAGGAAACCCTAAAGGAGTCCCCATGCTCTATATAAAGACCCCCATGTGGTTCCTCGCACCCTAGCGATCTCAACCGACCAACTCTCGAGTGCTTGTACCCTCTCCTTCGTCCTATTGACCTAGCTCCAGCGAGCCTCAGCCCCGGTGCCACCGCGCATTTGGGTTAGGAAGAAGAGAGGGAAGACGACGTGCAGCTGTCGTCCGATCACATACCACCGAGGTCCCGCGCGAGATCCAACGCCTCCAGAGCGGCAGGCCGATCTTGCTTGAGTAAGTGGAGCGGGTTAGCGCGTGGCGTCGAATCGAAGGACCATCGTGGGCCGAGGAGATCTAGTGGAAGAAGGCCTAGTCACGCGCGCCTGTAGTGACGGGCGTTGGATCCAGGCGCGGACCATAGGCGCATCAATCGGACGGCCGCGAATTTCCGGTAAAACCCCTCTCTGACCAAAATTACAGAAAATAGCTTTTCTTTGCTAAAATTATAGAAATAGCTAGGAAAATCGTATAAAAGAACTTTATATATGAAAGTTGTATAGAAAAATAAAAGGAATCCGATAAAAATAATTTGAGAACCTAATTCTGTTCTGTTTTTCAAAATTACCTTAATTTGCTAATAAAGTGTATTAAGAATTGATGAGAAACCCTAATTGCATGATTAAAGTGTATTTTGGTAAATCAATAGATCAAATTGATAAGTTTAACTTTGTTAATGATGAAGGTGATATGATTATCAGTTTGAATGCAAAAGTGCGTAATTTAGAGTTATAATACCTAAAAGGAAGTTAATTTACATGGAAACCCTAATATGGGATAAAAGGAGATTAAAAACATGTCTTTGTGGAATAAGATAATCAGATGCTTAGTAAAGGAAATTTAATGAGAAATTAGGGGTTTTAGAAGTTTTGATAAATTAAGGATGATAATAAGGAAAGAAGAAGTGAAAACCCTAATTTCTAAAGAAACCCTAAAATAGGAATTGAAATCCTAAGTAATGTGATGAGAATTGGATAAATATTAATTAAAGGAAAATTGTATTTTTATTTCAGGATTTCTTTTCCTCCTTGCTTGTTGATTGGATTCCTCTACATATTAGATTCTATCTTGAAATCTGCAACCAAAGGTATGTGGTTACTTATGAATAACCGCTTAGGTTTTTCGATGGTTTCTCAGACGTTTAATCGCATTGAATGCAACTAAACTATTTGGATGTTCATACTGCAATTATAAAGTGACTATGACTATCACATAATGTATATGCCAGCTAGATCAATCACTAATCCCCTCTGTGTCATAATGGCTGACCTGGTATAAGACTACCTAGAGGGTAGGTCCATCCAGTCATGAATGACTTTGGCTGCCTAGAGCGTAGGTCCATCAAGTCACCTTTATAGAGGTACCATATAAGTCCTTACAGGGACAACACAGAGTTGTGGAAAGATATGGATTGAATAGTTTGGCTTAAAACGTAATCTTGATTGTTAAATGATTAATTGAGTGATTATATTGTTAACCTAGTTGAACATTATCTGCTTCCTCCACATACCAGCTTCGGCTGATCGTCGTTTTGTTTGTTGGCAATTTAGGTACAAATCTCAAAGGAACAAACAGTAAAGCGACACATTGTGAATTCAAGAATTAAAGAACAAGGAGGAATTAGTTAGAATAGTTCAGCTGAGGTTAGAAGTTAGTTTATTCCCAACTTTTCAAAGGTATGCAAAGAAAAATTTTATTACCTTTTTTCAGTATAGTCTGTTAGAATTTAATAATTGTTGATGGTTATATGTCGAACCTTTGATCCGGAATTAATGGGTGCAGCTTCAACCTCTTGGTCTCCCTTAATTGGGGGTTACTGAGAGGTGGGGTCGTAATATTTGGTATCAGAGCCTAGGTTCTTCATGTAACCATTAGTAATTATTAAATTTTACAAACTCCATAGAACCCAAGGGAGTTATTAGAGGAGTATCCGAAAGACGGAGGTGTCTAGAAAGGGATCACGACCGGGGGCTGGCAAGATTTTCCTCCGCACCGCTAGTCGGAATACGAGGACTCGCGGACCCGTGTGACCGCCTGGCCGAAGTCTTAGGGTATTAATCGAAATAAAATACCTTTAGGACTCTCTCATCTTATTCATCCCTTCTCATCACATATTCTACTAAGGCTTTAAGAGTAGGATTCTCTCTCTCCTCCACACTCATGTGGTATGGGCAAGTAAGTTAAGGTTTAAGAATCCTCCATCAAATTAATAAAAGATATGTAATGAGATATCACTGAACATAAGTATAACTAGTTTGAATGATAAACTAAAGGTTTGTTTGTTATGCTTATGTAGATGGCACGAACAAAGACTGTTGCTATTCCCGAGGGCTCTGGAAATTCGGCTAGGAGTGTTTTGCCTCCCCGTAAAGGAAAGGAGCCTTCTGAAAAGAGGAATAGGAACCATGAGGGTGGATCCTCTAATAAGAGAAGAGGCCTGAAGAAGTCACTCAAGAAGTCCCTAACCCTAACCCAGTACCATTTAGTAACTTGAACCAAGAAGAAGATCAAGGATATGAAGAGCAACATGTGTATGAGGAAGAAGCCAAGATGGATGAGGACCTAGCCGATGATTCAGAATCCACCATGTTGATCCACACCCCTGATACCTTGTGGTTAGAGCAACAGAGGAAGTTGACAGAGGCCATTAATGCTTTGGCCCTTCGAGACATAGCTAGAGCTGAAAATGGTGAACCATACCTTGTTCGTCCACGTGTGGGAGCCACCATTCTAGACTTTGTCAAGCTGAACATAGAAAAGTTCTGGGGAGAAGATAAGACTGAGGTGGTTGATAAAGCGGAAGCCTGGATACTTCAATAGAGAATGGTTTCCGCATGCTTGAAGTGCAGCCGAGCAAGAAGGTCCTCTTTGCTGCTCACCTCCTGGAAGGAGCAGCTAAGATATGGTGGGAGACTCACATCACAGGCCGACATCTGACTGAGGAACCAATGGCATGGGCTGATTTCAAGACCATCTTCACTTCCAGATTCGTCCCTGTTGTAGCTACGAAAGAAAAGGAGAGGGAATTCACTAACATGACTCAAGGAAATTCCTCTGTGGCAGACTTTGGGCGCAAGTTTTGGATCCTGGAACATTTTGGGTACAAGATGGATGAGGAAAGGAGGGTGGATCACTTCATAGAGCGTCTTCACACTGCCCTGAAGCCTCATGTGATGGCAAGAAAACCTAAAACCTTCGCAGAAGCTTACAACACTGCCCTAGACATGGAAAGGACTGTGATGCCTGCTCAGCTTCCACCCAAGGGGTATCTAGGTTTCACTGAAGGAACCCGAGGTCAGAAGAATCATCATAAGAAGGGTCCAGGTCGACATCAAGCCAAGGGAAGACAGGGAGGAAAAGGGAGACCCCATCAAGAGAATAATCTACCGCGATGCCGCTCATGTGGGAAAGGGCATCTCGGTGAGTGCCACCACAAGAAGAGAGTCTGTTTCCGTTGTCACCAAGAGGGGCATATCCAAGCTGCTTGTCCTCTACCAGAGCCAAAAGGACCAGGTCCAGTGGAAGCCCCACCAGTAGCAGCTCCACCAGTAGCTGTGGCCCCACCTGGTGGAGAAAGAAGACAAGCTCGAGTGTTTTCACAATGAAGAAGCTCAAGCTAATGCAAATCGGTTGATTGAGGGTAAAAACCCTTAGAATTTTTCTTTATGTTTTGAAAGTTAAGCATGTAATGGTCTAATGTATGGTGAACAATAATTTAGGCATGCTTGAAGTCACGGGATATAATGTAAAAGCATTATTAGATTCTGGATCTACTAATACTTTCATTTCGAGAAATCTTGCAACTATGTTTTGTTTGGATATCAAGGATTTAGGATATGTCTCAGATGTTACAACCCTGAGTGGTCGAATATTTACCTCTCTTTTGAAAACTCCGGTGATACCTGTGAAATATCAACATCATGAGTTTCCTACAGACTTTATCCTTCTTGACATGAATGATTTTGATGTGATCATTGGAATGGATTGGCTTTATACTTATAGGGCCCAAATCGACTGTAGGGAAAAGAAAGTGATCAATAGGGAACTAGGTCACCCACCTTTTGTCATTAGAGGTAGGAAAGATGCCACCACCAGTTTGTATGTGTCATCCCTGAAGGCAGAAAGAATGATGAGTAAAGGTTGTCAAGCTTTCCTAGCAGTTGTTACCAAGCCCGAACCCAAGGTGCAACCCTTAGAGGAAATAAAGGTAGTCAAGAGCTATGCATATGTTTTTCCGGATGATCTACTCGGTATTCCTCCCGAGAGAGAGGTGGATTTTTCCATAGAGCTAGCTCCAGGAACAAGCCCTATTTCACGTGCACCTTATAGAATGGCCCCTGCAGAGTTTCTCGAGTTGAAGAAACAATTGCAGGAATTGCTAGACAAGGGTTTTATCCGGCCTAGCACATCACCATGGGGAGCTCCAGTCCTGTTTGTAAAGAAAAAGGATGGCTCGCTCTATATGTGTATAGACTATCGGATGATCAACCAGGATACCATTAAGAACAAATACCCTTTACCCCAAATAGATGACCTATTTGACCAGTTGAAGTCTACTCGAGTCTTTTCCAAAATTGACTTAAGATCGGGTTACCACCAGTTGAGAGTCAAGAGTGAGGACATTCCAAAAATAGCTTTTCGAACATGATATGGCCATTATGAGTTTGTGGTTATGCCTTTTGGGTTGTCCAATGCACCCAGTGTGTTCATGAACCTTATGAATAGTGTGTTCCAACCCTTCCTTTACTCATTTGTCATAGTGTTCATAGATGACATTTTGGTATACTCCAATGATTTAGAGCAACACCGAGATCACCTAAGTAAAGTCCTTGATATCCTGAGAAAGCAGAAGTTCTATGGGAAATTCTCAAAATGTGAGTTTTGGATAGACCGAGTCATGTTCCTTGGACATATCATCTCAGGAGGAACGATCTCTGTGGATCCAGCCAATGTGTCAGCAGTTCGAGACTGGCCTACACCGAAGAACCCCTCTGAAATCCGAAGCTTCTTGGAGTTAGCAGGATACTATCGGCGTTTCATTTCAGATTTCTCAAAGACTGCCTTGCCCTTGACCATGTTGACTCGGAAGGACGTGAAATTTGTGTGGTCTGATGTTTGTGAGACTCGTTTTCAAGAATTCAAAGAAAAGTTGACCACTGCACCAGTTCTGACTCTACCATCAGGCAAGGAGGGTTTCATGATCTTCACCGATGCATCCAAAATGGTTCTTGGATGTGTACTGGAGCAGAATCGACATGTGGTTGCATATGCTTCCCGACAACTAAAGCCTAATGAGGTGAATTACCCAACACATGACTTAGAGTTGGCTGCTATCATTCATGCCTTGAAGATTTGGCGGTATTACCTGTATGGTTCTACTTTTGATATCTTCACTGACCATAAGAGCTTAAAGTACCTTCTGACACAGAAAGACTTGAACCTACAACAACAAAGATGGATGGAATACATGAAGGATTACGACTTTACCATTGCCTATCATCCGGGGAAGGCAAATGTGGTGGCAGATGCGTTAAGTCGGAAATAGCTCAGGTGTGCAGCTGTTTTGTCCAGTCAGTGGAAGAGTTTGGAAGAGTTGGTGAAATGGTCTCCTCAACCGTTAGTTGATCGAGTTCGATTGGCCAACATTCAGATTCAGTCTGATTTGTTGAGTGAAATTGTGGCAGCACAGTTGGTCAGTAGGGAACTTGACAAGATGAGAGGCTTGATGAGGAAGCCTCAGACCCACCATTCTTTAGGAGTAGATGGAGGAATAAGATTCGAGAATCGTATATGGATTCCTGAAGACTCACCACTGAAAGAACGTATCTTACAAGAAGCTCATTGTTCTAAGTACACCGTACACCCAGGGACTACTAAGATGTTTAAGGACATGCAGAGGTTTTTCTGGTGGCCAGGGATGAAGAGAGACATTGCAGCTTATGTGGCCAGTTGTCTTACGTGCCAGATGGTGAAGGCTGAACATCAACGACCCAGTGGACTTTTACAGTCTATAGAGATTTCGGAATGGAAATGGGATCAGATCACCATGGATTTTGTGGTGGGTTTACCCCGGACCAAGAGAGGTCATGATGCAATATGGGTTGTGGTGGATCGCCTTACCAAGTCAGCACACTTCCTTGCACTAAAAACAACTGCCAAAGTGTCAGATTTAGCTGAGTTGTACATTCGAGAGATAGTGCATTTGCATGGCGTACCCAGTTCCATCATATCTGATAGAGATCCGAAGTTTACTTCCAAACTGTGGAAGCAGGTTCAAGAGGAACTTGGTACGAGGTTAAAGTTCATTACCGCTTATCACTCCCAAATAAATGGACAGTCAGAAAGGACAATCCAAACTTTAGAGGATCTTTTGAGAGCTTGTGTGCTCGATTGGGGTGGATCATGGGAGCAGTATTTACCTCTAGCTGAGTTTGCATACAACAATATTTACCAAGCCAGTATCGGGATGCCTCCATATGAAGCTCTATATGGGAGACTGTGTCAGTCACCACTTCACTGGGATGATGTTGGTGAGAGGACCTTGTTGAGGTCAGATGAACTCCAAGTGTATGCTGATAAAGTAGCTTTGATCAGGCAAAGGCTAAAGAGAGCCCAGGATCGACAGAAGTCGTATGCTGATGCGAAGAGGACTGATGTGCATTTCACTGTGGGAGAGCATGTTTTTCTGAAAATCCGACCGCTACGAGCTATAGCTAAAAATAGAGGAAAGTTGAGTCCCCGATATGTGGGTCCGTTTGAGGTATTAGAACGGATTGGTGAGGTGGCTTATCGTTTGGTGTTACCCCCTCAATATAGTATGATGCATGATGTGTTTCACATGTCCAATCTGAAGCGATATGTGCAAGACCCGAGCCATGTGTTGAGCATTGAACCTATTGAGCTTCAAGGAAAGTTGTCTTATCCTGAGTTACCTTTGTGTATTATAGATACTAAGGTAAAAGAGCTCAGAAATAAGAATATAGAGATGGTAAAGGTTCTTTGGAAACATCATGGAGCGGATGAGGCCACATGGGAGCTGAAGACGGACATGGAAAAAGCATATCCTGATTTGTTTGCTTGAATGATGAATTTTGAGGGCAAAATTCCTATAAGGAGGGGAGGATGTTATAACCTCAATTTTTCCAAATTATGTAATGAAATTGTGAATGCTCTTTTTAAAGATCAATGAAATTGATGATTAAATTGATGGATTAGTTTGAATGGCTTGTGTGTTTGATAGCTTGTATGTTTTCTTATTGGGCCTTTGTGGCCATTGAGCCCAATTGAAGGATTAAAAGAAAAACAAAAACAAATGAAAAAGGAATTCCATTTAATAAAGGAATATATGAGGAAAATAAAATGAAATGGTTTTAAGGAAAATAGATATTTTCCCAAAATAATATTTCGAGTTACAAGGGTTCCTTGGGGTTCAAGGAACTCAGGATAATTAGATAATGGAAAAGGAAATAAAGAATATGTGGGATATACAATTAAATAAGGGATAACTTGAAACTGAAGTAAACGGCTCGTTTCCTTTGGATAATGTCTCCAATTTTTGCACAAGGAAAGATAAAGGTACAAACGAGTTTTCCACAAAATTTGAGATAAAACGGAGTTAAGGATTGAGAGTTATTAAATTTTCAAGTTATCTTCAAAATTAGAGTTTTCCTTGAATAATTGGGAATTTATTTTCCTTTTTGGTTTGAACACGGATAACGATGACAGTTGGATTCTAATCCAACGGAGTGGGCTCATCGTCCAGAGTCCCAAAGGGACACAGACTGCAGTCGTTCACAGGGGATTTTCCCCTTGCGATTCCGATCACAGCAGGGTATGAGGGTACATTGGAAGTATCCCATTGAGTTTGGGAGAGAGGGGAACGTTTTCGACCCAAGATTTAGCAACTTCCCTTGTGTATGCACGAAATGCCTAATTGGTCTAGGAATCAGTTAGTGGCGGGGTCGTGGAAACCCTAAAGGAGTCCCCATGCTCTATATAAAGACCCCCATGTGGTTCCTCGCACCCTAGCGATCTCAACCGACCAACTCTCGAGTGTATGTACCCTCTCCTTCGTCCTATTGACCTCGCTCCAGCGAGCCTCAGCCGCGGCGCCACCGCACATTTGGATTAGGAAGAAGAGAGGGAAGACGACGTGCAGCTGTCGTCCGATCATGGACCACTGAGGTCCCGCGCGAGATCCAACGCCTCCAGAGCGGCAGGCCGATCTTGTTGGAGTAAGTGGAGCGGGTCAGCGCGTGGCGTCAGATCGAAGGACCATCGTGGGCTGAGGAGATCTAGCAGACAAAGGCCTAGTTGCGCGCGCCTGCAGTGACAAGCGTTGGATCCAGGCGCAGACCATAGGCGCATCAATCGGATGGCCGCAAATTTCCGGTAAAACCCCTCTCTGACCAAAATTACAGAAAATAGCTTTTCTTTGCTAAAATTATAGAAATAGCTAGGAAAATCGTATAAAAGAACTTTATATATGAAAGTTGTATAGAAAAATACAAGGAATCTGATAAAAATAATTTGAGAACCTAATTCTGTTCTATTTTGCAAAAGTACCTTAATTTTCTAATAAAGTGTATTAAGAATTGATGTAAAACCCTAATTGCATGATTAAAATGTATTTTGGTAAATGAATAGATCAAATTGATAAGTTTAACTTTGTTAATGATAAAGGTGATATGATTATCAGTTTGAATGCAAAAGTGCATAATTTAGAGTTATAATACCTAAAAGGAAGTTAATTTACATGGAAACCCTAATATGGGATAAAAGGAGATAAAAAGCATGTCTTTGTGGAATAAGATAATCAGATGCTTAGTAAAGGAAATTTAATGAGAAATTAGGGGTTTTAGGTAGTTTTGATAAATTAAGGATGATAATAAGGAAAGAAGAAGTGAAAACCCTAATTTCTAACGAAACCCTAAAATAGGAATTGAAATCCTAAGTAATGTGATGAGAATTGGATAAATATTAATTAAAGGAAAATTGTACTTTTATTTTAGGATTTCTTTTCCTCCTTGCTTGTTGATTGGATTCCTCTACATATTAGATTCTATCTTGAAATCTGCAACCAAAGGTATGTGGTTACTTATGAATAACCGCTTAGGTTTTCCGATGGTTTCTCGGACGTTTAATCGCATTGAATGCAACTAAACTATTTGGATGTTCATACTGCAATTATAAAGTGACTATGATTATCACATAATGTATATGCCATCTAGATCAATCACTAATCCCCTCTGTCTCGTAATGGCTGACCCGGTATAAGACTACCTAGAGGGTAGGTCCATCCGGTCATGAATGACTTTGGCTGCCTAGAGGGCAGGTCCATCAAGTCACCTTTATAGAGGTACCATATAAGTCCTTACAGGGACAACACAGAGTTATGGAAAGATATGGATTGAATAGTTTGGCTTAAAACGTAATCTTGATTGTTAAATGATTAATTGAGTGATTATATTGTTAACCTAGTTGAACATTATCTGCTTCCTCCACATACCAGCTTCGGCTGATCGTCGTTTTGTTTGTCGGTGATTTAGGTACAAATCTCAAAGGAATAAACAGTAAAGCGACACATTATGAATTCAAGAATTAAAGAACAAGGAGGAATTAGTTAGAATAGTTCAGCTGAGGTTAGAAGTTAGTTTATTCCCAACTTTTCAAAGGTATGCAAAGAAAAATTTTATTACCTTTTTTCAGTATAGTCTGTTAGAATTTAATAATTGTTGATGGTTTTATGTCGAACCTTTGATCCGGAATTAATGGGTGCGGCTTCAACCTCTTGGTCTCCCTTAATTGGGGGTTACTGAGAGGTGGTGTCGTAATATTTGGTATCAGAGCCTAGGTTCTTCATGTAACCATTAGTAATTATTAAATTTTACAAACTCTATAGAACCCAAGGGAGTTATTAGAGGAGTATCTGAAAGACGGAGGTGTCTAGAAAGGGATCACGACCTGGGGTTGGCAAGATTTTCCTCCACACCGCTAGTCGGAATATGAGGACTCCCGGACCCGTGTGACCGCCTGGCCGAAGTCTTAGGGTATTAATCGAAATAAGATACCTTTAGGACTCTCTCATCTTATTCATCCCTTCTCATCACATATTCTACTAAGGCTTTAAGAGTAGGATTCTCTCTCTCCTCCACACTCATGTGGTATGGACAAGTAAGTTAAGGGTTTAAGAATCCTCCATCAAATTAATAAAAGATATGTAATGAGATATCACTGAACATAAGTATAACTAGTTTGAATGATAAACTAAAGGTTTGTTTGTTATGCTTATGTAGATGGCACGAACAAAGATTGTTGCTATTCCCGAGGGCTCTGGAAATCCGGCTAGGAGTGTTTGGCCTCCCCGTAAAGGAAAGGAGTCTTCTGAAAAGAGGAATAGGAACCATGAGGGTGGATCCTCTAAGAAGAGGTAGAGTCCTGAAGAAGTCACTCAAGAAGTCCCTAACCCTAACCCAGTACCAGTTAGTAACCTGAACCAAGAAGAAGATCAAGGATATGAAGAGCAACACGTGTATGAGGAAGAAGCTAAGATGGGTGAGGACCTAGCCGATGATTCAGAACCCACCATGTTGATCCATACCCCTGATACGTTGTGGTTAGAGCAACAGAGGAAGTTGACAGAGGCCATTAATGCTTTGGCCCTTCGAGACATAGCTAGAGCTGAAAATGGTGAACCATACCATGTTCGTCCACGTGTGGGAGCCACCATTCTAGACTTTGTCAAACTGAACATAGAAAATTTCTGGGGAGAAGATAAGACTGAGGTGGTTGATAACGCAGAAGCCTGGATACTTCAATAGAGAATGGTTTCCGCATGCTTGAAGTGCAACCGAGCAAGAAGGTCCTCTTTGCTGCTCATCTCCTGGAAGGAGCAGCTAAGATATGGTGGGAGACTCACATCACAGGCCGAGATCTGACTGAGGAACCAATGGCATGGGCTGATTTGAAGACCGTCTTCACTTCCAGATTTGTCCCTGTTGTAGCTAAGAAAGAAAAGGAGAGGGAATTCACTAACATGACTCAAGGAAATTCCTATGTGGCAGACTTTGGGTGCAAGTTTCGGATCCTGGAACGTTTTGGGTACAAGATGGATGAGGAAAGGAGGGTGGATCACTTCATAGAGCGTCTTCACCCTGCCCTGAAGCCTCATGTGATGGCAAGCAAACCTAAAACCTTCTCAGAAGCTTACAACACTGCCCTAGACATGGAAAGGACTTTGATGCCTGCTCAGCTTCCACCCAAGGGGTATCTAGGTTTCACTGAAGGAACTCGAGGTCAGAAGAATCATCATAAGAAGGGTCCAGGTCATCATCAAGCCAAGGGAAGATAGGGAGGAAAAGGGAGACCCCATCAAGAGAATAATCGACTGCGATGCCGCTCATGTGGGAAAGGGCATCTCGGTGAGTGCCACCACAAGAAGAGAGTCTATTTCCGTTGTCACCAAGAGGGGCATATCCAAGCTGCTTGTCCTCTACCAGAGCCAAAAGGACCAGGTCCAGTGGCAGCCCCACCAGTAGCTGTGGCCCCACCTGGTGGAGAAAGAAGACAAGCTCGAGTGTTCGCTATTGACAATAAAGAAGCTCAAGCTAATGCAAATCGGTTGATTGAGGGTAATAACCCTTAGAGTTTTTCTTTATGTTTTGAAAGTTAAGCATGTAATGGTCTAATGTATGGTGAACAATAATGTAGGCATGCTTGAAGTCATGGGATATAATGTAAAAGCATTATATGATTCTGGATCTATTAATACTTTCATTTCGAGAAATCTTACAACTATGCTTTGTTTGGATATCAAGGATTTAGGATATGTCTTAGATGTTACAACCCTGAGTGGTCGAATATTTACCTATCTTTTGAAAACTCCGGTGATACATGTGAAATATCAAGATCATGAGTTTCCTACATACTTTATCCTTCTTGACATGAATGATTTTGATGTGATCAATGGAATGGATTGGCTTTATACTTATAGGGCCCAAATCGACTGTAGGGAAAAGAAAGTGATCATTAGGGAACCAGGTCACCCACCTTTTGTCATTAGAGGTAGGAAAGATGCCACCACCAGTTTGTATGTGTCATCCCTAAAGGCAGAAAGAATGATGAGTAAAGGTTGTCAAGCTTTCCTAACAGTTGTTACCGAGCCCGAACCCAAGGTGCAACCCTTAGAGGAAATAGAGGTAGTCAAGAGCTATGCAGATGTTTTTCCGGATGATCTACCCGGTATTCCTCCCGAGAGAGAGGTGGATTTTTCCATAGAGCTAGCTCCAGGAACAAGCCCTATTTCACGTGCACCTTATAGAATGGCCCCTGCAGAGTTGCTCGAGTTGAAGAAACAATTGCAGAAATTGCTAGATAAGGGTTTTATCCAGCCTAGCACATCACCATGGGGAGCTCCAGTCCTGTTTGTAAAGAAAAAGGATGGCTCGCTCTGTATGTGTATAGACTATCAGATGATCAACCAGGCTACCATTAAGAGCAAATACCCTTTACCCCGAATAGATGAATTGTTTGACCAATTGAAGTCTGCTCGAGTCTTTTCCAAAATTGACTTAAGATCGGGTTACCACCAGTTGAGAGTCAAGAGTGAGGACATTCCAAAAACAGCTTTTCGAACACGATATGGCCATTATGAGTTTGTGGTTATGCCTTTTGGGTTGTCTAATGCACCCAGTGTGTTCATGAACCTTATGAATAGTGTGTTCCAACCCTTCCTTGACTCATTTGTCACAGTGTTCATAGATGACATTTTGGTATACTCCAATCACTACTACAGAAATAGCATTCAGTGACACTTTTCTGGGCGTCGGTTATTAGGAAAAACTGACGCCTTCTATGTTAGGCGTCGGTTGTTTACGACAACCGACGTCTATATTCGAAGACCAGCCAGACACGGGTACCGCTTTGTCTTCAGCGTCGGTTGTTTATAACAATCCGACGCTTAAAGTCGCCCGCAAAAAATAGTGTCCTTTTCAGCGTCGGTTATTTAGGTGGAAACCGACGCCTATGTGTGATGAAAATTTGCGCGAAAAGTGTCACCTTCAGCGTCGGTGATTAAAGGATAACCGACGCTGAAGGTGGTTCCCGCCAAACAATTTCATGAAATTATCGCCCAGTTGGACGTCGGTTTTCTCGGACAACCGACGCTAAAGACATTTAGGCGTCGGTTGTTGTAAAAAACCGACGCTATTTGGGACTTAATAACCCGCGGTGCCCGACTCTTCCCCTTCCTCCTGTTTCATTGCGAGCCCTTTCTGTTTCTCCGTCGATTCCCCACCCTGTCGCCGGCGATTTTCTTCTCCTTGTTCTCCACGACAGCGCCGTCGTGCCGCCTTCTCCGCGCCCCCTTCTCCGCGCCCCGCCGCCGCCTTCTCCGTGCTGCTGGAGCTCCCTTCTCCGCCGCCCCGCCGCCCCGCCGCCACTGCTGACGAGCCTGGAGCCCCCTTCTCCGCCGCCCCGCCGCCACTGCTGCTGGAGCTCGCCGCCACTGCTGCTGGAGCTCGCCGCCGACGCCTGACGAGCCTGGAGCTCGCCGCCTCAGCCTGCCTGACGCCATCAGCTTCCACCTGACTCCCGCTGCCTCCCGCGCCAACAGGTATGCGCCAACTGGTTTTCTGGATATACACTAAAGGCCTTGTTTGATATGAAGTGCATTGCTCTGCAATTCAAGTCTTAGAGAATAGGTCCAGATGAATTCCACGTTTTCGGACCCTCTCAGACTACTACATAATATTCAAGTTTTTGGACCTTGCGTACAATGAATGCAGATTGCTTAATCCATTTGAGCACTATGACTTCCAATATGTATTTTTGAACAGTATCTGTCAATGATCACAAACTATCTAAATAAAGGAGCTAAAACATTATTGCACTTGAATTCGAAAACGATTTCCTAATAGCAATATCACAAACGTTTAGGGCAAGTTTCTTTATTTTCACCTTGTCGGTAGAACAGATTAGATTTACGTACGTCAAACCTCGGATGGATCCGTCCAATTTATTTTTGTGGCACCAATAGGAGATTCTTAAGATTATTTTAACATAGACCAATTGGGAACTAAACTATCATACAATCTCTATAGTGGCTCGCAAAGCTAATAATCACTTAATATATATCCATGTTTGAGTGAGTCAAAAACTGATCTGTGAAACCAGCTACCCCACTCATCTTTCTTTTTGCCAGTACACAACCGAGTGCAGCCCCCTGCTCGTACCTGGGAGCGAGTCAAAAGTGGACCCCACCAACCCCCCAACCCCCCAGTCAGGCATCTCCTAATGTTGGACAATGTGTTTGTTATAGGTGGTTTACATTTATTATATAAGAAAACGAATCTATGTTTCAAGTGTTGAACCTAATGTTGGACAATGTGTTTGTTATAGGTGGTTTACATTTATTATATAAGAATGACATAACATGTGTTTGTTGGCCTAGAAAGTCAACAATCATTGTTCTTTATATTACTTGTACATTGGTATAAATTAGAATGAACAATCACTAAATTATATACTGTTTGTATGGAGTCCGGCTTCATTGTAGATGTCTATTATTGTGTTTGTTGGCCTAGAAACCCGTCCAAGATTGACTCATTAGGAGTAAATCTTGGATAGTCCCCGGTTTGGGACTGTTCTTGAACACCTAATCTCACTTAGGATGTAAGTGTATAATGTGTATTGAGTTTTCAAGAAAATTTTGGTAGCATTTCCCCGTTTGTTCTCTAAGTACATATGTACTTAGAGAACAGCGGGGAAATGCTGCCGAAATTTTCTTGAAAACCCAATACACATTATACACTTACTAGTGAGATTAGGTGTTCAAGGATGGGATAGGTGGTACACATTTATTATATATAAGAATGACATCACATGTGTTTGTTGGCCTAGAATGTGAACAATCATTGTTTTTTATATTACTTGTACATTGGTATAAATTAGAATGAACAATCACCAAATTATATACTGTTTGTATGGAGTCCGGCTTCATTGTAGATGTCTATTATTGTGTTTGTTGGCCTAGAAACCCGTCCAAGATTGACTCATTAGGAGTAAATCTTGGATAGTCCCCGGTTTGGGACTGTTCTTGAACACCTAATCTCACTTAGGATGTAAGTGTATAATGTGTATTGAGTTTTCAAGAAAATTTTGGTAGCATTTCCCCGTTTGTTCTCTAAGTACATATGTACTTAGAGAACAACGGGGAAATGCTGCCGAAATTTTCTTGAAAACCCAATACACATTATACACTTACTAGTGAGATTAGGTGTTCAAGGATGGGATAGGTGGTACACATTTATTATATATAAGAATGACATCACATGTGTTTGTTGGCCTAGAAAGTCAACAATCATTGTTCTTTATATTACTTGTACATTGGTATAAATTAGAATGAACAATCACTAAATTATATACTGTTTGTATGGAGTCCGGCTTCATTGTAGATGTCTATTATTGTGTTTGTTGGCCTAGAAACCCGTCCAAGATTGACTCATTAGGAGTAAATCTTGGATAGTCCCCGGTTTGGGACTGTTCTTGAACACCTAATCTCACTTAGGATGTAAGTGTATAATGTGTATTGAGTTTTCAAGAAAATTTTGGTAGCATTTCCCCGTTTGTTCTCTAAGTACATATGTACTTAGAGAACAACGGGGAAATGCTGCCGAAATTTTCTTGAAAACCCAATACACATTATACACTTACTAGTGAGATTAGGTGTTCAAGGATGGGATAGGTGGTACACATTTATTATATATAAGAATGACATCACATGTGTTTGTTGGCCTAGAAAGTCAACAATCATTGTTCTTTATATTACTTGTACATTGGTATAAATTAGAATGAACAATCACTAAATTATATACTGTTTGTATGGAGTCCGGCTTCATTGTAGATGTCTATTATTGTGTTTGTTGGCCTAGAAACCCGTCCAAGATTGACTCATTAGGAGTAAATCTTGGATAGTCCCCGGTTTGGGACTGTTCTTGAACACCTAATCTCACTTAGGATGTAAGTGTATAATGTGTATTGAGTTTTCAAGAAAATTTTGGTAGCATTTCCCCGTTTGTTCTCTAAGTACATATGTACTTAGAGAACAGCGGGGAAATGCTGCCGAAATTTTCTTGAAAACCCAATACACATTATACACTTACTAGTGAGATTAGGTGTTCAAGGATGGGATAGGTGGTACACATTTATTATATATAAGAATGACATCACATGTGTTTGTTGGCCTAGAATGTGAACAATCATTGTTTTTTATATTACTTGTACATTGGTATAAATTAGAATGAACAATCACCAAATTATATACTGTTTGTATGGAGTCCGGCTTCATTGTAGATGTCTATTATTGTGTTTGTTGGCCTAGAAACCCGTCCAAGATTGACTCATTAGGAGTAAATCTTGGATAGTCCCCGGTTTGGGACTGTTCTTGAACACCTAATCTCACTTAGGATGTAAGTGTATAATGTGTATTGAGTTTTCAAGAAAATTTTGGTAGCATTTCCCCGTTTGTTCTCTAAGTACATATGTACTTAGAGAACAGCGGGGAAATGCTGCCGAAATTTTCTTGAAAACCCAATACACATTATACACTTACTAGTGAGATTAGGTGTTCAAGGATGGGATAGGTGGTACACATTTATTATATATAAGAATGACATCACATGTGTTTGTTGGCATTTCCCCGTTTCTTCTCTAAGTATATATGTACTTAGAGAACAGCGGGGAAATGTTGCCTAATCTTTTCCTAATATATACTTGTTTCCTAATATATACTTGTTTTCTCTGATCATAGAATGGATAGATCATGGATGTCGATTCGTAATCGTTGTACCCCAGAGTTTATATCTGGTCTTGATCAGTTTATTAGATTTGCCGAGGAACATAGGAAAAAACCTACAGATAGGTTCTACTGTCCATGTAGGCATTGCGGTAACAACTTGAAAGTCAACACTGGTGAGGAAATCAAAAGTCATGTCATGTGCAACGGGATTGTACAAGGCTATACAGAATGGCACTGGCATGGAGAAATTTCAAAATCGAAACCAGTAGATGTCGATAGCGATGACGTAAATGTGAACGAACCAGTTCCAGCAGACATCGTTGATGCGATGCTGGATAGTTGTAGGGTAGAGCACACCGATCCACCACCTATCTTTACAAACATTGTGCATGATGCTGAGATACCGTTATACACAGGTTGTGCTAAGTTTACGAAGCTTAGCGCTGTCTTGAGATTGTATAAGTTGAAAGCTAACAATAGATGGAGCGACAAAAGCTTCACTTCATTGTTGACTTTGTTGAAAGAAATGCTTCCTGAAGGAAACGAGCTTCCAATCTCAACATACCAGGTAAAGAAAATGTTGTGCCCAATGGGAATGGAGGCCAAGAAGATACACGCATGCCCGAATGATTGTGTATTATTTCAAAAGGACTATGTAGATTTGAAAGATTGTCCAAAATGTGGTGCGTCACGGTATAAATTGACGACTTCGGGGGAGTTCAAAACTGGTTCTCCTGCCAAGGTGTTGTGGTATCTACCTATAATATCACGGTTTCAACGCTTGTTTGCAAATCCGAAAGATGCGAAGAATCTGAGGTGGCATGCAGATGTTAAGAAAAATAATGATGGGATCCTACGACATGCGTCTGATTCCCCACAGTGGAAGAAGATTGATCTATTGTACCCTAAATTTGGTGAAGAAGATAGGAATCTAAGACTTGGGCTTTGTACAGATGGGATGAATCCGTACGGGACATTGAGCAGCCAACATAGCACTTGGCCAGTCATGCTTGTTATATACAATCTTCCTCCCTGGATGTGTATGAAAAATAAGTATGTTATGTTGTCATTGTTGATATCGGGCCCTAAACAACCCGGAAATGATATCGATGTTTATCTTGAACCTTTGATTGATGACTTAAAGAAACTTTGGGCTGAAGGTGTGATGACCTATGATGCTTCAGCAAAAGAGACATTTCGTTTGCACGCTATGTTGTTTTGCACTATTAATGACTTTTACTAAGTGGTTTGAAGATAAAGTCTTACATCAACTATCTCAAACACCAAATGATATTACAGAAACTATCAAATGCCTCGCCTTTAAACCAAAACCGAATGTTATGTCTTATGAAGGGTTTGACATTAATGGATTCACATATTACACAAAGCGCCAAGATGATAAGAGTGTCGTCCAAAATAGTGGGGTCACTCTTCAAGCGTCGACTATGTACTTTGCAAGTGCAAAGGATAACAGTCCACGTGAAGCTAAAATGTCATATTACGGTGTCATTGAGGACATTTGGGAGTTTGACTACATAGATTTCAAAATTCCGCTATTTAAATGTAATTGGGTTGATAACACCAAAGGAGTTATAGTGGATGAATTGGGTTTCACTTTGGTGAACTTTGAAAAGATCGGCGAGAAGGGTGAACCATTCATATTGGCATCACAGGCGAAACAAATATTCTATATCGATGATCCTGCAAATGATAAATGGTCGGTTGTTCTTCATGGTAAAAGACAGTTCATTGAAGATCCTATAGATGAAGAAGAGTACTATGATAAGTATGATGACTCCAGTCCATTCTCAGTTGGGTTGCCAACTTCACAAAATATTGAAGCTAATGATGACTTATATGTGCGTGGAGATCACAATGAAGGATTGTTAATTGATAAAAGATCACAATTTTAGAGACATGTATGTTTATACAAATGCTAAATGTTTGCCTTTTTCTAGTTAATACAAATGCTAAATGTTTGCCTTTTTCTAGTTAATACAAATGCTAAATGTTTGCCTTTTTCTAGTTAATACAAATGCTAAATGTTTGCCTTTTTAATGACATTTTCAGATGGCTGACCATGATGAGCATGATGTCCATGATGAGCATGAAGTCCATGATGAGCATGGCGAGGATACTAATGTAAGTTCTAAAAACATATCCTGTATTTCTATAAAATTCATTATCTTCTAGTTATGTCATATATCCTATATTTCTATATTGGGCTAAATTAGTGTGTTTTATTTTTGTCAAATTTTAGGTTGATGCACCTGTACCCACTGAAGCACTGGAGCAACTTGATGCGCAACACCAGACACTTAACAAGAAAAGGGGCATCACTCTGTTGAAGAAGTTATTAGCGCTAAGTGGTAGTGGATCTAAATTGGCGGTGGAGTTTGATAATGGAGGAAATCCAATTGGAGTGAACCGCAATAATTTTGTGAACTATCTTGGGTGTACCACTCGGAGCCATTGTGGTGTTAAGTATGACAATTGGCATAAAGTTCCTCAAGCGAAAAAAGACTCGATATGGAAGGATTTATGCGTGAGTTATTATTATTTGCAATTCTATTTTGTAGATTACAAATTCTATTATTTGCAATTCTATTTTGGATACTAGTTAATAACATTTCTATTTTACAGAATCTGTTTGCATTGGATGAGAAGTTGCATCGTAAAAATGTGATGCAACGCGCTGGAAAGATGCTTAGGAATTATAGGACAAATCTGAATAGAGAATACATAAAAGAGGGTGATAAGAAGAAGAAGTCAGCCCTTGAACAATGGAACTTCTTGGACAAAGAAGATTGGGACAATTTTGTTGCTTCAAGAAAATCTGAAGAATTCAAGGTATTAGGCGTCACTCCTAATTTAATTAATATACATTGTATTCACCTATTCAAGATTAGCATTTAGTGCTACTAACCAAATCATTAATGTGCATACTAACTAGGCCCTCAGTGACGCACAAAAAGCAAGGCGTGCACTGAATGTGCATGACCACACTATGGGTCCAAAAGGCTATGCAAGCGTTCGCCAAAGACTACAGGCGGAGTCTGCGGCTACTCAGGAGTCTGCTCCTACTCAGGAGTCTACCACACCCATTCCTCGCCATGATATCTGGATAGCTGGCAGGCAAAACAAGAAGGGTGAAATAAAGAAGCCTGTAACTGCTGAGGCGGCTGAAAAAATGGTAAAATACAACTCTTACAGAAATCGTTTGAATATTGATTATTTGTGGTGTTAACTTACCAATTTCTGTTTATGGTGATTAGCGGGAGCTGCACGAGCAGAGGAAACAAGGCACGTTCATCCCTCAGGGCACAAGGGATGAATTGACAGTTGCTCTGGGTAACCCAGAGCATCCTGGACGTGTTAGAGGTGCCGGCGCTGGTGTTGGCATCAAAGCATTCTTTGGGCCATCCCAGCGCAAACCCAGAGCGGGACTTTCTCAAGAAGAGGTAACCTATTCTTTTTTTAGAATGTTACTGCAAAAGGAAATTCATTAATAAGAATCTAATGTTTCTTTTATCCATGTATAGGAGAATAAGAGAGTTGAGGATTTAGTTGCTAAGAAGGTCAACGATGTAGTTGCTGAGAAGGTCAAGGAAGAATTGATGCGGTGGCAGGCATCTCAGGCTTCCAATACGCCTATGGCGACCCACTCTTCTCCTGATGCACACACTGCGAGTAATCCTGGAGACCCATCGCCTAGCACGTCTGCTGTAAGTATTGTTTATGACATTGTAGTTAGTCTTTTCAAGTTGTTATGTTTTCAAGATGATATGTATATATGTATAATATTCTTTACGTAAATTTGTAGGCATTGAAGCCATGCCGCTTAAGAATGCAAAACTACGTTGTCGCAGAGGCGCAGGCTTACCCGTCCCTTCCTGGGGCAATGTTTCACGGGACTCCAATGCCACAGGGCTACGTTCGTGTGAGCCCGATACGTGTGTTACCCGATTGGAGAGAAGCTACATTGCCATATGCCCACCCGGATATTGATACACTTGGTGAGGCAGAAGGCGGGGTCATATTGTGGCCCAAAGCAGATGTCATCTACACGACTGAAATTGTAAGATAAATTTACATTGATTTAGACTGTTAATGTGTATATATGATGTCAACTGATCTGAAATTATATGTACAGGTTAAAAAGAAGACACCAGGAGCACCTAGGCCTCCACTTCCAGTTCCCACATTACCCGATTGGGTTCCAACTGACCTAACATACCCGTTAGGTCCTGCTTGTAGGGGAATGGCATGTTGGCTACGGGCACATAATGTACATTGCCCTATAATTATTTCTTTAGATGCAGATTATGCAGGTCAATCATACGATAGCTCTTTATTGATAGAAGATATTATTGAGCTGTTTAAGTATGATTGGCTGAATACATCAATGATAGAGACATGGATAAGGTGAGATCTTGTTTATACATCCATATACCTTGTGTAAGCTCCGGTGATCTGGTTTCTTATATATTAATGCATACGCCTATATGTTTTGCAGCTACCTAGTCGAAGATCATTGCAAACAATTTGCATTTGATCATGTGGGATTTTTGATTCCATCATTGATTAGTTTGGTAGCTAAAGACCCTGATAATGTTCAACAATACTGTATAGATGCTTTTACAATTTTTGGTCAGCAAAAGAAGAAGATAATAATAGCTCCATTCAATGTCAAGTATGTTTACTTTATTTATAATTTGGACTTAAGAAAATTCCATTTTTATTTTGCATTTTGAGTTATTAATTGTTAACTTCTACTTGTAGCGGTAGACATTGGGAGTTACTAGTTATTGCCCCCGAGACATTCACTGTTTATTATCTAGATCCTGCGGGGAGTACATTGAACACTAAAATTGGACACGTAATGAGAATGCCAATATTCTGGTGAGAAATATTTCATTTTTATATCCGTTAACATCTTTTATTACATTACTATTTACTTATGCAATTTATTGTGTTATATTATCATGTAGGGGTTTAGATGCATTCAAAAAGGCTGGAGGAACGGTCCCAACGAAAAAGAACCAGCCAATAAATTGGCAGAACGTAAAAGTAAGTTCCCGACTCGAATATATATATTATTGATGTGAATTGTGCTTAGTTGTATTATTTTGTATGTTTCAATTTATAGTGTGCTACACAAGACAATGGCTGGGCATGCGCATACTATGTGATGCGATTTATGCATATGATTATCAAATATGCCGCATTGGACATCGATACCATACATGAGGTATTATATATAGTCTCATTAGTTAGTATGCAATATATCAATCTTATATTATTTTTATATTATTACTTATATATATACATCATTCTCTTTGCAGGTGTTTAAAACTGACCACACTACAGGTAAACGTTTAAAAAAAATAAATGCTCCATATACGATGGAAGCATTAAATGAAGTAAGAGAAGAATGGGCAATAGCTGTACAAACAGTGGCAACTGTAAGATATAATTGGGATGCTGATAGTGATAATGAATGATACTTTGTAAATGAATGTTTGTAAATGAATGTTTGTGAATGTTAATGCATGTATTTGAATGTTTCTATATGTGTGAATGTGAGAATTGAATTGATGTCTGAATGAATGTACTTGTGTAGAATTTTGCTTGTGACTTTTGCAGGTTTGCGGCCTGTTTGTAGGCTGATATCAATGGATGTCGTAAACCTGCAGTTCAGAAAACTGAACTGCAGGTTCTCATCCTGCTGACCAGCCACAGCAGGCCTGCAAACTGATATGAAAAAAAAAAAAATATAAATAGGCGTCGGTTATTTACGAAAACCGTCAGGAAAGACCTACAGCGTCGGTTTTTTAATATAAACCGACGCCTTATGTGGCCAAAGCAGTCCTGGAATTGGCGTCGGATATTCATATCAAACCGACGCCTATTTAAACTGTAGGCGTCGGTCGTTTAGTAGATATCCGACGCCAAACAGGGTCCGCGCCACAGAAAATGGCGTCAGCTAGGGCACTTTCTGCGTCGGTTTTGAGATGAATAACCGACGCAGAAAGTGCCCTAGCTGACGCCATTTTCTGTGGCGCGGACCCTGTTTGGCGTCGGATATCTACTAAACGACCGACGCCTATAGGCTAAATAGGCGTCGGTTAAAAAACCGACGCCGAAGTGTTCGACCTTTAGCGGCGCCCACATAGGCGTCGGTTGGAAACCGACGCCAAATGGGGTTAAACGACCGACGCCAAAGGCCGTTTCTGTAGTAGTGAATGATTTAGAGCAACACCGAGACCACCTAAGTAAAGTCCTTGATATCCTGAGAAAGCAGAAGTTCTATGGGAAATTCTCAAAATGTGAGTTTTGGATAGACCGAGTCATGTTCCTTGGACATATCATCTCAGGAGGAACGATCTCCGTGGATCCAGCCAAGGTGTCACCAGTTCGAGACTGGCCTACACCGAAGAACCCCTCCAAAATCTGAAGCTTCTTGGGGTTAGCAGGATACTATCGACGTTTCATTTCAGATTTCTCAAAGACTGCCTTTCCCTTGACCATGTTGACTCGGAAGGACGTGAAATTTGTGTGGTCTAATGTTTGTGAGACTCGTTTTCAAGAATTGAAAGAAAAGTTGACCACTGCACCAGTTCTGACTCTACCATCAGGCAATGAGGGTTTCATGATCTTCACCGATGCATCCAAAATGGGTCTTGGATGTGTATTGGAGCAGAATCGACATGTGGTTGCATATGCTTCCCGACAACTCAAGCCTAATGAGGTGAATTACCCAACACATGACTTAGAGTTGGCTGCTATCATTCATGCCTTGAAGATTTGGCGGCATTACCTGTATGGTGCTACTTTTGAGATCTTCACTGACCAGAAGAGCTTAAAGTACCTTCTGACACAGAAAGACTTGAACCTACGACAACGAAGATGGATGGAATACATGAAGGATTACGACTTTACCATTGCCTATCATCCGGGGAAGGCAAATGTGGTGGCAGATGTGTTGAGTCAGAAACAACTCATGTGTGCAGTTGTTCTGTCCAGTCAGTGGAAGAGTTTGGAAGAGTTGGTGAAATGGTCTCCTCAACCTTTAGTTGATCGAGTTCGATTGGCCAACATTCAGATACAGTCCAATTTGTTGAGTGCAATTGTGGCAGCACAGTTGGTCAGTAGGGAACTTGACAAGATGAGAGGCTTGATGAGGAAGCCTCAGACCCACCTTTCTTTGGGAGTAGATGGAGGAATCAGATTCGAGAATCGTATATGGATTCCTAAAGACTCACCACTGAAAGAACGTATATTACAAGAAGCTCATGGTTCTAAGTACACCATACACCCAGGGACTACTAAGATGTTTAAGGACATGCAGAGGTTTTTCTGGTGGCCAGGGATGAAGAGAGACATTGCAGCTTATGTGGTCAGTTGTCTTACGTGCCAGATGGTGAAGGCTGAACATCAACGACCCAGTGGACTTTTACAGTCTATAGAGATTTCAGAATGGAAATGGGATCAGATCACCATGGATTTTTTGGTGGGTTTACCCCGGACCAAGAGACGTCATGATGCAATATGGGTTGTGGTGGATCTCCTTACTAAGTCAGCACACTTCCTTGCACTAAAAACCACTGCCAAAGTGTCAGATTTAGCTGAGTTGTACATTCGAGAGATAGTGCGTTTGCATGGCGTACCCAGTTCCATCATATCTGATAGAGATCCGAAGTTTACTTCCAAACTGTGGAAGCAGGTTCAAGAGGAACTTGGTACGAGGTTAAAGTTCAGTACCGCTTATCACCCCCAGCTAGATGGACAGTCAGAAAGGACAATCTAGAATTTAGAGGATCTTTTGAGAGCTTGTGTGCTTGATTGGGGTGGATCATGGGAGCAGTATTTACCTCTAGCTGAGTTTGCATACAAAAATAGTTACCAAGCCAGTATCGGGATGCCTCCATATGAAGCTCTATACGGGAGACCGTGTCGATCACCACTTCACTGGGATGATGTTGGTGAGAGGACCTTGTTGAGGTCAGATGAACTCCAAGTATATGTTGATAAAGTCACTTTGATCAGGAAAAGGCTAAAGAGAGCCCAGGATCGACAGAAGTCGTATGCTGATGTGAAGAGGACTGATGTGCATTTCACTGTGGGAGAGCATGTTTTTCTGAAAATCCGACCGCTCCGAGCTATAGCTAAAAACAGAGGAAAGTTGAGTCCCTGATATGTGGGTCTGTTTGAGGTATTAGAACGGATTGGTGAGGTGGCTTATCGTTTGGCGTTACCCCCTCAATATAGTATGATGCATGATGTGTTTCACGTGTCCAATCTGAAGCGATATGTGCAAGACCCGAGCCATGTGTTGAGCATTGAACCTATTGAGCTTCAAGAAAAGTTGTCTTATCCTGAGTTACCTTTGCGTATTATAGATACTAAGGTAAAAGAGCTCAGAAATAAGAATATAGAGATGGTAAAGGTTCTTTGGAAACATCATGGAGAGGATGAGGCCACATGGGAGATGAAGACAGACATGGAAAAAGCATATCCTGATTTGTTTGCTTGAATGATGAATTTTGAGGGCAAAATTCCTATAAGGAGGGGAGGATGTTATAACCTCAATTTTTCCAAATTATGTAATGAAATTGTGAATGTTCTTTTTAAAGATAAATGAAATTCATGGCTGAATTGATGGATTAGTTTGAATGGCTTGTGTGTTTGATAGCTTGTATGTTTTCTTATTGGGCCTTTGTGGCCATTGCGCCCAATTGAAGGATTAAAAAAAACAAAAAGAAATGAAAAAGGAATTCCATTTAATAAAGGAAAATATGAGGAAAATAAAATGAAATGATTTTAAGGCTAAAAGATATTTTCCCAAAATAATATTTTGAGTTAAAAGGGTTCCTTGGGGTTCAAGGAACTCAGGATAATTAGATAATGGCAAAGGAAATAAAGAATATGTGGGATATACAATTAAATAAGGGATAACTTGAAACTGAAGTAAAGGGCTCGTTTCCTTTAGATAATGACTCCAATTTTTGCACAAGGAAAGATAAAGGTACAAACGAGTTTTCCTCAAAATTTGAGATAAAACGGAGTTAAGGATTGAGAGTTATTAAATTTTCAAGTTATCTTCAAAAATAGAGTTTTCCTTGAATAATTGGGAATTTATTTTTCTTTTTGGTTTGAACACGGATAACGATGACCGTTGGATTCTAATCCAACGGAGCGGTCTCATCGTCCAGAGTCCCAAAGGGACACAGACTGCAGTCGTTCACAGGGGATTTTCCACTTGCGATTCCGATCACAGCAGGGTATGAGGGTACATGGGAAGTATCCCATTGAGTTCGGGAGAGAGAGGGGAACGTTTTCGACCCAAGATTTAGCAACTTCCCTTGTGTATGCACGAAATGCCTAATTGGTCTAGGAATCAGTTAGTGACGGGGTTGAGGAAACCCTAAAGGAGTCCCCATATAAAGACTTCCATGTGGTTCCTCGCACCCTAGCGATCTCAACCGACCAACTCTCGAGTGCCCGTACCCTCTCCTTCGTCCTATTGACCTAGCTCCGGTGAGCCTCAGCCGCGGTGCTGCCGTGTGTTTGGGTTAGGAAGAAGAGAGGGAAGACGACGTGCAGCTGTCGTCCGATCACGGACCACCGAGGTCCCGCGCGAGATCCAACGCCTCCAGAGCGGCAGGTTGATCTTACTGGAGTAAGTGGAGCGGGTCAGCGCGTGGCGTCGGATCGAAGGACCATCGTGGGCCGAGGAGATCTAGCAGACGAAGGCCTAGTCACGCGCACCTACAGTGACGAGCGTTGGATCCAGGCGCGGACCATAGGCGCATCAATCGGACGGCCGTGAATTTTCGGTAAAACCCCTCTCTGACCAAAATTACAGAAAATAGCTTTTCTTTGCTAAAATTATAGAAATAGATAGGAAACTCGTATAAAAGAACTTTATATATGAAAGTTGTATAGAAAAATACAAGGAATCCAATAAAAATAATTTGAGAACCTAATTCTGTTCTGTTTTGCAAAAGTACCTTAATTTTCTATTAAAGTGTATTAAGAATTGATGAGAAACCCTAATTGCATGATTAAAGTGTATTTTGGTAAATCAATAGATCAAATTGATAAGTTTAACTTTGTTAATGATAAAGGTGATATGATTATAAGTTTGAATGCAAAAGTGCATAATTTAGAGTTATAATACCTAAAAGGAAGTTAATTTACATGGAAACCCTAATATGGGATAAAAGGAGATAAAAAGCATGTCTTTGTGGAATAAGATAATCAGATGCTTAGTAAAGGAAATTTAATGAGAAATTATGGGTTTTAGGTAGTTTTGATAAATTAAGGATGATAATAAGGAAAGAAGAAGTGAAAACCCTAATTTCTAAAGAAACCCTAAAATAGGAATTGAAATCCTAAGTAATGTGATGAGAATTGGATAAATATTAATAAAAGGAAAATTGTACTTTTATTTTAGGATTTCTTTTCCTCCTTGCTTGTTGATTGGATTCCTCTACATATTAGATTCTATCTTGAAATCTGCAACCAAAGGTATGTGGTTACTTATGAATAACCGCTTAGGTTTTCTGATGGTTTCTCAGACATTTAATCGCATTGAATGCAACTAAACTGTTTGGATGTTCATACTACAATTATAAAGTGACTATGACTATCACATAATGTATATGCCAGCTAGATCAATCACTAATCCCCTCTGTGTCGTAATGGCTGACCTGGTATAAGACTACCTAGAGGGTAGGTCCATCCGGTCATGAATGACTTTGGCTACCTAGAGGGCAGGTCCATCAAGTCACCTTTATAGAGGTACCATATAAGTCCTTACAGGGACAACACAGAGTTGTGGAAAGATATGGATTGAATAGTTTGGCTTAAAATATAATCTTGATTGTTAAATGATTAATTGAGTGATTATATTGTTAACCTAGTTGAACATTATCTGCTTCCTCCACATATCAGCTTCGGCTGATCGTCGTTTTGTTTGTCGGCGATTTAGGTACAAATCTCAAAGGAACAAATAGTAAAGCGACACATTGTGAATTCAAGAATTAAAGAACAAGGAGGAATTAGTTAGAATAGTTCAGCTGAGGTTAGAAGTTAGTTTATTCCCAACTTTTCAAAGGTATGCAAAGAATAATTTTATTACCTTTTTTTAGTATAGTCTGTTAGAATTTAATAATTGTTGATGGTTATATGTCAAACCTTTGATCCGGAATTAATGGGTGCGGCTTCAACCTCTTGGTCTCCCTTAATTGGGGGTTACTGAGAGGTGGGGTCATAACAATTCACATACAAAATAAAAGATGCTAACCAAAGGTGATAATTGGATCCATCAAGTTTCATTGTGGTGACACACAAAGAACAAGGAGGTCCAGTAAATTCCATAATAGACAAATCAGTAGGAGAATTAGACAACAATACCAGATATCAAAAGACAGCAGAAGCCCAAAGGCAGAAGAGAGCCAGAGTGCCATTGTGCATAGGTAGAGGTCAGACAAAATCAGCAGATCTGATAAAACCCACAATGGGGCAGAATAGGATAGTTGTAGATCTGATGCATCATATTGCAGAACCCCACAAACAAGGGGCAATATAGATTGTAGATAGACCTACACCATCATAGGGAGAGATCTACTCCACCATGAGGCGCATGCATATCTCGTTTAGTCCATCAATGTGCTAATTGGAAATGACACCAGACAACATGGGAGGAAGGGGATGGAGGAAATTATTTAGATGATGGAGACAAGGGAAAATATAGTGGAGGGAAGGTGGTGAGGAGGATAGGAGGGGTTTGCAGTGACACTGTGGGTAGGGGAATGGGGTTGGTGGCGGCGATGAATGATGTTAGGTTGGAAGGGGAAGAATTAGGGTGGAGGGGTCTAGGGGGATCGTAGTCGTCTGATACCATATAGAGAGTGGAGTCTTTTCTATTAAGCAAGTTCAAAAGGACTACAATGTCTTATCTTTAATTTGACAAGAGAAAAAAAACAATAAAACAATTAGTCAATATGGTATAAATAACACAAGTAAAAAATAACACAAGGAGCACATGTAGTATGTAAATATAACATATCTCTTTAGGTTCCAACTTACATTGAAAGTGAATGTCCATAACCAATTTATGATGTCACGAGCAATGATTGGTATCTAGCAAGACATGATTACTACCCAAGTAATTCAGAAAGTAAGAGAACAACTTTACCCTATAATCCATGATTGATGTTACAATGATTGTATAGTTCCTTTATCTCTGATATTTAGATTCAACTCGAGGCATGGAATAGTCATCCTCTTCAACTGTAAATCCATGTTCCATGAACTAGAGTAGATTGCCTGATATATATGTGAACTCAATATCATATACTGATTCGCATGTCTGCCATGCTTTTCTCAGTCTTGCTTATTAAGTGGCCAAGATATCAATCACCTATAGGAGGGATACATCCCATCAACATCAATCCCATTTAACTCCATGAGTCACAATGCACCCAAGCATCACCTTTATCACAACCCGTATTCAAGGTTACGGTGGAAGATTTCAAAGTACATTGAACGACTTGTGATGAGTGTAGTGATTTCGGGTCTAAGAATCACAATACACCACCATCCTATGAGAGATGATTCTGACAACCATTTAATGGTCCCATGCATCACTCTCAAGGTGGGTATGTCTGATACACTGTTCAGTAACAAGTATCTATGTGTTTGGTTTGATATCATATATCATGACATAATGAGATTCTGCCATCAACAAACACACACTCTAGTCTTATGTTCCATTGTTGTCTATTAGCCTTCCACAATAACATCCGACTAGTTACATAAGAAAAATGTATATACTCTTGACATATGTATGATCTCATTATTCAGGTCCTCAACCCAAAGACATACGTCATTGAGTAATATCATTTTTATAGACTTATGTTAAATCATTGTCTCACAACTAAATAAATAGAATAAATTGGATGATTGCCTTTATTAATAATCAAATCATTTACAAGTTGTGCCATTACAATCATCATATGATTGGCTCTCGAGGCATACATGCCAATAAACTCCCACTTGCACTTTGAGCCAATCAACCATGAAATTAATCTAAAATGATCTAACACAATCCTCATGCTTCTTCTACAAAAGTGCTTTTGTTAATGGGTTAGACACATTGCTTTCAGTTGGTACTCTGCAAATCTTCACATCTCCTCACTATATAATTTCTCGCATGAGATGGAACCGCCTTTTATATGTTATTGGAATGATGATGTGATCGGGTTCCTTAGCTTGTGCAGTAGCTCCATTGTTGTCACAATATAGCTCAATTGCATCACTGATGCTTGGAACCATCCCAAGTTTAGAGATGAACTTCTTGATCCAAACAAACTCCTTTATTGCATTAGATACAGAAATAAATGCAGCCTCTGTTGTAGAATCTTCAACTGACTCGTGCTTGGAACTCTTCCATCTCACAGCTCCGTTGTTGTGGCAAAACACAAATATTGATTGTGATCTATAGTCATATTTATCAGTTTGGAAGCTTACGTCGGTGTAACCCTTTACCACAAAGTCTTCCTCTCCACCATAGACTAGGAACTGATCCTTAGTTCTTCCTAGGTATTTAAGGATGTTCATCACGTTTGTCTAGTGAGCCTCACTAGGATCTGACTGATATCTTCTCATCATACTCAAGGCATATAAGACATTTGGGGAGTGAATGGCATTGTGTACATGATGAATGTGATTGCATATATATATGGAATTGTAGTCATGCATTCCCTTTCTTCACAAGATTTAGGACATTGAGGTTTAGAGATAGTAACATCATGACACTGGGGCAAGTTTCCTCTTGTTAGGCTCTCCATTCTGAACATCTTCAACACTTTAGTAATGTATGTGATTTGACTTAGTCCAAGAATCCTTCTAGATCTATCTCTGTAGATCTTGGTTCCTAAGATGTAGGATGTTTCACCTAAGTCCTTCATAGAGACTGTATTTCAAAGCCAAGTATTTACCATTTGTAAAGTAGGTATGCCATTCCCCATCAATAGTATGTCATCCACATACAATATGAGGAATACAATCATGCTCCCACTAACCTTCTTATAAATGTATGGTTAATATTCATTTTGACTGAAGCCAAAATCCTTGATTGTTTTGTCAATTGAAAGATTCTAGCTCTGAAATGCTTGCTTCAATCCATAGATTAACCTTTGTAGCTTAAAAAATTGTTTGCATCCTTTGGATTAATAAAACCTTCAGGTTGTGTCAGATACACATCCTCAAATAGATTCCCATTAAGGAATGTGGTTTTAACATCCATCTTCTAAATCTCATAGTCAGAATAAGCTTCAATGGCAAGCATGATCCTGATGAACCTAACCATGGCAACTGGAGAAAAGGCAATGTCACAGTCAACACCTCGGACTTGTCTGAAACCCTTTGCAAGCAATCAACCTTTTTAAGTGTGTACATCACCACCCATGTCGATCTTCTTCTTGAAGGCCCACTTGCATACTATGGGTTTTACTCCTTCAGGTGGATCCACCAAGTCCATACCTTGTTGGTGTACATGGATTCCATCTCAAATTTCATGGATTCAAGCCACTTCTTAGATTATGGGCCCTTAACAGCTTCTAGATAGGTTGTTGGCTCATCATCAATGACCAACTCATTGCCTTCTTGAGTCACAATATAACTAGATCTTTATGTCTTAGGGCGTCTCCTACTAGATCTATGAGGTTCCTATGTTACATGAGGAATTTGAGATTCCACAACAATTTGTGATTCTCTATGTTCCTCTTATACCTTTATGGGTTCTGTAATATCCTAAATTTTGATGAAATTGAATGATCTAAACATAAAGCATGGTATGATAAACAATTTCCCAAAAGTATTATTGGTGGAATAATAATGTTGATTACCCTTGTGACATGGGTGCATGTGGAACAAGTTAAATAAATGAAAGGAAATTTTTACATGAATTAACAATAATGGTCTTTGTTATGATAAATGAAATAATTCTCAAGTTGCCGAAAGAAATAGGATTTATGGTGTCTTAGATAATAAGAGGATAATATCTAGCCTAGAGTGGGAACACAATGTGGAGGTATCAAATCACATTATTTTAGATTTAACTTTTTTGTACTTGAAAATAATAACAAAAGAATGGAATTATAGAAATTGGGTGAGAAAGAGACATCCCATGATGTAATGGTTTGTTTTAAAATAATGTTAGAAAAGAGCAAGTTTGGATAAAAAACTATTCCCATAAAATTCCACGATGGGAATATATATGGGGAAACATTAATGATTTAATATAATTAGTCTAAGAAATATTTTGGAATGGAGAGAGAAAGAATAATCATGTTATCTAATAAAGTGGCATGTTCCTTAATTTCCTTTTGTATATCAATTAAGTGAATTTGGTGATAAATAGTGGTTTAAGAATATATTGAATAGTATCATGTTTACCTAGCTTTAAGTTATAACAATGAAAGAGAAAGGGGTTTGTATAAGAAAACCTTGGAGGTTTACATATTAGGGGTGTCAAACCATGACTTGGGACAAATGTAATTTAACACCTACCTTTGTATGGTCTAAGGCATGTGATCATCCCTCTCCCTTTCTCCTTTTGATACAAAAACTAACACTCCTCTAAGGTCCTATATAAGGACCCCCATAACTTTTGCATTGATTGTAGTTTTTTGTAGGGGTCTGCCTCTAGTATCGGTTACCTAATTATCTCCCTTCCTAATGTGCAGGGACACTGGAGAATGATGTGTTGTGTGAAGCCTTTTTTGCATGATGTTCTGTATCATCAAGTCCCTTGCTGGAGAAGGATCTTTTTCCTCCTACAAGTGTCCACCAACATCTGTAGTCTGGATGACCCCAACCTTCAAGTTCCTAGCTGACGATCAGTAGCTTCTCCCTCTCTCATGACCTTCCTTTATCTCCTACTAACTTTTGCCGCCCAGGGGCCTCCTTTGGTGCTTGGTGTTAGCCCAGGCCTCATGTGATAATGGTGGTGATGGATGATGGAGTGATGGTGGGTGAGACCCACCAATTGTCTACAGTTGCAACACTTTTGATGTGGCATGTGTAGAGAGGAGAAAGGCCATGTAGGTATGTGAGGGAGGAGAAGGATGAGGTGGGTTCAAGGAACATGAGATGATGATGTCTAGGAAGTGGTGTCCACATCACGCTAGAGATGGCAGTGATAGAGGGTCCCTGGGATCCACGGAGGATAGAAAGGAGACTCTGGTGGTTGTGCCTTGGCCATAGTAGGTTGGGCGCCGATGCCAGGCCTCTGCGTTTAAGCAACCTCGTGCTGAGATTGAAGATGAGAAAGTGTAAGACTGGTTCATGGACTAGCCACTGGTTCAATCAATTAACTAACAAGTGGGACATCCCAGGAGAAGATCCAGGGGATGAACCATAGGATAAACCGCACCCCTGACTTATCCAGGTGGAGCTGGTGTTGACCAATGGTGTGACGCCACATGGCATCTTTCAAAGGTATAAATGATTATCTTGGTTAATGTATAGAAAACTCTAGGAGTTCCCTAAAATAGCAATATTATATATCATTTTTATCAAAAAAACGAGAGCAATTTGAATAAAATAATTTCACCGTCTAACTATGATGATAATTCCAAAAGTAGTGCAAAGATGGGTTAAGTGGTGATTAGTGCATGAAAACCTTAGTTTTGAGTATTAACATGTTTAAACTATGAAAAGATTATTACCATGTTAAAACTATGAAAAACCCTCCATTTATGTTGTTATCCGATATTTTGGATTATAATGGTAATATACATGGTTATGATCATAGTGATGAGAAACTAGGCTTTCTAGAGTGGATAATCCTTAATGTAAGACCCTTGACTCGAGATTTGGGGTAACCCTATTTGATTTGGCTTGATCATGTGCTTAGAACCTTTCTACAATCACTTGAGATGATCATAGATCATGTGGAGAGCTTAAGCCTCCAACTTGAGCTCGTTTGGATGTTGTTTGTGCTTTTTGTACTAGTTTTGGTGCAAATTACGAATTACTCATTGGAAGGGGTATTCTTGTAATTTACCACATCCAGAGTGTTTCTTCTCTATCTTACCTTCATGATGGAGGTTGTGGTGCTTTGGGGCGCCTTGGTGGACCCTTAGTTGAGGGGTATCACCCTTAGTGGTGATTAGGGTTTTCTAGGGTTTAGTGTGCCTTGACCATGTGACCCTTGTTGGCTTGTTTCGACCTAGGTCATGACCTAGGGCCTGGTTGGAGGGTTTCATAGTCAAGACACCCCCCTAGGTATGGTTTTCATGACTTATATGGTCTTAGGTGTCTTGGGTCGAGATGGTTGCTCTTGTGTAGAGTGTCTCGAGCTAGGGTTTGTAGTGACCTTGTGTCGCAACCTAGTGGTCCTTGGTGGTGTGACACGACCATGGGTGGTTACCTTGGTGTGCTGTTATTGTGACATGAGTATTGGGTTTCCAGGTGGTCAAAACCCAACCTATAGTGTATCACCGTGTCTTGCATGTTAGGTTAGAGTGGTTGCATGTTGGTCTTTTGAGTGGACAAGTGTCCCTTTGGCTCCTTGGAGTGTTTAAACATCAACCTTTACATTCTCTCTCATATTCCATCAATATAAAACCTCTTCTCTCCATACAAGTGACCCCTTTTGGCCCTTCATTATCCTTCTTCTCTTTTTCTTATTCTTGAAGCTTGGGGAGCAAGGAGATCTGACCTTGGAGCTTGGTGACTGAACCCTTCTTGCATGAGGTGCTTTTGGTGACCATAGTTCATCATCTACCTAGGTAAGTGTTTACCTTTCCATAATGACGTTTCCTTTGATATCCTACCTCCATTTACTTCTCTTTTTTTGACCCAGATCGTGGTTCATCCATGATGGTCATTTGGGAGAGAAACACCTCATCTCCAGGGTCATAGACCATGTTTTGACAAGGTACACCCAAGTGAGAGGAAGGTTTCTTCTCTCTTTCTCTCTTTTTCTTTTGGTTTGGCCTAGAGCTCTTTGCTCTGTTATCTTGAGATATCTTTGACCTTGGTACCTTCTTATTCTTGAGGTACTCTTGTGGTTGAGAATAGAGCTTTTTGAGGAGCTTCTTCAACCTTTGGATCGTGTGCTTGGATCCCTTAATCCTAGAGCTTGGAATCCTTGGTGGTGATCTTCCTAAGGTGGGTTATATAACTATTTCCCTCTCTATTATTAGCACTCTTTCACATATGCAAGCTACTAGTCTATATCTCTAAAATGCTCCCATAACATGCTAGTGGAGGATGCTATAATATAGGAATTGGTTGATGTTTGAACCGTGCTTGGTTTGGTAGAAATTTGAAACCCTAATTTCACATATCCAATTTTGGTGATTGTGGTGTTATAGTGATCTTCCTCCATATTTTGACATTGGTCTTGCTTTCATGCATGGTTTTAGTGTACCTAGATGTTGAAGAGGGGTTAGGTTCTATTTTGAGCACCTTGATTATGGTTTTCTATCCCTTAGGCGAGATTCTTCCTTGGTGGTTTCATGATACATGACTTAGGGTTTTTGGTGATCGTTTTGCATGAGCCTTTTTCCTTCATGATAAGTATGGCTTCCCTTGATCAGGTTTCTATTTTGAGACCAATATATCACACCTTGGGGTGCTCAAGACATCCTTCTCCATGTAGGTCGTGACCATGTTAGTTTTGGGTCGAGATGCTTCCCTTGTTGATGGGTTGGACCTAGTGTTGTTTAGGTTGCGACACTAGATGTTGGTGGTTAGGTTAACCCCTTTTTGGGTTGGGTTGTTTCCCTTACCTTGGTCATGACATGCCTAAGGAGAGGTAACAATAGGGTGCTTGGTCGTGACATGGTGTTACATGTTTGGTGGTTGTGACATTCTTGAGGTCGAGATGTTTGTGAACCCTAATCCTAGATGTCGGGGTCGCGACATGGTCTAGGTGGTGGAGGTTGAGACCTAATGGTGTGAGTGGTTGAGACACCATAGGTGTCATGGTCATAACATGGAGAAAGTTTGGTGGTCTGACACAGTTGTTATGTGCTCAACACTTGGTGATGGTAGGTGCCCGATAGGTATATGCTTGGACACCTAATGATATAATTGAATTGACTTATGTATAAGCTTTATATGTATGTTTGCATTGATATCAAATCAACTCTAATGATGTTCCTTAACCCTAATTTACTCCAAGATGATGGGAGGTGATGAACCTAGGCTTGGTGTTTGATCGTAGTTTTAGAAACCCTAATCTATGGAGGGAAAACACTAACCCTAATGATGGGTAAGGTGACATATTTGCTTCTCCTTCTTGGAATGGCTATTATGATTATGATGATTTATCTCTCTAGTTATGAACCTCTAACCTTGTATGTTGAATGCATGTAATTGCTTGGGTATGTTATGGAGATGGTTGTGTATAAATGAGGCATGTGGAGACAATGATGTGACACATGGTTTTAGGATGTTTTCTCTTTCTCATTTATCAATTTCTAACTATACAGGTGATATGAACTTGAATATCATAGCTAGTGCATGCTATGATGTGTATGATGTGACACTAGTTTAATGAGCCTTTATGAGTCATGTTGAAATATTTGTGACACATGAATGATGTGAATGGGTCATATGACCTAGTGGTGTCTTGATGCCTATTGTGATGTGATACCCTCTAATGCTATGATTTAGGATTTGATATTCCACAATGATGTGACATTAATGATAAGCCTTGAGTGGTTGTGCAACAATGGTCTTGTGAATGGCAGTGTGCAAGTACTGTTATGTGGTGATAGTGTGATAAGTTCACACCTTTTTAGTCTTATATATTTGAAAGGTGTACCATGCCTTTATCTTTGTAGTGATTATTATGGTTTTGTACTTTACAACTTGATTGATGCTAAAAGACACTTCATTGGTATAAATAAGAAACATCCATGCATGAGTTGATCTTGTTCTGATTTATGGAACGTCCATGCGTGAGCTAGTTTCCTTGTTAGATATGGATGGCCATGCATTGGCCACTTCTTTTTGGGATGGAGATGCATGAGTTGATTCCCTTGTGATATATGGATGTCCATGTGTTAATCACTCCTATTTGGGATGACCATGCATGAGATGATTCCCTTGTGATATATGGTTGGCCATGCGTGAGCCACTCCTTCTTTATGGGGTGGCCATGCATGAGCTGATTCTCTTGTGATATATGGATGGCCATGCATGAGCCGATCCATATGTTGACTATATGCCACTTGTACAAGTTGACTAATATGACATTGTAGTGTCACTCTAGTGCTATTTGGGAGATGTTAGAAAGGTCATGAAATCTGGCTCTTCCATTGACCATGTGGCACCAATATGGACTTGGTAGTGGTACTTTCGTAAAATTAAATTCGAAAATATTGGATGAGGCTTTGCTTGCTTTTGTATAGTTTGGTTGGTAGAACATGTACATGTTCTATGTATTCCTTATTCATTTATAATATGTTACATTGCTTTGCTATAGTTACTTGATATGCTTATAGGATGATAACTACCATGCTTGCATTAATAATTGAATCTTCTTATCATAGATGTTGCTTAATTATGTTCTTGATTACTTTATATGTTCTTTAATAGCGTTGGCGGAGAGTCACTCTCTTGCTAGGACATGTGGTCTCACCACGTGGATTTCCACATCTTTTAGGTGTACGTGCATGACATGGTGGTTATTGTGCAACTAAGGAGGAGGAGGAGCAAGATCAATACATGTTAAGGTGGACATGTTGCTTGTCTTTTGGTGTTAGAGTCCTAGAGTCGCCTCTTTACACTCAGGTCTTGGGGATAGTTCTATATATTTAGTGGTTGTGATATTGTGTCGATTTTGTAGCACGTATGTCCCTTGTTGTATATAGTTGGCAGATGTACATGTCTATGTAATTGGAACAAATATCATGTGTGACCTGAACGCAATGGAATATATTGTATGCACACTATTTTATAATATATAATACAATGGAAGGTTATGGATCTTTATGTCATAAGTTTTTGGCTTATGGTGCTTTAATGAAATCAATTTTAATTTTGAGTGATTTTTGGTAATCTGCTATTAGTGTTTTGTTTTAATCTCATGGTTTGTGGCGAACGGGGTCACACTTAACATGTGTAATTATGATGTTGAACATCAATGATGTAATTTTCTATAACCTTAATGTGACTAATATAATATAAGTGCTCAAGATGTTGTAACATGATAGATTTAATAATCATGGATACATTTAATTTAAGTTGAGGTTCTTGAGTCATTAAATCAATGAACATAATAATTAAGGTTTTGAATCATAACCCTGATGATAACTCCAGACCAAGGAACCCAAACCCTATATTAGGACTGAGTAGGGTTTAATGCAAAGGGTTTAATGCAAAGGGTTTAATGCAAATAATGTGTTTGTGACACTTTAGGATTTACATAATGCAAATTATAAAAGATAAATTCTTGTTTTTCTTGGATTGTTTGATTGTCTTGATTGAATATACATGAAGTGTATTTTTGTGATATGCATGGATCACCATCAAGGTATGTGGTTACAATTATGTCTACTCGGAAGATAGTTTGCTGATGTTTTTCGAATGAATTCTGAGGATTGATTTAATAAATAAACTATTGGTTGTTTATTTAATTCATGTTCAACTATAATTCCTATATGAGTATCACATAAGTAAATGATAATATTCAAACCCCTAGCCTGATGTATATCAAAGGGTGATGAACACGAGCCCAATGAACATGGCCAAGACAATATATCCATTAAGGGTTAGAATATGTAAAGAATGTGCCAGTTCTTATGTGCAATGCTTGATTCTTGTATGTGATTATCTTAGTTGCACACATTGTGGTTGCACCTCACGTACACAGTATAGTAATATGATGACCGTGTTTTGTTTGTCAGTGTTTTAGGTATATGTTTCATATGATAAACGACATGAAAAATAATATGAACGATATCAAAGGTATTAAAGCAATACCAAGGAGGACTAGATAGATGATACTCCTTCTCAATAGGTATTAGTTACATGAGGTATATCATTTTACAATTTGTAAATAATACTTGGAATGAATGAAATTCTTTTCCATTCTTTGTTATTTGACTAATATGGATCCTTGGAAATATAGGTAATGGCTCTCAGCTTGAAGGTTTTCCTTAATTGGGGGACACTGAAAGTGAGGCCATTACATGTTCAATGTTTTCTTGTTGGTCTTGATCTTCTTCAAGTTCTATTTTCCTCCCATTGATTCCTTTAAAAATCTATTCCTTTTCTAGGAATACAACATCCCTGGGAACAAACACTTTGTTGTCAGATGGAGTATAAAAGTAATATCCTTTGGTTTCCCTAGGATATCCAACAAAATAGCATTTATCTGATTTGGGTCCAAGCTTTTTGGGAAACTAATTTCTCACATAAGATTTACAACCCTAAATCTTCATAAAAGACACATCGGAACGTTTCTCATACCATATCTCATATGGTGTCTTTTGAACCGATTTAGATGGCACATGCTTTAGTCTAAACTCTATGGTTTTAAGAGAATAAACCCAGAATGAAGTTGGATGATCATTAAAACTCATCATTGATCGCACCATATATAGTACTATGCGATTTCTTCTTTCTGACAGACCATTATGTTGTGGTGTTCTAGGCGGAGTCCATTGAGATACAATACCACAGTCTCTTAGAAGGACATCAAACTCTTGGCTTAAGTATTCTACACCTAAATTAGAATGAAGTGCCTTAATCCTTTGTGTCATGCCGCCGGAGATGTTGGCCACCCTAACCATGAAGAAGACAACAAAGGAAACTTGGGACACAATCAAAACAATCTACCTCTTTGTCTAACAGGTGTGCAAGGCCAAAGACAATCACTCCACAAGGAATTTTAGGGGATCAAGTTCAATGATGGTGAGACCCTTGATGATTTTTCCATGCATTTAACCAGCATGATGAACACTCTAACCATCCTTGGCGACACCATTTATAAGGAGAATCCAGTGCAGAAATTTCTAGGTGTTGTTCTCCCAAGATAGTCTCAGGTGGCACTGTCCTTCGAGACGTTGATCAATCTCTCCATTCTCTCTATATGAAGGATCTGATTAGGAGATTGAAGGCAATGGAGGAGCGGTTCAGGTTTGATGTAAACATCGACGGGAGCTTTCTTCTGTCGAAGAGGAGTGGTTGCACACATACGCAAGCGAGAGCAGGACGGCTCATCCAGTAGCAACAACACCACTGGTGGAGGAAAAGGCAACCAACACTGCAATGAAGAACATGGATGCAGCAAGAAAATGGATCACACAACAATAGGAATTCTTAGTCCTAGATGTCTTGAAGGACATGTGTCTCTATTGTGGCAAGATGAACCACTGGGCCAAAGATTTTTAGAAAAAGAATGTGGGGAGGCACACTTGACACAAGTCAATGACCTTGAACCTACGTTGCACATGGTGCATGTGGATGTTGTTACCAAGGAGCCATTACACACCATCGGAAGCACCACGATCAACGAGGGGCACACCCATGTCCATCGCGGGTGAAAGGATGACTACCAAAACAAAGCTTGATATCTAGATACTGGGGCAATAAACCACATGATAGAGGACAAGATGGTGTTTGCTAAACTCGATGATGGTGTGAAGGGGACCATCAGGCTCAGAAATGGCTTTGTGGTCAACATTTATGGTTAAGGTACAATGTTATTCACGTTCCATAGTGGTGAACGCCACATATGCACTGGCGTCTACTACATCCCTCACCTCTACAGTCACATTGTGAGCCTTGGCCAGTTAGACAAAAATAGATGTCAAATACACATCCATGACGGTGTTCTATGCATTCACGATTGCAATCGTCAACTACTTGTGAAGGTAAAACAAAGTGCAATTCATCTTTATGTGTTTAACATTGATCTTGCACAACCATTGTGTCTATATTCCCGACACAAAGATGAGTCATGACTTTGGAATGCCCGATATTGGCATGTCAATTTCCACTCACTTTTCAAGATAGTATCTTAAGGAATGGTATGAGGTCTACCACACATTGATTAGAGTCAACATAAGATGGACGTTCCTTAGTTGTACCATGATCAATGAAGGAGGTCACCAACTCAACTATCTACCCAACCTTGATGAGAACAAACTACGACAATAGGGTGTTGCTCATGAGGGTCATCTTGCAGGCGAGAGACCCCTAGAAGGTGATTGAGGACGGTGTGAATGTTGCTGACAATGCTAACTACCACACAAGTTGCATGGCACTAGAGGCCATTCTCTGTGTCCTGTCTCCAGTGATGTTGGCCACCCTTGCCATGAAGAACGCAACAAAGTAAGCTTGGGACACAAACAAGAAATCCACCTCGGTGTCAAACAGGTGCGTAAGGCCAAGGCACAATTTCTCCGTGAGGAATTTGAGGGGATCAAGTTCAACAGTGGTGTGACTGTCGATGAGTTTTCCATGTGTTTAACTAGCATGATGAAAAATCTTACCATCCTCAGAGACACCAATTCTGAGGAGAAGGCAATGTAAAAATTTCTACATGTTGTTCCCCCAAGATACTGTTAGGTGGCGCTCACGATCGAGATGTTGATTCATATCTCCATTCTCTTTGTAGAGGAGCTAATTGGAGATTGAAGGCAGTAGAGGAGCAGTTCGAGCTTGATATTCGTGGAAACATTGGCGGGTTCTTAGTTCTATCTAAAGAGGAGTATCTTGCACACTTATGCAAGATAGAGCACGATGACTTTTTTGGTAGCGACATCAACATCGGTGGAGGAAAAGGAAACTAACACTGCAATGAAGGACATGGACGCAACAAGAACAATAGATCACACAACAATAGGAATGCTCAGTCCTAGAAGGACAACTATTATGTCTCCAAGAACAAGTGTCACTATTGTGGACAGATGGGCCACTGGGCCAAAGATTGTCAAAAGAGGAAGTGTGAGGAGGAACACTTGAAGGAAGTCAATGACCACGAACTTGCATTGCTCATGGAACATGTGGATGTCATGAACAAGGAATCGATCACACCACCAACAAAGTCGTGCTCAATGAGGAGCACACCCAAGTCCATCTCGAGCGTGAGGGCAACCACCATGACAAAGCCTGGTATCTAGACAATGGGGCAAGCAACCACATGAAGGGCAACAAGATGGTGTTTGCTAAACTCGATGATGGGGTGAAGGGGTTTCTCAGGTTCGAATATGGCTCTATGATCAACATCTATAGCTGAGGTACGGTGTTATTCATGTGCCATAGTGGTGAGCATTGTATGCTCACTGGCATCTACTACATCCCTTGCCTCTAAAGTCACGTTGTAAGCCTTGGCCAGCTGGATGAAAATGGATGTCAAATACACATCTACGACGGTGTTCTATGCATCTGCGATAACAGTCATCAACTACTTGCCAAGGTAAAATGAAGTGCAAATCATCTTTATGTCCTTAACCTAGATCTTGCACAACATGTGTGTCAATCTTCCCGGCACAAACATGAGGCATGGTGTTAGCTTTCCCTATATGGGCATCTCAATTTCCACTCACTTTGCAATCTATCATCTCAAGAAATGGTACGAGGTCTACCACACATTGATCAGGTGGATCAACTGTGTGAAGGGTGTTTGGCTGCTAGCAACGATGTATACCATTTCTAAAAGAGGCTTCCTACCATGGCGACAGACTGCTCGACTTGTGCACATTGCACTCCAATATCACCGATGACGCTAAGAGACAAGCACTACTTCTTGCTGCTCGTCAATGATTGCAGCTGGTACATCTGGCTCATCCTCCTCGCCATGAAGGACAATGCAACAACGACTATCCAATGTGTCCAAGCATGCACCGAGGTCAACGTCGAGCGTAGATTGCATTCACTTAGAACTAATCGTGGTGGGGAGTTCAATTCCACAACATTTATAGTGTACTATATTGATCGTGATATCAAGTGTCACTATCAACTCACAACACCATATTCCCCAAAATAAAATGGAGACGTGGTGCGTAGGAACCAAACAGTGGTGGCAATGACACGAAGCATGCTGAAGGCCATGAACATGCTATCAATTTTTTGGGGTGAGGTAGCCACCAAGGCAATCTTTCTTCTCAACCAATGTTCCACACAGAGCGATGAAGGCAAGACACCGTATGAAATGTGGAGCGGCAAGAAACCTAACATGCATTCCCTACGCACCTTTGGGTGTGTAGTACATGTCAAGATTGTCAAGCCCAACCTGAGAAAACTTGACGATTGTAGCAAGCCCATGTTGTTCATTGACTATGAGGAAGGAACCAAAGTGTATAGGGTGTAAAATCTGACTACCTAGAGCGTGTTCATCACACACAATGTGGTCTTTGATGAGAAGGCTAAGTGGAGCTAGACACATCAATGGAAAATGGCAGTGGTGAAATCTTTTTTGTTGAGTACACCACCATCCCCACTATAGGCGTGGAGCGGGTCAACCCAACCACTACATCCACTCTGATGAGCACGCCTACATCCCCGTTGTCAACCAAAGAGCCCTTGACACCAACACCAGGCACATCCCGAGGAGGTGTGGAGTTTGTGTCTCCGCCAGCAATAGCCACGCCTCCCTCTGAGGTTGACAATGTCCCACACCACTATTGGACAATCTATGACACCACCACGGTGCACGATCTGGACATTGAGGAGCTCCTTCTCATGGCAGGCAAGGAACTTGGGAGCTTCAGCAAGGTGGAGCTGCACCGATGCTGGCATCGTAGAATGCTTGATGAGATGGAGTCCATCTAAGAAAATGGTATGAGGCAACTCACAGACTTACCTGCATGCCATCGTCCCATGGGACTCAAGTGGGTCTATAAGCTCAATAAGGACTCACGTGACATGGTGATCAAGCACAAATCATGCCTGGTTGTGAAAGGCTATGTGCAACGACTAGGTGTGAATTTTGAGGAAGTGTTCGCGCTAGTGGCCTGCCTCGAGTTGAGACTCTTGCTGATTGCAGTTGTGGCACATCAAGGTTGGCAGGTGTACTATATGGACGTCAAGTCAGTGTTTCTAAATGGAGACATGGAGGAGGACGTCTATGTTGATCAACTTCCCAGGTTTGTCATCGTCTCCCCCGAGCAAAAGTATTGAAGCTCTGAAAGGCAATATATAGACTGCGACAAGCTCCCCAAGCATGGAAAGCCAAGTTAGATAGCAGCTTGTTGCCGCATGGGTTTCTCCAAAGTGATTCAGAGCATGCATCTACGTGTGTGGCACCATAGGTCGACTCCTGCTCGTGGAGGTGAAAGTGGAGGATCTCATCATCTCTGACACTCATCAAAAGGAGATTGATAAGTTCAAGAGAGAGATGAAGCATCTCTTCAAGATGAACGACCTTGGGTTACTAAGCTACTACCTCGGGATTGAGGTGCACCAGGGTGAGAAGGGCATTACCCTCAACCAATCAACCTACACAAAGAAGATCTGGGAGAAGGCCGACATGGTGGGATGCAACCCCTGTCATGTGCCAATGAAAACAAGGCTCAAGTTGAGTAAAATGAGCACCAATCCTCTTGTCGATGCCACACTCTACAAAAGCATTGTGGGTAGCCTGCACACCCAACCAAGCATTGCTTACGTCGTGGGCTACATGAGCAGGTTCATGGAAGCTCCGACCGCTAAGCTTATGAGCAATGTGAAGCACCTCTTCCGGTAGATCATCAACACACTTCGCTATGCCTGCTGCTATAACAAGACAGGTGAGGTTCAACGGTTGATCGGATACAGCGACACCAACATGGCCGAGGACATCGAAAGCCCAATCGGTTGGCAATCCCAGAAACAGAAGATGGTGGCTCTGTGTTCGTGTGAAGCGGAATACATTACTGCCACAACTGTTGCATGGTTTGGAATTTGACTTGACCGTTTACTTGGTGATTTGCTGAACCTACCACCGCTGCACTACTCGTTGATAACAAATCTGCCGTTTCACTATGTAAGAATCCGGTTTTTCAGGACCGAAACAAACATATAGAGTGACGAAATCTGCTGTAACAATCGCTATTACAGGTGATGTGACGGGTATATCTGGACCATACATTCATCTAAAAACTATTTTTTTTTTTTAAATTGGCCATTCTATTCATCTCGTTGTCTGGGCTCCCTGGGATCTCGTTGTCTGGGCTCCCTGGGACCTCTCACTAACAAACTGAGTGTCTAACCATCTAATAACTATTTATGACCTCCCTCATCTCTCATAAGTAAATGGCTGAGATGTGCCCGCTACAGCAACTGGAATAGCATCTGTCACAACAAATTTGATCCCACATATAGACACTCGGTACCACTTCATTCGTAATCGTGTGAACGCCAAGAAGGTCATAGTGGAGTACGTCGGCGTGGAGGAGCAGTTGGCTGATATCCTAACTAAGCCGCTTGGGCGCGTGAAGTTCCAGGCGCTGCGACCACATATTGGAGTTGTCGAAATCAAGCAACACAACAACTGAATAAGGGGGTGTTTGTTGGAAAATTAAGTTACTTGGTTTATTTTATTTCGTTTTTCCTGTTTTAACCAAGTCCACATACGAGATGCGAGCCCACGATCAATGTGTGCAAGCCGTGCGTGTTTGGTTGGAGCTGAGGCATGCCTGTTCATGCGGAGCTCATGTACGACGTGGTCCAACTACTCACCCAAACTCGTGGGATGATGGCAGCGTTTAGCTCGGCCACGTCATAGATTAGTTTCCTATAAATAAGAGATCGAATCAAAACAGAAAAGCTGCATCATTTTTCGCAGCACCAAAGATCATCTGTTTGTAGTTTGGTTCGTTTTAAATACCATCAAATAACAGAGATTTAAGTCTTTGGGGTCACATACATCGCCTTCGATCTCTCCTACGTTATTCTCCTGTCGAACAAATCACCTATGATTTGAGATTGATCGCATGCACACTCATAAATATGTTAAAGCTAGCTACAAACACGACACTCACATGTCAACAACAAGAACCTTTACTGTGTCCAAGAAGATTTCTGCATTACTAAAATATTTACTTGGCATCCCACTGTATGAATGGAATCGATTTCAGGTAGACAGTGACGAACCAGAATTTAAGAGTGGGCGAGGCACCGGTATAATGACACATTTTTTATAATATACAAAACTTCTTGCTATATAACAAAATGATATCATTTTATAAAAATAATCAATATGTGTGTATGTATATGTTTATATTTAGATTGGCAAACATGAAAGTTGCACTTCTCAAGTTAACATTTTAACATATAAATCTTTTACAAGCTGAAACGAATGAACATAGATGTGCAAGTATTTTTAACTTGTGCTCATCATAAGCATGGAACTCGTGATAGGATTAAGAGGATAAACACAACAAAAACATTTTGTTGTGTAGACATAACAACAAGTTTGACTAGTTTTTCCCTGATTTATTGAAGTTTTAGACTTATTTTTCCATCACAAGATAAAATCCGGATTCAAGATAAATCATATGTAGTCAAGCGTCACTTTCAAAGGCAATCCCTATTCCATTTGCTATCTTCTGTGTGCCTAGACATATACTAGTACAAGAGGAGGTGTAAACCGACACCAGTTTTTCAATAAATAGATACCCATCATAACCCGCCATCTACATACGTCAGTTTAGTCTTTCCCAAAAATTGTCCCCACTCTCTCCCGCCAAAGGCCCGCTCCCTCCAAAACCGCATTCCGCTTAAAACTGAAAATTTATTAGATAACAATTAAGGGAGCGTGACTCTTCGTTTCCCAAACTTCCGCTCATCCCCCTTCCCAGGTGGTTTGCGCTGCTCTGGACTCTCCGCTCTTCTTCTTAGGCGAAGCTCTTCTGCGTCCTTCTACTCCACTCCTTTGAGCTCTCGGCTTCCCCTTTGATAATGTAATAGCATCTTCTCGGTTGTTCATGATAAAGATTCTCCGGTTGCAATTCTGCTTTTGTGCTTGGTCTTCTGCTAAGTTGTGCTTATCGGCCAGTTCACTTCACCGGCATGTCTGTAAGTTTTTCTAAACTGCATCTCCTCCTTGTCTATTTCTTCCTCCCGATTATCTTCCAGTTCTCCTCCTTTCTCCATCTTCCGCTGATCATCTCGATATTTCGTTTAAGAAGTTTAATGGGAGGTGTTTTGTTTGGTGCTTGTTCTCTGCTCAACCTGCGATGAGCAGATTTTAGTTTGCTTTAGCATGAATTCGCCCATACTGTTGATGTTGATCCACTATGGTGTGCTTCCTCTTCTACGCACCATGTTGTCTGTGTTTCTTCATCTGTATTCTCCTATCTTAGTTTTATTTCTAATTATTACTCTGTTCTATATAGTTGCAAGACTCGTAATAGCGGGACCAAATCTTCTGTTACCGTTGTCTATCCCAGCCTCTGTATCAATACATCACAGCCGTGTACTCATGCATGGCTGTACTACGGATGAATAGCCGTTGGCATTCTGTGCGACTCAGATGGATTGGAACAGGGACAAACACCAATTTGGGGATAGATGATTTAATCTCCGTAATAGCTAGTACACATTTTCACTACATAATACTCGTACAAGAAGACATTAATACACCACATAACAGTTGTTGAATTATATAAGAGGAGTTTACACTTCAATGATATTATATTACATATTATTCTTATTTTTCAGATATAATGGCTATTGATAGACCGACATAAATATATTAATAGTTCCTTACTCATTGTTATGATTCAACTTCATTAATAAATATTTTTATTTCTCTTTAGTAGGGCATATATTTATTAATATTTAGTTGCCTATTGTGACGAAACGGGGCCACTTCCATAAAGAACATCACGAGATTGATTCAAGAATGATATTTAATAAAAAATAACATTGAGAATGTGGTGGCATGAGAAGATTGTGTGTACAGAAATACCAAACAACAAACAACCATGTTTCTTGACGTCATCCAATATAGAAAGGCAAATGTATCATTTACGAACATAATACTTTTAGTAATTTACAATTTCTAAAAAATTAGTTTTCATACACTTGATCATTCACCACAAGTTAAATGTTTGTGAAATTTTCTAATATGCTAATATATTGCAAATACATTATAAACTTCTTTTTCGATTGCTCATACTTTCTATTTTGACATCACTTGTGATTGGATTAATTACTTATTGTCAACCTAAAGTGATTAAAAATGAGAAATGTTTTTTGTTCTTCAAGATAAGAGTTGTGTGTTTGGAATAATAAATGAGATATTATTTAATTCTTATAGTAGATCATGTTTGTGAAATTTCTAGGTCATGTCTCGTATTGGGAAAACTAGGCCACTTCATTCGATTCTACAGTCATGTCCCTTGGCGAGAAAAAATGAAGGAAATGATCGATATGTAATTGAGGAAAATGTTTCATCTGGTATGTTATAACATTACTTTTAGTTACATTATTCTGATATTAATTGAGACATAACAAATACAGTTGAAGGACATATTTGAAAATATTTTGTATGTTATAGATTTTCAATCAAGCCCATCTCTGAATCTGAGTGAACCATTATGTAACCTTTCTGGTACGTTATTGAAGCTATTTTATATTAGTAATTTATTATTAGTTCTTATAAATTAATTTTATAGGGATTAAACATCTTCGTAAAAAGAAACTGAAAGCAACAACCCACAAAGAACATTCACAATTGGCTTCATATGAAAAAAATACTGAAGAAATGCCAAGAACTATTCCATGCAATGATGATCTTAGACCTCCATCAGGTACAAATTTTGTATAAAGTTGAGTGCACATTAAGAAGTTTTATTATATTTTAAATATTTAAAACTATTTCTTTGTGTTTGCTTCCAATTTTTAATAGATCTTTCTAGAGAATCTGTTTCAAAAGTTCTCCAACATTTAGAGAAAGATCATCCATATTTATCTGATGATAAATTTGCCCGGTGGATGTACGAGCAATATCTTCGTGCTTCTCAAGGTATAAGGGAAACAACCCATGAGGAAGTTAGAGGTGCATTTAGTATAACCTTGAAAGTAATTATTTATTCTATTTTATATATATACTAGTTTACGTATTCATGCTTAATATTTTTGATAGATGAGCGTCGACTAATGTTACACGACATAAGGGAGTGCCATGGTATACGACGTTCTCCTAGTGACTCAAATGATGAAGTCAATTACAGACCTGGTAGGAAAAAAAATCTTTCATGTTTTATAATATTTCCTTGTCAAAATTAGAGTGTTACTTATCAATATGATTGTAATAACATGTCTCTCTAAGAATTGTACGAATAACAACTCTAATATTTTGGAGAATGAGACTCATTCGGTTGCACAAAATCCTCATAGAATCTCTAATGTGGAAACTGAAAATATATATGGTATTGTTCATGACTTTTTATAAACATTTCTATAAAATTGAAAGTTGGTACATTTCAAACGGTTGTACTTGTAGTTCTATCTGAGGAGCCTAGAGAAAATACTTTTGGCTTTGTGGGGAATGCATATCGTCCTGTCCCACACGTAGATGAGAATCAACCCATATTCAATGCAACAAGGGCCCTAAACAATGCTAACCATTCTCATGTGAACATAGGTATATAAAAATGCCTTTTTCTCAAGTTTATGTGTAATTACTTGTTTTTATTTTAAAATACATCTCTTTACATGTAGACATCTCTGACCAAAGTAATGGAAATGAGTCACAAAGAAATGAGCAGCAAAACGGTGGTAATCACATGAGTTTGACTTCAAGTCAGCCCATTGAAAATATTCCAAATGATGATCATTCTGTAAGGAACACTCCATTCCAACCAACTGAAAGAGTTATTACAAGATCTTTGGGTATACATCTTTTTTAATATCTTTGCTTATTTTAGTATTTCTTTGGTGTGTTTGTATTCATATTTAAATTTAATTTTTATCACCATGGTGATAAGTTTCTATTTTTTTTGTAGCTTGCAATGCAAAGTTTACTTCAAGGAAACGCTATAGAGGAGCTACTAAGTTGAGTTCATGTCGTCCTAAACAAGGATAATTTCATAAATGTTTTTTTTACCTTGGTGCTCCAACAGGTGATGAAGGAAAGAAACTTACTAATTATCTTGGGGTGTATGCAAAAAATAGTATGTTGTTTCCATTACATAAAGAATGGGATGAAGAACACCTACTAGGATTTGACAATGTGTTGGAAGATATAATGGTACACATTTAATTTTTAAAGTCCTTAAAATTGTATGCGAACTATAAATTTTCATTATAAATTCTATCATTACAGAAGGACTTTAAATTTTTTATGTGGGATGAAAAGTTGGATACAAATGTAGAAGGTGTAGAATTTCCAATTGCAAATATGGAAGAGGTGGTGCATTGGTGCTATGCCAAAATGCAAAAGAAGGTGAGACAATGGCGCAGTACACTAAAAGAAAAAGCCTATGACCCTACCCAACCAAATAAATTGTCTCAAAAATCTCCTGACATTAGAGTTTTTGAAGGTGATTGGGTAAAATTATTAGAATATTGGAAGAAACCTATAAAAATGGTTAGTGTAATATGTATATATAATTTATCTTGAGATAAGTATTTGTGTTAAAAAAATTCCTTTTCTTAATGTAGAATGAGTGTGCAAGAAATAAGGCTAGTCGTGGAGTGCCTCGACCAACTCATACTACAGGAGCAAAATCATATGCACGATGTTATCGAGAAATGGTATGTACCTTCATATATGATAAGATTAATTGATGTTTATTTCCTACTTCTTGATTATATGTAATATGCTATGTTTAGGTTGAAAAAAAAGTCATATCAGCAAAATATGAAGTGTATCTTAAGTATCATCAAGATAAAAAAGGCACTTATCCAGATGAATACACAGAGAGAAAATGTGTAAGTTTTAAATTGAAACATTTATTAATTTTAATTGGTCCACTTCTAGAATGTTATTAATTCAATTTTCTTTATAGGAAGAGATTGCTCAAAAATGTATACAACGTCAACTTCAAAACTCAAAGAATCCACAATCTTTTTCTGGAGTACTTGACGACGTTTATGGTCCACATAATAGTGGTTATGAAAGGGGGTATGGTGAAGGATTTTCAAGACAAAGATTGAAGAAAGCTCACCTACAACAAGTAACGATGCAACCATATTTCAATCAACAATCTCGCATCCATGAATTAGAAAATGAAGTTTCTCTTTTAAGAGAGAAAGTAAGACAAGTATTGCTTGTTTGGAATTCTTTTTTAATTTTTAGATAAAATGAATTAAGTATTATTTTTTTTAGTTAAACCAAGAGAGGACAACGAATTCTCCTAATCAACAATACACTTCAAGTAGTCACAATAACAATCATGTATGTATATTGTGAATAACACCTTTTATATCATTTCAAATGAATCATTAAAAATGTTTTTATGTAAAAGATTTGTACGCAAGTTAGAATTTTCCATATAAGACCAGTAACACATCTTTTCAGATACAAAAGTTGTCTCATGTTGCCTTTCCTTATCACTATAACATTCATATGCATTGATTTCTAACTAATACACAAAATTGATGTAATCATTTCCTAGTTGTAAATATAGAATTATGTTTTACCTTTACTATGTCACGTACAATTAATTTTAATTTTCTAATTTGGCTTCAATCATAAATATATCATAATTGTATGATCCCTTTTATGATCTTTCTAAATATTTACTTAAATACTTACGTTAAATTTGCATCTACATGCTAGTTTTCTGCGTTCTAATTAGATTATATATGAAAACATAGTAAAGACAGATGAGTCTCGGCAACATTAGAAAAAATAATATTACACTAGTCATTTTTATTAACTTTTTATTAATATGTTGTGAACGTATAAGACATCCTTTGATGTTGATTGCTTCATATTGTCTTTTTTTTCATGTTCTTAATTGCCGCTGGTCAAATAATTTACTAATGTTGGTTTTTCCTTTTTGTAATGATGATGTTTTACATGGAAAATGACATGTAATGAATCCTTTTTACAAGCCTTTTAAATATTTATTTTGTTTATAATGGGAAAGGGTCGACCCTATTTTTTATTTTCTTCTTTGCATTTAGTCTAGTTTAACTTTATATTCAACAGTGGAAGTCGATCAACTATTTTGATGACGTTGATATTCCTAATTTTAATGTTAATATATGTAAATAATAAATCATTTGAATAAGCCAGCAGATTATCTATCCAACTCGATAAACATGATATCACAACTATATTGTTGAAACGGAAATAAATTTATATCCACACCGTTTCATATATTAGTTGTATTGCACATTATTTTATTTATTTCTACTCTTATACATCTTGTAAGACACCGCATGAAGTTTATCAGTGTCTATATTTTTGTAATATGGAAATTTAACAATTATTTTATCTTTTTTATGTAGCTTTGAGATTTCTCTTATTGGACACGACTTCTATCTCAAGATTGTGCGATCTTTTGAGTCGGATATAAAGATGAATGTAATGACTGTCAACAACAACTTATTGAACTTTTTTTGGTGCAAGTGAATGGAATATCTTTTTGTGTAACGGAAGCAAGTTATTTCACATCCCTTGAACATTGTTCATTATGTAATGTCATATATGACAAGTTAGTTTTCTAAGAAACGTGATGTGGATTTCTTTAAGAACATTGACGTTCGGCACACTCATGTATTTGAAAATCTTTGGGTTAATGAAATATTTCTTGGTCATTTTCCTTATATGGAATCATCTTACACGTGTTAGCTATTGCAACTACCTACTAAAAATTGAAACATTATAATTTATTTAGCCGTGGATTGTCTTGTTCAGAAATTAATCATATGTTTATGATTTATAATGCTACAAAACTGACACAGTAGTTAGTTGTTTTATGTAAGTAGTTAGTGGTAGTTAGTTCTACCCAAAATAGACACTCCTAGATGTAACTTTATTGTAGGTTTGTCGATTTATCTACCAAAATTGACTCCGGACCTTTAGACACACCGAAAGTGACATTGGTTACTAATGAGACGCCACTAAGTGTCTATTTCACTTAGAATGTGATATGCACTGTTGTCGCATTAGGCTGACTTTCTACTAGTACATAAGAGAAATGAATAATCGATTATCATTCAATAGGGCTTGGTAATTTTAATTTTCTATATTATAAGGACTAGACGGTCCACATACATGATCGCCAAGTCTCTTTATGTCCTTCCAATAACTAAACCCAACACTGAGAAATGATTTACCGGTGTGAGAAGAGAAAATAAAAAAACTAAAGAAACCATATTTTTAGCAATACCATATCCCAACTAATTGCAATGCCCATCAAACCAAAATTTGGTACTAATCAGCGCCTCTTAGATCCAAATGTTGCCCATGGAAATTATGTTGATGTGATTGATATGTACATTATTAAATATTATTTTCCGACTACCACGTGCACATCATGGCGGTAATGCGAAATTTGGGGTTCAATTGCAGGATCTGACATTATATCTTCTATTTTAAAATTACGACCATCACTAGCTCTTTGAAAATCATGTCGAGGAGTAGGTCTAACATTACCCAATATACTACTAGATCCATGTTCTTTTTCACCAACCGGTAGTTCAATCAAAATGTTTTTCATGATTAGACTTGTATCCATCTTGTTTGATGCCTATTTGAATGAATATAACATGTTGGACGATCAATTAATTATCCAATATAAGTCAACCAACTGAACGAACATGAAAAGTAAGTTAATCCATTGTTCCAAACATGTTACTTTGACGTTCTCACCTAATAAAAATAAGATAAAGTGATGAAAGAAAAAGAAAAGGCCTTCACCAATTTCATCACAAGTTATCAGACGCCAATGAACATTGAAACAAAAAGACCAATATACCATGACTCGTTGTATTAGAAATGATAATTGTTACTGTATGACCAGGAGAAAGTGTAAAAACAAAAGAAGGACATATTCTGTTTCGGTCGTAACGCAGCGCTCGTTGCCGTTCCAGAAATTACGGTCTCCGGAACTTTGTTCTCCCAACCCGGGGTTGCCAATCATGATTCCATTTGTCTTCTAAGTGTCGTTTGAGGCAACCTAGCACACGCTCTGATTCTAGTACAACTTTGCTCTCGCAACCGGAGTTGCCATGCGATGAATTCATATCATAGCTTCGGCAGGTTACCGGAACCTTTTTTATTTCGATCTAATTAGAGAAGGCATTCCTTTCAAGGGTGCTTATATGTCTAGAATTGATCTCAACCTTTCTAATTCTTGCGTTTTGTATGAAGCTTTTGAACTTTACGTATTACAATTGTAGAATACTATACTGTCACTAAATAATATAAGAAGTTATATTATGTGGTACCTCAGTCGCCCCGTGGAAACATCAAATCATTACCATTTTATAATGGAATATGATGACATTTGATGTTTGTCATGGTGTCTTATTTCCACGTATTATTTTCCTAAACGCGACAAGTTCTACTTCAGACAATATTTTTCTTTTCTTATTACCCATACTAATTAAAATTCAAGGCTATACTCGATACATGTTAAACAAAGATTGACGGCCAAATGCATCCTACAGCAAACTATATATAGCCTGCTTCACTGTTTACATTAATTCTTTTATATTACAGAACTCTAAGGTATTTCAACTTCCGCCATTCATTTTATCTATGTTTCTATGTGAATTCAAGTATCCTAACATTGTTTTATTTCTTGTGTGGCGTTTTTTTTTTATATATACATGTATTGTTGTCGTCCTTTTGGGCACCTTTCATCATTCCAATCAAGAAAATGTTGAGTTGGGTTTAGAGTACCAGATATGAGTTCTGGAAAATCTCTATGAACAGTCTTTATTTTGCATTATATGCAAATTCATATTTTGGATATTAATGAAAGATTAAAATATTTTGTGCTCGGTTAATATTGGTAAACCGGTCTTAAATTTCGTAGCTTTACATTGTAGCAACATACAAGACTACAGGAGGATGTTGTTAAAGCAAGAGTGACATCGTTCTTAGGAATTACATCCTCATAAATGATAACTTGTGAGCTTTTTAAAATGAAATAACTTGCTTTCGAGTCTGGTGCATGTCAATGATTGTTCACTTTATTTATGCATCATTCTAAATTAATCGGATCAAGACAAGAGGACTAAATTATGTATTTACTTTTTAATGTTGTTCTCTCACAAATTATATTCTTATTGGTTCATTGAATGCTTGTGTATCCGTCATATCCCTACTTCTACCAGGGATGATGTGCTTCATAGAACATAACCCAACTAAACTTAAAACCTGATCATATCCATTTCTAATATGTAATTGTTTGTAATCTTTACTTACTACTATGATACATAATACTTATAGATACTCATAAATGCAATATTGATGTCAATTACATTCTATCTACGAGGTTTTGGAATGTCGATGGCAGGATTTTCTTTGTAGTTAGGAAACGGGATGAACATGGAACATGGTATGTCTAAGGTATTATTTCTTCTAGGACCGGACCTAGTGAGGTAGTCAATATATATTCTTTAGATTGACTAAGGCCAGGTAATTTCTATGTCAAACCTCTCTGGCTTGCAATATAATGCTTTCATAAATGCCTTAGTAAAGTACTTGGTCACAACATTCTATTTTTCTATTGTGCATCAAATTGATTAATTTTGACTTAATTTATACTTTTTAGCTTATTAGTTATCATAAATTAGTGATCAAAATATCTCAAATAGTATTGGATGCTTAAAAGTAATAAATTTATCATAAAGATTGCTTACAATAAAAGATCTAGAGAGTATATGTATAATAAAATATTACCCATATATTTTGATTACCAAGGCACATATATGATATTCCTTTATCACATGTGATGAAATGAATTTTTGGATTCACTTGTCATGATATATCTTCTCTATCCAAGAAGATGGTATCTAATTGGTTGATCTCTTTGTTGTAAATGAGAGGTTTCATGTTCAAGTCTCTGTAAAAATATTGTCGAAAAGTCATGTTTCCCATAAGGATGGTATCAAAAAAGTCATGAAGTAGTTGTAACCCATATGTAATTTGATAAAAAGAATACATGAATTGTTGGGAAAATAAAGCAATATGATAATATTCAATATTTTCGTCATATAGAGGAAGGACTATTAGTGAAACCCTTGTGACCTATATACCTTAACCAAGTTTTCAATTTTTGCTATCATTTTATTAGATAACTAATTATACATATCCTCATAGGTGAAACTTTTTCTTCAATGAATGTGTTTTGGAAGTCTGTCAAATAATCTCCATCAACTACCCTTTACCAGTTAGATGGATACCAATACATTTGGGAAAAATAAAATAATGTAATTTTAGATTTCATGCATGCTAACAAAATGTAGAAATTGGAGTAGATTTATTCATTTTCGTTACATACTAGATTCGACAACAATCAAATATCATCAACACCAATAATACTCTAAATATTAGGCCGATATATCATTTTATTTTTGAGTATTAAATGTTTTTGTATTTTTATCCTAAGTATTATCATTTGTCTTATGATTTATTATGATTGTTTTATGTTTTTCAACATAGCAATTGATCATAAATACAAGACTTATGACCTTAAAGTTTGGGTATGACAAGTTAAGTCCCTTTGCATTGAGTCATCAATGATCAAAAGCCACTCAAATTTTAATTTATATCTCTTTGAATAAAAGATTCTTTTTTAATTATTTTGATTATCTCATTATTTATCAAAATTTATATTTTGAAGAATTAATTTTTTTCATTTAATTTTATGATCTATTTAAAATTTTGTATACTTAAGCTTTCCACATATGTTTTACAAGTTTTTTATATTACGATCCTTCTAGAGTAAAGTTAATTTTTATATAAAAGAATGAGTACCATATATTGATTCGCAGAAACATGGATTATATATGGTGACACACTTCAAAATGGAAATAAAAATATGTGAAGAAAAAACTATGGCAATAATAGATGGATGCGGTTGATTTAGCATGCTTTTTTTCATAGGAGAAACTTTCTCATTTTGTTAGGTATTTGTCATTGATTCAAGAACTTTATCTAATCTATGAAATAATAATTCGTGTTAAAGGGAAAAAAATAATTCTTGTCAAGAAATCCATATAATTTATTTTGTTGAAATTTCATTAGGCTTTGATCATAATAATCAATATGGTTCAAGTGAATCTATGCATATTGAAAATTTTGCTAAATATTCTGAAGAAAAATACATGGTTTGAGTGGACATAAAATGGATATAGTATCACATATAGAAACTAGGCATTGTCATATTCTTATTTAAATTTTATTTTTGTTGTGTCAATTTTTCATGTTGTGTGTACCACACTAAGGAGAAAATTCATTACATATTTCATTGGATATTCTCAATGGTCAATATGACACTATTATTTTGATCATAGGTGTTAGGTTTCCTCATAGATCTCAAGAAGTTCAATAAATAGTATATGTCAGGAAATGAATACATTTTTTTCATTTTTCTCCTATCACCTTGATCTTCAACAACTTACCGAATAAACAAACATCATTTGTGATGATAAATTCAAAATATGGACCTTGTGGAAATATATATTATTTTTATCAGCATGAATATATATTTACATTATTAATGCTTACATGTGAGAGGCCAACAAACATTTAGCTTATACATAAGTTTCCCTAACATTACTTGTTAGTTACTTTACTTGTATAAAAAAAATCAAATAATGTTAAAAGATTGGATGCTACAAATTCAAGGTTATGGGGCCAGCCTAGGTTATGGGGTCAACCATTTGGTTTGAAATTTATTATCCCAAGGGGTTTAAAATATTGCCATATTTTATTAAAAAATCTAAAAATTCATTCTTTTTTTATTATCTCATATAAGTCTGCTCTTAGAATCAGAAAGAACACATTAAAAAAACAATCTAGCATTGTGACAAGCTTATGAATCACTAGAGAATTAGCATCCCTATAAGTAGCTTGGTTTGATTAACATGAATTTGAATAATTTGTACAATATGTTAACATTTATTTATTATCATTATCAGAAAATATTTATATATAATATTTTCAATTGCATTCACAACTCTTATAATGAATGAAGATGACTCATATTCATAAAATATATATGTATTTTCTAATTTTAAAAGTTCTTTATATGGTGTTCGGCTTTATGATAGCATGTTTGTGAAGGTAATAAAATTTTTTTGTCTAAGCTTATGAGTACGTTTTATAAGTGACCTATTTTTAGGATGACAACTGTGATAGTTTTCAAAACTAAGATAGATATGTATAAATGTACCAATCATTGTAATATGAAGTATTTACACAGCATCAAGGGATGTATACATGACCAACTTTTTGGTTATAGAGATATTTTCAATGTCAGGAAGACATGAATGATATTAAGAGTCAATTAATATTATAAGAATAACACACACGCACACACACACACATATATATATAGATATACATATATATATATATATATATATAGCCAAAGATGTGGCATCCGAGTTGGTAAAGTTGAGGTTGTACGACCGAGAGGCGAAGGTTCCAACCCCGGTGATGGGATGAATAAATCACCAATTTTAAAAAAAGCACTATATATATATATATATATATATATATATATATATATATATATATATATATATATATATATATATATATATATATATATATATATATATATATATATATATATATATATATATATCAGAGACAATATTAAAAAGGTATATCCTAATCAACATACTTAAACATAGTGAAAGACATATAATGTGATTATGTGAAGGTCATAGAAGTTACAATGAAAAGAAGATAGAAAAGAAAAGTAAGATCAAGATATGTAATATATCTACATTGTCACTCTTGCCATCATTAATAATGTAATAAAAACACCATAAGCACATATTATCATGGTGTAATTTTGATATATTTCTCATTGACTTATCTAATTAAATTGGCATAGGATGCAATTAATAACTATCTCAAATGTTAAATTATATTATTTCTTTTAGCATGTTTCATGAGTTCAATTTTCTAGTCACCTTGGAAGAAGTTAAAAGCAATAGTCACATTTTTCTTTGTGAGTGTTATAAGGATTAAAAACCTCCTCTAATAAAAATAAAAATATTATAAAAAATATAAATTGGATTTTCTTAATTTACTATTTTTTGTCATAGTAGTCACACGCTATTTGCATGTACATTTACTAGTTTGAACATATGAAAGATCCACATCCAATATCTAGTACCTAAGATGAAAAGGTAGATAGATTTATTCAGTAATGTATATACCTAAAGTGGAGATCTCTATCCCCTCCTTCTTCTTCCTCAGTTCCTCTAGATAAAGAGAGTAGTTTCTTTTCCAATGTCCAGGCTGGTGATAGTGGTGACAATTGCCTCCCTTGGTAACCCCTCCTTTTGGCTTTAGTGTAGATGACTTGGGCTTTTGGGTAGCTTTAGAACTCTTTTTAGCTTTGTATTTTCTTTTAGACTTTCCCTTTTCTCTGTTGGTCATCATCAAATACTTGGGCTTGATTTCTTCATTTGTCAAAATTGTTCATGTTGTAGTTCATGAAAAACTGGTTATATGACTCTAGGAGTGACTGTGAAATCACATATGTGGCAAACTCTTGACCCAAGGGAAATCCCAATCTTGTAAGGTTCTCCATATACCCAATAAGCTTATCTTTCTTGATCTTGGTACATATTCTTAAGATGTGTGACCATCTCAATAACATCAATGGTCTCATGTTGTCTATGCAACTCATAGTTCATTGCACACATCATTAGGCACTTGACATCTATGACATCTTTAGAGTGTTCTTATAAGAATCCCTATCAGCCTTAGGCACAGTGGGAGACGGTCCATCTATCTCTGGTATTTCCAGGACATAGATATTTCACTCTTATGTGAGAATGATTCTCAATGTCCTAAACTAGTCGTGCAAATTATTCCCATTTATCCTTCTTAAGGAATGATCACAAGGAAAACATGTTGTGTCATCATTTGATTCTACAAGAAATTTGCTATGTGTCAAATATTTTGATTTGATTAGATTAAACAAAATGTTACGATGTTTAATTAGTCCTTTAACTAATTATTTCTCCCACTATTTTGCTCAAGTTGATAGCCCTCATGTAACAATTTGGAAGATTGCGGCGCACAACCTTCTAGTGAGCTAAGATCTAAAATAATTGAGTTATTACTAGGCCAATGCCAACATCCATAATCAATGACTAAGGTAGGTAACTTTTTCCAATTGCATCTTATGAAACTCTTGAATAGATTTAATCTCATTAAAGTCACCTAGTTAAGCCTGACCCAAAAGCTAACATGATAGAAATGCACCCTTCTTGGCAAGCTCACACAACTACAATCACACTTCCATGAGATAGACAACATACCATGCGGGGCGTGCCCACACTTTTCGATCAATCTTTTTATATGTGTTTCTTATGAAAAGCATCTAAGACTTAATATTATATTTGAGGGATTTTATATAAATACATATACATATACATATCCAACCGCCACAAATTTATAATATGTATCATATACATGCTATAAACACAATGAAACATGCAATAATAAACACAAGTAATGGTTATGCCCATCCTAATGTAATTCCTTAGAGCCACAAGGAATTACTACCACCTTAGGTCCACATTATATGTAGAAGCCTATTGTTTATGACAATCCATGGTGAACCAAACCAGGACGAGCGGTTCAAACCTTGAACTGGTTGGCTATTCTCCCGATCGATCGATTGATTGCTCAAACTAGTTGTTTGGCCTCCAGCCCTTGCGATGTTTGGACTCTTCTAGCCGATCAGTTGGGCCACCAGTCGATCACTAGCTCCTCATGTTTTCACCTCCTCAGTCCTCCACCCAATTGGTTCATCGATTCACCTGATGAGCAGGTCGGCTTGCCTTGTTTGCCATAATAAGAATTAAAAGTTATCCTAATATTACATTATAATTGTGAAACCTCAAGTCACATTAAAGGAGAGTATAGGAAGGAAAGAATTAATAATTTTATATATGGAAAAGAAGAGAGAGCCTCGGTATGAAAACAGAGATATACAACCATCCACCATGCACAAAAGGTCTAGGGGTATAGGCCATAACCATGCTATTAATCACCAACAAATGATTTTAAGGTGAGGCGTATAAATTGCATATATATATATATGTGTGTGTGTGTGTCTATATATATATATATATGTATGTATGTATATATATATATATATACATATACATATATATGGGATCATTTGTGGTGTGTAATCAGATATGCACATTAGCCAGATGAATTTTTCACATCATATGTAATAAATAGATAATAAAACCAAAATATGATCATATCAATTAAATCCTAAAACATAGTAAATTGGTGTGGCTCTAATACTACTGTAAAGAAATATGGCATCAGGTAAGGTAGCAAAAAAAATATTATAGTAGCAATTTTCCCTAAAGACAATAGATTGTGTCAACAACTATGCAATAGGAAGGATCTTTGTGAGGTTATACCTAGTCTTGGATCAAGTCTAATGACAATCCCCATGTAGTAGCGTTAACCTTTCTTCAAGTTGCACCTAGACGTCTATTGTTGTCAGCCTTCAAGTCTATCACAATGAACGGTAGTTGACTTTGTCCTCCTAGCGATGGGAAATGGCCTCCTTGCCTCTAAAGTAGTCGACATGGACCACCAAGAACTCTCGTTGTTCTCGTGGAATGTATAGGAAGGAGTTGTCCCTTCTAGTCATCGTGTTGGCATTAACTTACTCTCTTAATTGTCTCTCCCTTACTATTCCTCTCTTTGATGGGTAGAACTTACTCAAGTTCTCTTGGTTACCACAACTAGAGAAGACAACAGTTGTCAGATCTTATTCTTGTGTCGAGAAGCCTCTAGTACCCCTCTATTTATAGGAGGGCAATGGTCAAGGTTCTTGATCCATTTGGGAGTCGAAGAGACAATTCTTCATGAATTTTCTAGAACCTAGGAGCGATGAACTGGTCGATTCACTAACCAACGATCGGTTCATGTATGAACCAATTGGTTTATGCATGTTTCTTGTCTAAAATTACATTGGTATTCAATGCACAATTAATGCAAAATATGACTTCAACATCAATCCTTGATCCAATTGAATTGACCATTGAACCAGGAAGTTCATCACATGAAACGATCTTTTGGGACCATGAACAGCTTGATTCAATAAGTAAAACGGTCAGCTCATGCCTTGGTTCAATCATTGTTCAACCATTATCGATTCTAATTGACCTAACACTCCAACCGATCGGTTCAACACATGAACCGATCAATTCTGAATCTAGTCAGTCAATTTTCAACTGGTTTTGTTTAAATTGAATACCTAAATACATTTATTAATCATGTTAAACATCATTCTTGAATAAAATCCTATTCCAAGTGCATCCTATCTATGTGACCATATGGGTTCAAAATTACATTGGAAGTGAATGTCCATGACCAATTTATGACATCACAAGCAATGATTAGCATCTATCAAGACATCATTTCTACCCAAGTAATTCATAAAGTTGGAGAACAACTTCATCCTACAATTTGTGATTGGTGTTACAATGATTGTATAGTTCCTTTGTCTTTGATATCCAGATTGAACTTGAGGCATGGAATCGTGATCATCTTCAACATTCAATCCATGTTCCTTGAACTAGATAAGATTGTCTGAGATATATGTGAACTCAATATCATATATTGATTCACTTGGTCATGGTCATGCTTTTCTCTGTCTCACTTATCAAGTGGCCAAGACATCAATCTCCTATAGGAGGGACAATGTAAGACCCTAAATCTTTCTTTTTAGTTGAACACACTTACCTTAATTACATTCTTAAAACCTTAATGAAACCCTAAAATATGTTTTGATATCACGTGACAAGCTTAAGTTTCAAGTTTGGTCTAATTTGGACACTGTTTGAGCAAGTTATGCAATTTTGTGCATGTTTTAGACTTTTATGCAATTTACCCACATATATGGTTTTTATTGAAATTTGTCACATGATTTTGTTCCTCACATGTTTTTTTTATCATGTTTGGATAGTTTGTGCCATGGGGCTCCTTGTTGCACCTTGGTTTGGTGGTGATATCTTTCTAGGGTTGAGTTAGGGTTTACCCTCTCATGGATGAGCTACCTTGGGTAATGAAACTCTATGGTCCTCCTGGTTGGATGGTATCCTATGTCTATGGGGTCCTATGGTGGTTCCTTGAAGGTCCATAGAGGTGTGACGGTTGATGGTTTCCCCTCTTGGAGCTCCTTGGGTCGGTGGTTCCCCAAGTGGTGGTGCAAATCGATGGTGACCTAGGGTTTTCACCCTTATGACCAAAGGGTCATTATCTGATGGTTGGACATCTTTTGTAGGTTGATGGCTGGCCTTCGAGTCAACAAACTATGGCCTAGTAGACTCCCAAAATTGATGGAGATCTTTCTTTGCATGAATGGGGTTCTTAATAACATGGACACTTGGCAAACATAGTAAGACACCTATATCTTCTATTCTCTCTCACAAATAGCCCTATATACCTCCCTCCTTTCTCCCAAATGAGATATTTGGTCACCTAGATATCTTTCTTTCATATTTGTTATTTAGAGCTTTGTCCTTCTGGCTAGGGCTCAGATCTACCTCCCCCTTGAGCTAGTGGAACTTTTTTGCTTGTTCTTGACCTAAGCAAGTAAGTTCTCCCATCTTTCTTTCGTTTCCCTTGCCTCCCTACCTCATTCTTCCTTCTTATTAGTCTTGTCCATGGTGTTCCATGGTGGATCATGCTCTAGAGCTTAAAGAACCCTCATTTCTTGCTTCCTTTACCTAGGGTTTGCTCTCTTTCTTGGAGAAGGAGCTTGCTTGGCTGTGTGGAGTGCTTAAGCTAGGGTTTCTACGTCCTTTTCTCGAGACACCTTTCTTTTTATAGTTTCTTACCTTCCACAAGCTTGTTCCCATTGGCATATACCTGATTTGCATTCAATGCAAAGACACATGCAGACCTGTTGTGCCCTACATTGACCATATTGGAGGAGGAAGGGGGAAATTGCCTCTGAAGTGTCCCTCTATTTAGAGAAGTGGTGAATTGGTGGTGCACTTACACTATATAGAGTGGCAATTACCACAATTTTGGCACCAGAGAACCTCACAATTTTCAACGCATCCTCAATTCACACCTGGATTCTGGTTCTAAGTAGGGCCTTGATTATACTTAAGGTTTTGGCCCTAGTTGTTGTTCTGAGCGGGAGGATTTCTAGAATTTTTGTGTTAGTTTATGTTCTTATTGCCATTATATTATGTGGTTTCCCTTTCTTCTCAGGCTCTACATGCACAATATTAGTAAGCCCTAGGTAGGCTAGGGTAGGTAGTGGCTTTCCCTGTCCCATCCCCAGGGTTAACTCCATGGCATGGCCATAGTATTCCTGAAAAGTGGTAGTTTGGATGAGGAAACAACTGATTTTAGGGTTAGAAAGATCCCATCTGTGTAAAGATCTAGCTTATGATCTTCTATGAAGTCTATCACATGACACTATAGGAGACAAAATTATCAGCTATACTCATCTAAAATGTTGCTACCTTGAGTAAGGGTAAGTAACTACTTATGTTTATCTTTCCTTTTATAGGCAGGTTGAGAATATGTAGTAAAAATGGGTATAAAGGCTAGCCAGCTAATAGGAATGACCTATTGTGACCATACATAATTCTCCCACTACAACTTGGCTTCTCCTTTTGTCAGGTAGGTCGCAAAAGTGGCTTTATCCTATTAAGGGAACCTCAAAACCGTAAGTGTGTTCTCCATGGACACTATCAAAGCATCAGCTTTATCTTAGACATCTCATTATCCTCCCCATCAAAGGCTTCTGGGCTAAGTTTTAGGAAATTATGGATGGTTATGGGTTTTGGGTTATTGGTGGTATTAGTGATACTACGTGGACTGCTAGGTCATGCACACATCCATAAGAACTTTTTGCTTCATTTCACAACTCTCCATATTAATGGACTTATAAGCAAACTTGACCTCCTTCCTTGTCCTCCTCCCTAGGCCTATTTCCCTTATCCTTCTTGGTCTAGAAGGTCATGCACCATAATTATTGTTTATGGTTCTTGGGTCCACCAAAAAAGGTTTAATTGGTATAAGTTTCTCATATTGCAATTTCAAGTCAAAATTATATCAAATCATGGCAATATCTCAATTTTTATCCATTTTACAAATGAATTCCAATTTAGTATGTCCCTATCCTTAGGCTACTGGTGAATGTATATTCATCTACTTTCAACTATAACTTTTATAGTCTTACATAGTAGAGTAGTTCACTTTTGCCAACTTCTAGAAATGAATTGCAATTTGTTCACACCTTAACCATTAATAAAAATTCTCACCATTTAATCCATATTTGGTAGGTTCTACCTTCACTTTGGGAAACAAGAACTTGATACATATTTCTGGAAATCAAGGACCAAAGGATTCCTGAGCAATAATTTGACCATCTCAGTACATGAACTGATCATCTCATGCTATGAAATGGTCGTTTAATTCATAAGGGAAGTTGCACCTTAGAGACCCGGATGGTTGTTTCACCACTCAATTCAATTCTTCTACACCAGCCATCTAGCAGCCCAAATGGGCATTCTATTCTTCCAAAACTACTTGGCTCAATATCTCAATCGGGCATTTAAATTCTCCCAAACAGCCATCTCAGATTTCTTCATGATTGAGTTTTGTTCAAAAGGCGTTGCCACCCCCTCTCTAGGGTTTTGACCTGCTGCTTCAAATTTGTGCCTCTCCATATCAGAACCAGTTAGTTTAGAGCATGTGGTTAGACTTATTGGCAGACGATAGTCACTTCTTCTCTCTTCCACCATTTAGGGTTTCCACCCCTCCTTCCCTTATAAAGGAGGGGAGACTCAACAAGGAAGGGGTCTAAATTTTGTGTACTTGCACTCTAGATTTTATCTTTGTTTAATGTATTCCTTCAATTGTACTCTCTTATTCTTAAATAAAAATAGCTTTTCCATCTTCTTTCTTGGTCTTCTTGTTGAAATCAAGGAATTAAGAAGGGTGTGATTTCATTGTCACTAGACCAAGATCCCCTGGGATCCTTCCCCTTCCTAGTCTATGGCCTCCAATCTTCCTTCCTTTTCCCTTTCTTTAACTTCCATGGATCATGGGAAGTTTTCTATATTGAAACATCAAGAATATACTTGTAGACATTATAGACTAGATCTTTTTATAAATGATAATACATGTTAGATGGTATATTTGTTTATATTATTTCCGACTTAAACGACTTGATCTCTTATTTTCGTTAGTTGTTAGTCTTGGGTTATGCGATCATGGACCCCAATACTCAAAACAACCAAACAACTATTAAACAATCCAAATGAGACCTCAGAAGGATTTTCATTGGGATGATAGGGCTAAGATTTGTAAACACTGGGATCAATGGGTTTGTAGGGAGTTCAACATTTGTAAGTGCATTGAGGATATTTTTGCATACCTTCATCTAACTTGTTTTATCTCTATAATTTTTTTTATCTAGTTTTATGCAGGTTATGGTAGTAGATCCCATAACCCCGATATCCTTTATCATCAACTCAATCTTCATTTTCTCAACCGCTTGTCTTTCAATCACTCTTTCCTTTACTTGCAATTTATTATCCTCAAAATTAATTTATCTTTAGTTGCTCTCAACATAATTTTCTCTTTACTTTTTCTTAGTGTATCTTTCTTTAATTGTTGTTAGTGTAACTTATATTTTATTGCAAAATTTATTTCCTTTCTAGCATAATCAAACCACCAACCAACGGATATTTACTTTTCCTATACTGATAGAATTATTCAAAGTGTCCTAATTCAAAATCCTATCTTAAAAACTATAAAACCCTGACCTGTGTTTTGGGTTAACACTATTTTCTTTGGATTTATTATGTGCTTGGAACCTTTATCTAATCCTTTGAGATGATCTTAGATCTTCTGGAGATCTTAAGTCTCCAGTTTGAGCTTGTTTGGATGATGTTTGTGCTTTGTGTTCTTATTTTGGGGGAATTTGCAATTTACTCATTTGTGGGGGTATTCTTGTAATTTTCCACCTATAGAGTGTTCCTTATCTCTCTTGGCTTCATTCGAGAGAGTGTGGTGCTTTGAGGTGCCTTGTTTGACCCTTAGTTGAGTGGTGTCACCCTTAGTGGTGATTAGGGTTTCTAGGGTTTGGTGTGCCTTAAACATGTGAACCTTGTTGGTTTGTCTCGACCTAAGTCATGACCTATGGCTTGTTGGGAGGGTGTCGTGGTCGATACACCTCCCCTAGTTGTGGTGGTATTGACCAAGGTGGTCTTGGGCCGAGACAATGGCTTTGGTGGGAGTGTCTCGACCTAGGGTGTGTGGTGATCTTTGTGTCGCAACATAGTGGTGATTGGTGGTGATGTCGCAAGAATGGATGGTGTTCCATGGTGGGTTGCGACCATGTTGGATGACCAAGTGGTCAAGATCAAACCTAGAGTGTATCACCATCCCATGCATGTGGTTTTTAAGTGGTTGCATGTTAGTTTCTTGAGTGGAAAAGTGTCCCTTTGGATCCCTATCTTGTTGACACCTCATCTCTTTCCCTACCTCTCTCCTCCTTTGATATATAAACCCTCTTCTCTCCATGAAAGTGATATTTTTCGGCCATATTCTTTCTCCTTCCTGGCTTGGTCATTCTTGGATCTTGGTGGAGCAAGAAGAAGTTGTTCTTGGTGCTTTGGAGGTGGTTCAACCTTGCATGTGGTGCTTGTGGTGACCCTTTGTGATCTTCAACCTTGTTGAGAGTTTATCTTTCCTCTTTGGTGTTTTCCTTGGATATTACACCCCATCTTATTCCCTTTTCCCAGACCTAGACCATGTCTTGACATGGTGGTCATTCTTGAAAGTAAGCTCCTCATCACAAGGGTAATAGGCCATGTTTTGACAAGGCGACACCCAAGTGAGAGGGAGTTTTTTTTCTCTTTTCCCCCTTATTTCTTATGGTTTGTCCTTGAGCTTCTTGCCCTCTTTTCATGGGCTATCATTGACCTTGGTGTCTTATCTTTCCTGAGGTGATCTTGTGGCTGAAAGTGGAGCTTTTGGTGAAGGTTGATTATCTTTGGTGATTGTGTGCTTGAAGCTTTCCTTCCTTGGAGTGATCTTCTTTTAGGCAGATTATATAACTATTAACCTTCTCAATTAATGCACTTTTCCTACATGCATGCTACTATTGTCTCTCTCTTGATATTCCTTTAATATTCTAGTGGGTGATGATAGACTCTAGAACTTGGATGATGTTGAGATCATGCTTGGTTTGGATGTAATCCAGAGCCCTAGTTTTGTAACCCTTTTTGGTGTTTGTAGTATAAATGCGGTGTTTCACTATCTCTTAACCTTGGTCTTGGTTGCATACATGATGATCGAGTGTTTTAGTGTTCTATGAAGATTTTGTCTTATTTTGGTGGTGTTAAACATGGTTTTATCTCTTGCATAAGGCTCCTTTCATGGTGATTTCATGGCTCATGTATTAGGGTTTTGGTAACCATTTTTTAGAGGCGTTTTCCTTCTTAGAGATGGTAGTATTCCATGTTGTTCTCTTCTATTTTATATGTGGTTCACCTCTTTTTGATCTTGGTTGGTCTTGGTTTGACGATGGTCTTTTTCCTTGGTAGTAGTTTGACCATTGGTGGTCATTACACCTTGATCTTTCTTGGGTCGCGACACTTTGGTTTTTGGGTTTGTTTGGGTCAAGTTGTATGACCTAGTATTGTGCATGTGACCTAATTTCAATGGGTTGAGAGTTGTGACATGGCTTGGTGCTTGAGGTTGTGAAATGGTTGGATCTTGGGGTCGAGACATGTCCTTGTTGTGGGTCGAGATGGCTCTTTGTTCTCGGAGTCGCAACATGTTCTACCTTGGTTGGTTGAAACCCTAACCCTAGTTGGTCGAGGCATCTAGTTTTGTTGAGATCATGGCATGGCTGCTTGTTGGGTCAAGACATGTTCCTCCTTGTTGTGTCACGGTCACGATATCATGGGGTTGGCCACAGTCGAGATACCAAGGTGGTGATGGTTGCGACCCATGGTGGTGGTGGTCACGACACATGGTTGATTGATTACCTAATCCATGCACATCTATAAGTAGTGTATGAGCCACGTGTAGTGCTATGTTGATAGTTGTTTCTTAACCCTTATGATGATCCCTAACCGTAAAGTTTTCCAAGAATTTGGGAGATGTTCCACATAGGGTTTCGTGTTTGTATACATCTATAAAACCCTAATCGGCTATGCTTGGAGCCCTAACCCTAATGTTGAGTTATGAGATGTGTATGTTTTCTCTCTCATGAGATGTTCATCATATCGTAATGCTTTCTCTCTCTTTTTTATAATCTATAACCTTGCAGGTGATATGTATGCCATGGCTCATGTATTCTATGGTGGTGATTATGTGACACGGGGTGGTGCTTATGCACACATTGATGAGACAATAATGTGGTGATGAACATACAGGGTTCACTATGATAGGCCCTATGACTTGGTGATGGCTTAATGCCTATCGAGAGGTGATATCCTCAAAGTGATGCGATTAAGGGATTGTGATCCCATGGTGATGTGTGAAATAGATGGTAGCCTAGTGAATGGAAGAGCAGTGAGCATCATGTGGTGGTTGTGTGACAAGCTCACATGTCGTACGTTGTATATCTTATGAAGTTGCAATACACCTTTAGTTTTGTAGAGTTTTTTAGCTTTATATGTTGTAACTTGATTAGTACTAAAAGTCACCCAATTGTCTGACTAACCAAGTGAAACCTAATCATGTAGTTTTCCCTATGCCATAGATCCATTGTAGTGTCAGCTTTATTTGTTGAATTGGTGAAATGAGTTTAACTCTGAGCACATATTTTTGAATATGTAGGATGCAAGTCGAGTAATTCCTTGTATCCATAATTATAGGTTGTGTGAGATGGCCATACGTGATCCGATCTCCTTGTGATGTGGATGGCCATGCATGAGACAATACTTCTTTTAAGAATGGCCATGAGTGAGCCTATTCTTCTAGCGTTGTTGGCATTGATTTTGACTTAGTAGGGGTCAGTTGGATTTGAGTGGTACAACTCAAATCCTCAAGTCATTATAAAAGAAGTAATTCAACCATGTAGTATATGTGCATAGCGTGACATACGTCTGACATTGGTTGACCCTTGGCCTTATCTTTGTATTGATTTCTTGAATTATAATGTGGTAAGAGAAATCAACTGTTATCCATGTTCTTCATATTCCTTCTTAAATTGTACGATGATCTACAATCAGTTGTAAATGACTTACTTGCTTAGACAGGGTATACAATTTAATGCATATCATTGGGTTGAATCTTCTTAACCTGCTAGCTATGTTATCTATATGCTCTAGTATATCTATGCTTTAATAGTGTTGGTGGAGAGTTATATGTCTCGCAGGGGCATTTAGTCTCACCCTATAGGGTTTTCCACATCTTTTAGGTGACCGTGCACAAAGAGGTAAAGGTCGTGCAACTGAGGAAGAGAAACAGCAAGAGCAGTAACTGATAAGATTGGATGTACTGCTAGTCTTTTGGTGTTAGAGTCCTACAGTTGTGCCTGTACACTCAGGTCCTTGGGGTGTTTTGAGATGTTTTGTGGTTATGTGACTGATACAAGGTTTTGGCGCATGTGCCATGTTGTATAATTATGATATATATATATATATATATATATATATATATATATATATGGAACTAGTATCTTATATAAAAGGTTGATGACAGGAACATTGATAAAAAATGATGTAAGTACCACGTGAAATATTCTGTGTTGCATGTGGTAGGCTTTGCAGACTCATATGTAATAAGTTTTTGGCTTATGTACCTTGATGTAATCAGTTTTAATTTCCTATATTTTTTGGTAATCTACTTGCTTAATGTTATTTCCATTTTGGTTTTAAGTAATCTCACTTTGTGTAGCAACGGGTGTCACAAAAACATTATTCTTAGGGATTGAACCTTTTTATACTAATGAATTACCTTATTTGGTTGTTTTGCCATAAATAAAGGTTAAACTCTAGGATTAAACAACCTTGTGAATTGTTCTGACGGAGAATGTGCATCAATTTTGGTGTCATTGTCGGTGATAATAGATTATTTGCTAGAACCCTAAAAACTATTGGATAACTTTTCCTTCTTCTTTTTTTCCTTGCAATTCCCATTTTAGAAATACTACTACTTATGTCGAGTTTCTATTTTGGAAATCCATTTTTTTTCAACTTCTTATATTTGTCAATTATGATTGAGCATGTGATGCTCTCCGAATGTTGATTCTGCGCCACCCATTTTTGATCTATAAATAGAAAGAACCTTTCACTATTTAAATTGAATAAATCATCTTAGGATGGATGCAAAAGTGGTGAACCATATAATAAAGAGAGCCATTACTACTCAAAGAGATGTTGTTTTGGCTGAACAAGTAGCCCATGTCACCACTCTATGTGAGGCGGAATGACAAAAACAATTGAAGGACTTCTCAGTCCCCAAGACTACCTGTGCACAACATCCCTTTGTGCCACCTGGCATCACAATCCCTCAATTTGAGATCTGAACTCAATGGATCATGATGCTTCAAGCCAACCTTTTTCTTGAAAAAAGGGGGAAACTGTCAGGACCATCTCAATGGTTTTCTCATCTATGTTCCTTACATAAGATCGTAGGTTTTTCTAAGGAAAACATATGATTTAGACTGTTCAAATACTCTCTTCTTGGCCAAGTTGGTAGCTGGTATACTTGGGATGCACTCCAGTCAAAATTCTAGAAAAATATTACCCTCCTTCTCTCACTTATGAAATTAGTGGTCAGGTTACCAAATTTGGCATGGTCCTAGGTGAGACCTTATGAGTAGCTTAGGAGAGGGTCAAACAACTTCTCCTTTGATGTCCCCACCATGACATTCCCTAAGACCAACTCATAGAAATTTTGTACCATGGTATTGACGACAACATCAAAGTTTTTCTTGATTCCCGTCTGGAGGAAATTTTATGTTTTAAAATCTTGATAGTGATTGGGAGGTTGTTAAAAGTAGATCTGAAACCCAAGAATAAAGAGGGATTAGTGGGGTCTTAAATGTTGCTAAAGCTGAGTAAAACTCTGACATTAGAGATATTATTGAAAGCCTTAAACTCCTTATCATGAAACATGATTATCTAGAGACTTCTTTCAATGCGTATGGGAGGAGAGGGGAAGCCTCAATAAATCAAGGTTGTGGACTCTCTTTGTGGTATTTTCTAGGGAAATGATCAGTGTACCCAATAATATCAACTTCTCTACAATATTTACAGGAAACCACAAGTTGGGCAACAAATGGAGGACCTCAACTCTATTCATAGCATAATGGGTCAAGTTTATTACAACCTGAACAACCACCCCGTGTTCCAATATGGCAATCTGGAGGGTTCTGAAAATGCCCCTCAACATAGACCTCCCTAGGTCAACAATGCAAACCTTCCACTACCAGGATTTCCATACAGCAACAATTAGAGGAATTGTGGGAACCAAGGGAATTTATGATGTCCCTAGATTTTCGAAAACTTAATCTGATGTGTGACGTCCAAATTGAAACCCTCACATCAACGGGAAACCCAATTTAAACACCACACACTAGGCTAAGAAGAAGAAAATCAGAGGAAGTCAGAAGGAAACAACAGTAGCACATGCACATGAACAATAATAAAACCATACAACACATGTTCACCATTCAACATATAATTACAACATGAATTGTTACAACATTTGATATTATACATTGAAAGGTAAACTTCTACATATACATGTACTACCACTAAACTATAGGATCTTAAGACAACAGGTCCACATGTACATTAGCTCGCCACACAACTCTCAACTATCTTGGTTCTTCAAGATCACATGTCCACAACCTAAAAAAAAGATTACATGTGATACACATCAGCACAATATTCAAGAATATTGTACTGAGTATGCCTACGTGTCTTTTATATACCTCTGATCATATCTTGGCAATAAGATAAAACTAATACTTGGCAGTTATAAAGAAATAGAAGAAAAAGTGTATACTTGCACAAAGATGTTCATTAACAAAAGAGAACACATGTATTTTAAGCACATTTTCCATTATATATCCATGCATTTTCCACCTGAGGGAATAATGCATCATATCATCTACCAAAGAGTATGAGATGTAAGGCCTTATGATCTACTACCAGAGAGTTAGATCATTGTACAATGTGATCTGCTACCAAAGAGAATGGTCACCTTCCAGCACTATGCTACCAAAGAGAATTAGTGTTTTCATATAATGGAATAGATATATTATATTTAATGTGTTCATAGCCATAAGTATGGAAAATCAAGCAACATATCATGCAAGAACAATCATTTCAACCAATATCAAATGCCAAGTATTTTACTACATGTATAACACAAGCATATTATATAATAAGCCAAGTAAGAGGTAATGGCGTACCTTGAAGAAGGACAAAACTATACATCACATATCCCTCATGTCAACTATATCCTTGGTCAAACCCTGGTTAAGACAAGATCATATACTATTATCAGATTCTCATCATCTCAACCCTAGTTAGGTCCATATTATGGTTTACTTAGTCATTGGGATATCTCATTATTACTTGTCTTCTTGTCTTATAGTTATCTCACTAATCTCATATTCCATATTATTTTATAGATTAGGGTTCATCATATGAACATTAGCTTCCATAGCATTTTGTGCACACATTAACCCTAGGTTACATCATTAACCAAAATTAGGATTTTAAACCATATATTAAAGGTCAACTTCATATAATATGGATTTTGTATATAAAACTGATCTCAGATTTACATACTATCTTCCATTTACTGATATGAGGGTTTTATGTGAATTTCATCATTTATTGAGCACATGTGTATTTATTGCATTTTATTTAGGGTTTAAAGCCCTAATTAGCCATATGAAGCAAATTACAAGATTTCATGCCTTAACACCATAACTAATGACATCAGATGGATTATAAGTCACTAATTATCCATACGGTACATTCTCATAATTTTAGGTCTTCGTTTATTATTTATTAGACATGGAAAGAGTATTTTACATCTTACATAATATTACTAAGATTAGTGCATCAAAAGTATGATACTATCATTCTTCTGTGTTCTACTCATTTTTATGAGAATTTTGATACTTTATATGTATTTTTCTGATAACCAGGCTAATTTCTACAAATTATTGAAGATCCTGACATTTACTAAATTATTTACCTTTATGGGCCAATAGGTGAGCGCCACGTGGCCATAGGCTGGCTTCATGGATCCGCCTGGTTCAGGATCAAGCCGGCCGGTCTGGTTGAATAGCTTGATGCGGACCGACGATTGCCTGAACTAGACCCGGTCTACTCTTTATCCTTCTCGCTTTCTCGCATCCACGCCCGACGCCCGCAAACCCATCCGTCAGTTCTCCATCGCACGAGACTGCCGCCGCCTATTCTGCTCTCCCGATCCATGCCTCCACCGTGGCTCAGCATCCAGCCTGCTGACTGCCGCCAACACTTCATTCTCGTGCTCTAAGTGATCTGGACCCGACTCGGTTCTTGCTTCCTGGATGTATCGTGCCCTGTGCGACTCTTTCCCGAGGGACAACGCCATCGTCAAGGCTCTTCTCCGGCGAGCAATCCATCTCCAGGTCTTCGTTCCTCCACATCATCGGACATGTACGCCCTCAGAACCCTGATCAAAACGATGTCTCTCTCAAGAGCAGTATCTTCCTCCTCCTGCTCCGTGGCCCTAAACTCGTTGGCCATGGCCGCCGCTGCTGAAGGGTCGGAACAGAGGCGAGAGATCAGTGGCTTGGTGTGCCGCCGGTGTAGGACACTGCTCCAGCGATGTAACCGCCGCTGCTAATCTCTTCTCGTGGCGGTTTTCAGGTTCTTTTGCACTAACACAGGTCCTCTGCCTAGCCGCCATCGTGAGCTCGGACCCGCAGCTGTTCTGCTCGTTGTTGGGATCTCCTGGAAACGACCACCGCCGCCAAGGGCTCCAGGGATCTCGACGCTGCCGCTTGGGCTAGCTCTAGAAAGCGCTTGTAGTGATGGACTCTGCCTATTCTTCTCCTTCCTCAGTGCTCAGCATCTTTCCTTCAGTGCGGCCCTTCTCGTCTCCTCCAACTGCTCAAGATGATGGACACCACAAGGTCTCCTCCTCCGACTACAGCTCCGGGATGCCGCTTCTAGAGGTTCTTCTCATGGTCCCGATAACCACAGGACTATCGCTGCCCACGGATCTCCCTAATCTACTATTTCCATCCTATCCCTGCGAATGACGATGGAGTGGTTGGTTACAGGTCGACTCTACCTGATGCAGTTGTCTCGTGTATCTTACTAAGACCGTGTAGTTTTCGACGAGGCAAAGAACTGCCAGGCTGGTCTCGTTATCCACTCACTCCACGAACAGTGATCGTAGCTACATGGACATGCACTCTCCTCGTTGCTCCATGCTCTCCGATATGTTTGAAAGTTGTTATAGGTTTATTATCATCGGTTCATAAGCAAGGAATATGATTAACTGAAGGCTTTTCGATCCGTGGCTTACCACAACAAGTAATGTGTGATATAATGGATATAGCCACCTTGTTTAAAGGTTATTACCTTATTCATGGATACATCAAATTATACTAATAACTTTCTCTAGGAACCTCGTTTAATCATGAAATTAAGACATTGCTTTATCATAATCACAACTACCTTCCATTAAAGTTTGAAGCCAACATTCAATATCAAAGCATAGACCTTAAAGTCATTCAAATCCTCAAATTCGTGGTTCACTTATCCAATTGAGATCCATAATCCTAAAAGTTACTCTATCACATCCTACACACCTTCAAAGAAATTTCGGCTAAAATCCAGTCTATCACAGAATTACAAGGGTAATTTCTAAAACAATGGCCCATATGAGGGGCAAAAATATTAAAAGTTGAACCAACCACCATCAAAGAATAGAATGTCCGTATTCCCTTTGTTGATAATAGAATAGCTACTTTGGAGTAGATCATCCTTTCATAGCTGGCCCACTAAAAGGCAACTAATGCTTAGTTGGCCCAACTTCTTGTTAGCCAAAAACCTCCTAGGACTTTTTTTTGGCAATCATATTACAATCCCAAGGATCTCGACCAACTTAAAGTTGACTCCACTTGTTCTGGAAAAATGCATGATTATCCCCTCCTCTAGAGAAGCCCATAGTTATACCCTTGAATTTTGAAATGATGACACTATGGTTGTTGAAAACCAACCTTCACCAGAACCCTCCATTCCATTCCTGAAGCTCCTCAAGTGGAACATCATGAGCTTAAAATCCCAATCCCCAACCTTGTCCACCATACGAGGCCCGCCTAAAACAAACTAGGCTAGATTCCTATTTTATAATGTTTAGAGAGGTCATGAAAAAACTACATGTAGACATTCCTTTCTTAGATGCTCTTACTGACATGCCTACCTGGTCCAAGCATATGAAAACTCTTTTGAGTAGGAATTACACCACTGAGGGGTATGAGACTATAAAACTTGCTAGAACAACTTCAATACCATTCAAATTAAAATTCCTAAAAAATAGAAAGATCTTGGTTCCATTGGGATTGGACGTAACTTAGGTGATAATGCTTGTAGAAAGGGTCTTGCTGACTTAGGAGCCAATATTTCTATCATGCCTTATAATCTTTGCAGTAGATTAGGCTTTGTTGATATCCTTCCCACTACCATGACCATCCAGTTGGTAGATGCATCCATGACAAAGCCTATAGGTATTATCAAAGATATACATGTATAGGTTGGGAAATATGATTATGTCCCATGTGATTTCATGATCATGGACATCAAGGAAGACCTCTGTTATCCCCTCATCTTTGGCTATCCTTTATTGGACACTACCTGAGCCTTAATTGATGTTGAGGCCGAAACCATCCTTTTGTGTATTTGTAGGAAAACCCTAAGTTTAGGGTGTTTGAAAGCATGAAAGGACCAAGTCTATAGGAAGAGGTCTATCTCCTTGATTGTGTTGATAAGCTTTCCCAATTGAGACCAAAGTGGGAGTTTCTTGAGGATCCCCTCTACGGTGTCCTTGTGGCCCCTCTGATTGTGGTTTTGAGGATGAGAAATTGGACCAGTGCATAGCTCATCTCGACAACTTTAAGAGATCTTCGATGGATAATTTGAGGATCTTAAGACACTTTCTCTTCTAGAAGAAAAACTTGAACCCCTTAAAGTGAGAAAAATGAAACCTGTCCCATAAGTATTAAGATATGTCTTTATTGATGAACAACAAGTTTTCCCTATCATAATTAATTCTGAATAGGAAAACAATCTCACGACTGAGATTAGAAAAAGAAGAGCTACCCTAGGGTATAAATGACTGAGTTAACATGAATCAATCAATCATTTTCATGCATAAAATTCTTATGGTAAAAGTGTACAAACCATCCCAAGACCCGCAATGCAAACTGAATCCCAACATGAAAGAGGTTTTTCGACTAGAGTTATCAAGATTTTGACTATAGGAATCATCTACCCCATCTCTGACTCCTCTGGGTCAACCCTATCCAAGTAGTCCCCAAGAAAGGGGGAACCACTGTCGTGAGAAATGACAAAGATGAGCTCATCCCCAACCATACTATTACAGAATGGAGGATGTGCATTGACTATAGGAAGTTGAATAATTTCACTAGGAAAGATAACTTCCCTCTTCCCTTTCTAGATCAAGTACTAGAACATCAACAATATTTTTGCTAATTAGATGGCTATTCAGGTTTCTATTAGACTCACATTTATCCTCAAGATTAGGAGAGAACTACTTTCATTTTCCCCTTGGCACAAATGCACTGAGTAAGATGCCATTAGGGTTGCATAATGCTCCAAACAGCTTCCAGCAGTTCATGTCTGCTATTTTTTTGGGTTTACTGAAAGTATCATGGAAGTGTTTATGGATGAATTCTTTGTTTATGGAGACTATTTTGATTCTTTCCTTAGACACCGTTCTCTCATCCTAGAAAAGTGTCACTTCATGGTGATAGTGGAATTTTTTTTGGACATAGAGTTAGCAAAAGAGGCATAGAGGTAGATATATCCAAGATTGAGGTTATCGCCAAACTCCCCCCTCTTTCTTTCATCAAGGACATCCGTGCCTTCCTTGGGCACGCTGGATTTTATTGGCTATTCGTATGTGATTTTCAAAAGTTGCCAAGCCTCTTACCAGCCTCCTACAAAAAGATGTACCCTTCACCTTTGATCGAGCATGCATGACCAATTTCCTTTTTCTAAAGGATTCCCTCACTTATACCCCCATCATTAGTGCACCTGATCCGTCTTTGTCTTATAAAATCATGTGTGATGCTAGTAATTTTTTGTTTGGTTCCTTGTTGTACAACAAGTTGACAATAAATACCATGTGATCTATGACGCATACAAGCTTTAGATGATGCACAACAGAACTACACTACTATTGACAAGGAAATGTTAGCCATTTTCTATGCCTTCAATAAGTTCTGCTCCTACCTAGTTGGGTCCAAAGTAATTGTTTACATGGACCATGCAACCATTTGATACTTGATGACCAAAAAGGGTGCCAAACCCCATCTCATTCGTTGGATCCTTTTTCTATAGGAATTTGATTTGAAATCCTTCATAGGAAGGGTTGTGAAAATGTTGTTGTTGCCATCTTTAACACCTAACCTTATGCGATGATGATGGAATCCCTATTCATCATTATCTACCAGATGATCAGTTGCTCAAGGACGAATCCCAATACACTTGAATCATAGACTATGTCAATTATCTTGCAACAGGTGTCCTACAACCTGATTACAAGGGACATGCCAAAGCAAAAAAATTACTTTCTACTGGGATGACCCTTATCTAGTTCAAATTGTCTGAAATAGTCTTTATCGTAGGTGTGTTACTGAGGAACCTACTCATGACATACTTGAAATATGTTATTTTGGCCCCACTAGAGAGCACATGAGTTCTCCAAATATATATAGGAAGGTTGTCCAATCTAGTTTCTTTTGGCCTACCATATTTTGTGTTTCCTATGACTTTGTTTTAGCCTGTGATCAATGTCAGAGGTCTAGAAATATTTCTAAGAGAGATCAAATGCCCATGACTTCTTTGCAAGAGACTGAGATCTTAATGTCTATGGTGTGGATTATATGGGTTGTTGGGGCTATGAATTCGCACCAATATAAACCCTAAGGGCATAACCCCTAGGTTTAACCAAAAGTTATGCACTAATTCCCCACTCCAATGAATGTCAGACTTATTGCAGTATACTTAAGGATCAAACCCAAAGAACATCCTTTACAAGCAATTATATATCCATAGAAGTTTTCAGAGTAATATTTATCACCGAATACATTGATTGATTGATTAAACCAAATTATTTTCGATAGCGACAATGATTAAAGAGGTAAATGAAATAATAACAAAAAGGATCAGGGCATTGGGTTGTGATTGCCATATCCTGCATAATTATCATAGTAGGATGTAACTCCTGAATAGCAGCTTACTAACCAGAGGATTTGCTACTACACCCTCATGGTATACATATCATTTCATGGGCTGAACACCCTTAGAACTAGCCATTATCAACACTTTAGATCCTAGTTTACTCTGACTAGAGTCCCTAACTATGTCTGACCATCCTCGGCATGTTAGTAGATCGTAAGACAATCATCTCACTATCCCTTATTGACATTTCATGGGGATAAGATCATTCTAAAGTTCTAATCATGATTACATCATCCTACACATATATAATTATAACACATATGCAAAGCAAGACGTTAATTAGAAAATTAAGGAAGCAACAAGAACAATACTTTATTTTGCAATAGTATTGTTGAGTTTAGAAACAAGCTAGCATAAAATAAGGGCTTATGGGGCTATTTCCAATGCCCCAACACAAATGTCTACTCTCTCATGGCGAGAGACAACAGTGGGAATATAGGTAGAACAATGGAAGAGGCCATGATGCCTACATTACGAAGACCAATCTCTCCACTACTGTGGCCACCTCCGTGATCCTTACTAGGGTTTCTGCTACACAATGTGGCTTCTAATCAGTGATCAGAGACCCTTTTGAATGGACAATAAGGGTTCCCATTTATAGATGCATTCCTCACTTTCAAAACCCTAATGTTGAATACTTGTGGTTGAAGGTTGCTAGTTGCATGGCCGTTACTTGGTCCACCAAGCGACTTGCATGGGTTACTCAATCTGGACCTCATATCTGACTCTCTGGCGGTTGAACCAGAGAAGGATGGATGCAGAGAGTGCACGTTAGGACTGTAGAGTCTGGAAGACTCTAGGTAGATAGGGCTTGGGTCAGGCATTGGCAAAGTCGATAGCTTGACCAGGTGCTTTCAAAGGTAGACAACAGAAAGCTTTTGGTCCTTCCTCCCCTTCAGGTGTGGCATCATGAGGGCTTGATCATCCTTCTAGTCATTGAAATATTTTTTTGGCTAGTTCTGCATGAAAGACATATAAAATGCACTGAAGTCTGTAAATGGAAAGGTAATTTCAATTGAGTAAATCTAAGGCTAAAACTAGGAAATGGGAACACAACAACCCCTAAAAGTGGACAAAATAGTATGCAAAGATTGGTATAAATATACTCATCAAGCTACCCTGAACTTAAACCTTTTCTTATCCCTAGTAAAAAACAAAAAAGGAGAGAAAACAATTGATGTGAGGATCCAAGTTTCTTCTCCCAACTGAGTAGACTTTTCGATCCACTTCCACCAAACATGATCAAGTGACCTTAGTCTTTCAGGGTCACGTATCCACACTTGGATATCCCCTGACTAGGGCTCGTTTCTCCATTCTATAGACTTCAAAACCTGCAAAAGACTAACTTCATCTCAATAATACTCTTGATCTATCCATGCAAGATGGAAGAGATCATAGGTTAGGGTTGATGGGCTAATTTGAGGGAGAATTCTGATAGATACCCTGGGTATGAAATTTGGATGAGAGGGGTAGTAGAAGGCAATGACACAAACCCGTTTCCATGGTCTCTCCTCTATTCGACTCGAGACGTTATTTGGGATTTAATTATTTTATTTGTCTCTCCTCTATTCGACTCAAAACTTTTTATTTGTCACAGTTACATTGTCTGCATGTTTTCTTTGGGCTCATTGGCCTCTTTTATTTTTTCCATGCCTACAAAAGAAAGGTACGAATAAGAGATATATCTTTGAGAGGGATCACCCCAAACTTAGGGTTTGGCATATAGTGGCTACATTTTTCCTTTTTGTGGTTGGCGAAGAGATGTGAAATGATGGAAGAAAGGTGAAAAAAAGAGGCTGACTAGTGCTCTTTCATTTTATTATTGTATTGTAATAGATCATCATATTATATCAATTAATTCAGTTATTGTAGGGTAGGGAAATGTTTATGAATTTTGTTGCAAGTAATATCGGGGGCCTGTGTGGCTTAACCTTTCTAATTTCTTCTCTTTATCATCATTTCCAAGGGGAAAGTATGCTCCACTGTTGTCATTGGGGCCTAGATCCGATCAAGACATGTTTGTTCCTTAAAATTGTCTTTTATGCATGTTAGCCAAAAAAAAGGAGTAAGTTTGAGTTGTATATTTTTCCAAAATGTATACAACTAAGTGGTTGACTAGATAAAAGCCACAACTAACACAAAAGAAAACAATTAAAAAAATGGAAAACAAGGCAGATGTAAATAAAGGTGGAAAAAGTTGGTTTGAGGATGAGAAAGGGAAAGGTAAGAGTTGAAGTGATGGGAATGACATACCACTCACCCTCCACTCCCTACTTAAAAATTATACCCATCCTCGGGTAGAAAGAAGTTAGTGATGGAGGAGATTTTATATGGATGGTAGTGGAGATGAAGGGGGTGGGGGTGTCAGTCTTTGTTCAAGAGCACACAATAGAAACCCTAAGAATGGGTCCCACTTTTGTTGGTGAGGCCCTCCTCCAAGCATCGGTGTGGCCACCAGTTTCCATGATCTTTGTTAGGTGGGGGTGAGGGTGGCCACATATGCGTACCCCAGTCTCTATAGTCTACATCTAGCTAGCGCCTTATCTTCATGGTAATGGCTTGTTGATTATATATCCAATTGATCAGTGGGTCTGATTCAGCCGGCGACAATCCTTGTCGGTGTGTCGCGGCCATGAAGAGGGTGTCCCAAGGGACGTAGGTGTGCTGGGAGGAGTAGAGTTGGAGTTCTTAGTCAGACGATATCTCAACTATCAATGAAGGGGCACGATGTGAACATTGTAGTTCTCTATTGAAGTGGTTGTTCATGGATACCCTTAGGATTGTCGTGAATAAGATGACAGTGCTTCAAGGCCCTGCACCTTATTCCTTTTATAACTACAAAACAGAGTCTTTTAGGACGACACAAAAGGTTTTGGTTGTTGTGCATGCATTAGATATGCCACCTAGATCATGTAACTTTATAGAAAGCCTCAGTTACATCAATATATTATGGCGGAGAATAATAATGATGTGAGACGCGAAAAAAGAGGTTGTAGTTTTGGAGTAAAAAAGATGAACATAAATATATCAGAAAGAATTTTGTATAGATAATAGAAAATGATGCATTCAGCTAGAAGAATATGTCTCTATTGGCCCTCTTATCCCTCTCCTTGCATGCTTATCAATTTATGAGATTATAAGATATTTGCCTCAAAAATCAGACATCTCAATGGATGAATCAATAGATAGGTGGAAAAGTCCATCATGAACTGTGTCATGCCAGCTTGCCATCAATTTGAATGAGTTGTCAAAGGCATAGCTGACCGGCCTAAATCGCACGTCCAAAAGAGGTGGATAAAAGTAGTCGGACTTTTAAAGAGATAACCCGACTCTAAAGGCCCCCGCAACGATAAATAGGGTCCGATGTAGCGATCGGGGTCGAACACAGGGACAAGGTTGGTCGTGCTAAGAATGAGGAATCAACACCCCTATACTCCAGACAAAAGTGATAATAAACGTTCCCTAAGGAATGGTAACACGTATATAAGAACGGTAAAAGGAAAGCAAAAGAAACAACTTGTAAACAATTATAAGAGGAAAACCCAGGTTGGGGTTCACCAACTAAAGCATCTGACCAACATGCAAAGCCATCTCTCTCTCTCGCACACTCGTATCAAGATTACAAGCAACCAAGAAAAACATCTATTCCACTCTCTCTCGAGATGAGGATAGAACCTGGTCTAAAAGGAGCCTCTCTCTCGAGATAACAACTCATAAACCTTCGTATCAAAACATATGGTTTACAGCTTTAGTATTCTAACACTTTCGCGCAATCATACCACTCCATGACACAAGATAAAAGCGATATTACTCTCTCGAGATATCAACAATCCAACATCACAAGATGGTAGCTAACCATACAAGTGAAGCATTAAAACAGGTGCACGGAGATAATCTTGATAAGAATATGTATATTCTAAAGAAAGAGATGATATACATGTTGAGAGTGCCTTAGGGGCCTCCCCCAACCCAAGTTAAAGCGTTTAGCCGCTCATGCTTGCAAACAGCTTAACGACGCTACAGTAAATCCATCCCATGTTATACAACAAAGGAATGGAGGTGAGTACAGCGTGAGGAAGAAATAGATCTAGAGTGGAAGGAACGTGATACTACACAATACTTCTTCAGATCTGGATCTACCCCGCGAAGTTCTTCTTCTCTCGAAGAAGGGGAAGTGGCAGATGGTTGCCGAGCGTGAACGAGCGTCCTCTCTCTCCTTGGATTTCGCTCCGGAGGTCCAAGACTGATGGATGGCCACCAATGAGTCAGCGATGCGACAACACTTCGTGGTAACTAGATCGGGTCCTCCCCTTGACAAGACAGGTGGGGCGCTATTTATAGACGCCTTCCACCGACTTAAGATCACGGTCACGGTTGGAGAGACCGCGGTCTCGATCTTTGAATAGCCGCGGCCGCGGCCTTTGGATGGCCGCGGTCACGACCTTTGAATAGCCGCGGTCGTGGCTTTTGGATGGCCGCAGTCCGGCCTTTGGATAGCTGCAGTCGCGGCTTTTGGCATGTTGATTCCTGAAATTATTTATCAAGGATTTAGTCTAAAAGATAAAGAAATTATATTAAAAGCTAACTAAAATCATGCTAAAAGTGGTGTAAAATATATACAGAAAGTACATAAAGTACTGTGTTATCAACTCCCCCAAACTTAGAATCAAGCCTGTCCTCAGGCCAAGTGCAGGTTCGAGAGTCCCGAAGAGAGAATAAACAAGCTTAGAGGATAACACAGAAGCATGACTGAAATATCCTATCCTTGCACCAAGACCGTTGTAGTTTGCATTCAAGCCCTTAGATCTCAATCTTTCCTCTTAAACTCAGAGTTGCACAACCTCATGTTTTTCATAACCTTCATTGTAAAAGGTTTCTCCCTCTCAACACATCACCCCACTTTTATCTAAACATTCATACTAACACCACATCCTTTCGAAAGGTAGCTTTCACACCTATCCTTTATTTTTAGTTGGCCCTATGCTAATGTGTAAGGGTAGGCTAGAAGCTTGTTAGGTGCTTCCTCTTCGCCCTAAACTCCTCACCCACAACTGTCGTAAGAACAATGTTTCCCTTTTTGGGTCTCTGACTTTAAGTCAGGTGGTATGTGAGGTTCCATTCAGGCTCGGAGGTGTGAAAGTTTGGCTTCAAGTTTCTACTTACGGGCACGACATATTTGCATTCATGAGTGCAGCTATACACCGGCCGGGCAGAAACCTTAGGCATCTTTTAGGGCACAACTCTCATATTCTTTTCTTTATTTTTTTTTGTCTTTTTACTCTCCTTTCAGGCTTGGGTTTTTGGGATTTAGATTGATTTTCTGGGCGGCCAAGCCTCCTTTTGAAACTTTTCCTTGAATGGGGCAGCTTTTTCCTATCTACTGAGACTAGGGTTTTCTGGATGATAGCGTCTGGTGGGATGGTTGTTTAGGAGTACGACCAAGGTTCTCTTAGCTTGTAGGGTATTCATGAGTTAAGGTTGTTACAATTACAACGTCTTACTACAAGAATAGGATATAGGGGTCATGCTATGACTGTTGTTTTTCTCACTCTTTCATATGTAAGTTGTCATTCCTTTCTCAGAGAGTTTGAACACTACGTTTGGAAAATTTTAGCGAGAGGAAGCGATCTTCTAAAAGGTGAGTTGCAATAGTATTTCAGATAAAAAGATTTGTAGCATTTGTAGTTAAAGTGATATGTAGTAAGAGAAAGGTGTAAGTACCTCTGTGGCCCGTTTATTACTCCTCCCCCAAACTTATCATGCACCCCGGCTCGGGGTGTCAAAATTTGAGTTAAAAGTATAAACGGGCCATCTTTAGTAGTTTATTTGGTGGGAAAGGCCCATTTGGACTCCAGGAGTATGCTGACGTAGATACCCCTCAGCGCGTGATATTGCTCGTACTACATGTTCTCTACCTTCTTTCTTCCAGTGGCTATGGTGACCATCCATGAAAGGCAGAAGAACCTGCAGTCGTTTGATAGGGGTATTTGTTGAGGGCTTCGGTGGCAATATTGGGTTTTCTTGAAATCCTTGCCTTTCGTGATGACGTATCCTCTGCAATGCTGCTTTATCATCTCGATGACGGCTTTGGCATAGGTATTGCCTTTTTCTTCTGTAGGGGACTTTGTTGTTGTCATGTTTTTTGTTTTCTTCTGTGAGAAAGCTACATCGGAACTGTTGTACAGAATCACAACTTTCTTCAAGAGATCGACATGCAGCAAAGTCCAGTGATTATCATGAAGAATAGGTAGGAAGATGTGTTCTGACGTCAATACTTGGAGACGTCTTTGCAGCCGTTCTGTCTCTCCCGTCTTCTTGTCTTTGAGAATGTCATCTACCAGTAGGAAATATGCCATATGTGAGTTTGGCATTGAATCCCCTAACAGCGCCTGGTAGGCTGACATTGTGCTTACAGAGAGGTACCCTCCTGCTTTCAACGTATCTCGGAGGTCGTCTTTGAGCACGCAGATGCCTTCTCGTTCGAAGACGACATCTCCCGACAAGTTGTCATCCTTCAGAGAACTCATATTTAAAGTAAGTTCTTCAATCGACAGGCTGAAGCAGCTCCATCTGTCGAAGTTCTCGAAGGAGGACACTATATCTCCTGCCGGCCCTTCTAGTCCCTCGTTCCCCAGGTCTTCTTCTGCCTCTGTTTCTCCGGGCTGTTCTTTAGCAGAAGTGATTTCCAGTGCGTCTGATATTGTAGGCTGACTCTCTTCTTCTCCATGTTTCCCAACTTCTTCATTTTCTTCTTCAGTTTCTGCAGCCCAGCCAGCTTTCCATGTTGTAGCCTGAGCTGGCTCCGTCGGATTGACCCACATAGTTTTTAGTTGCTCTCTCCAAGGTGTCTTCTCTGGGAGAGGGATGTCTGTGTGGAGTCTGCGGGGTACGACATCTGCTGACATTGTCAGATCCTTAAAGAACCAGTGATCGTAGATAACTTCCAATACGTACATGTCGTGCAATCCATGTAGGTCTTCCGTTTGTAGATCTTCCAGGGGAATGCCCTTATTGATGGCTTCCATCATACGTAAGACGATAAAGGCGCAATCCCCTGAACCAGCTCCTTCTTTGGGAACGTTCTTGCTTATGAGAATAGCTTCCAGGACCCTTTATATCTTGGACTCGCCTCCTTAATAGCCCGCTGTAGGCGTTTTGGTATTTTCAAGGCGTCCCTGATATCCTTCCTTTTGTAAATAAGAGAGGTGCTATCCATCTCTACTGCGCAGCAGTTGAGCATCGTCGTCTTTCGCTCCGTAAGATCGATGACAATTAGGCCCCAATGCCTTACAGTTCGAATGGGCAGGACCACTGTTCTTGTTTCTTTTCTTCTTACTTCCGCCTGAAGCTCCAACACTTTTGCCGCCATATATTCTTCTTTATATAATAAGCTGGATAGACGTGTGGTGCCGTTGAAAACCGGCTGCGGCTTATCTGGGTGGAGGAACTCCTCCAGGAGGGTGGCACAAAGTACCTTGAACATTCTTTTATGTACTTGCGCTGTTTTCAGAAAAACCCTCCTGAAATCCTCTCTTGTTAGACGTCTACCCTTGTTGATATACAGTGTTTCTGATCCGGGTAGATCATCGTCGAGGACATCTGCCAGGATATGAACATCTCTGCAAGAGATGCGCGAGACGACTGCCATCTCCATATCCTTCATCTTGCATGGCAGGGGGAAGCTGCTGCAGGTAGTATTATCCTTTCCTCAGCTTGCCTCTCCCTGGCGGGCTCTTCTGTGAAGAAGGTTGTTAGCCCGCCCTCCTTGTCTTCTGACGTCGCCTCCTGTGCCGTTGGTACTGAGGCTTCCCTGATAGTGGGCATATCCGCTGCCACTTTTTTAGCACCCTTTTGCATTGGTTGTGCTGTGGCCTTTGGTTCCTCTTCCCTTGAGGAGGCCTCTGGGGCAACGTCTTTTGCATGACTTTCTTCTGATGCCTGCTCCAGTCTGGCCTCGGCCATCATCTTCAGTGTTGCCTCCATCTTCCCATCGTAGATGTAGTCGTTGTTCTCGTCATGCGATGGGAAGAGGAGGAAGTCAGACGATTCTTCCATACTGGCCCCTAGCTCGGCTATCAGCCTATCAATCTTTGCAGCGCCGGCCGAGCTAAGTCCTGCGACCACCTCCTCCCGATGAGCCACTACTATCTGCTCATCTAAGGTTGGGGTGTGCACAGGAGGGGAGAGGTGCTAATCTTTGTTGGTGGTTTCATCCATCATCTCCTTCGGGTCGCAGTTGAGGTCAAACCCCCATGATTCTGCAGTTTGTTTCTCACTCTGGGGGCTTGACCTTCCAGCTGGTTGGCTGCCTTGTTGTTCTGCCACGGGGGATGGTCTTTGTCTTGGGCTCTCGTTCTTGGCTGTGCCAGCTCTTGATGTGCTTGCTCCTGCTCCCGACCCTTCTACATTGTCATCATGGCTGGAGGGAGTGGTGTGGGAGCATTCTGGCCTGGCTGGGCATCTTATCTTCTTCTTCTCCCGCTGGGCCTCGAATTCTTTACGTTCCTATTCGAGTTTCTGGCGGTCTTCTTCTACGCCTAGCTCCTCTTCGTGTAGGTGGGCCATCGCCTCTTCGTAGTTTGTATGCATCTGTTGGTTGTCTATGTGAATGGCCTGCCCCTCTTTTTGTAGGGCCTCCATCTCTTCCTACATCTTTCGTAGCACTCCCATCATAGTCCAATGGTTGCTCAGGATTTCTTGCATGAACTCTGGGAGTGCTGAGGTCGTATTTTCTATGTCCTTTACTTGCGTTGTTAGCGAAGATAAAGAAGTAGACATACATTCATTTATTTTATCTGTTTGATGCATGTGTTCCCACATTGCGTCAAACCTATTACCTAGGGCTCCCCCGAATGAGGGTGCCTGTGGTATAGCTTAAGGGGCTTGTCTATCTACTCCGCCTCCAGTGTCTTGGTATCCGGAGGGGCTATTTCTGCTGGTTGTCCCTTCTCAGGTTCTGGTTCCGGTATAACATGGGAGCCTTGTACTTCTGACTCTGTCTTCGGTTGACAGGTGGGTTGCGAGACCTCTTTGACCTTTGTTGTCTTCTTTGTTTCTCCTTCTGCCGTAGCAGTTTCCTTCTGCGATATTGGGGAGGCGATGTCTGCAACTGCTTCTGCCGCCAGTCCATCTTTGGTCCCCTCTTTCTCAACTGACTTAATGGTGGTTTCTACTTTCTTTTTCTCCAACGCCAGTTTCTTTCTCTGCTCCTGTGTTTTCTTAACTGTTGGGGTCGGGACACTGCTTTCTTCTATTATTTGTGCAGTCTCTTCCATCATTCCAGCGTGCAGCGTCCCAGAGCTCATTTTTTCGACATCGTTGATAGTCGGCCTTAGTTTATGGGCGTCGTAAAATGCCATTTCTGGAAGGGGGAGTGGCTTCTTCAGCCCTGGGTGTTTGAAATATGTTTTCTTCCCCTTCACTCCCAGTATTCCCATGCTGGAGAGGGACTTTATGTCTATACTTTGTTGTCCCTCCATTGGTTCATATTTTTGCTATTCTCTTTCGTCCAGCAGGTAATCAACGATCCTTGCTATCTGCCCGCCCATGCAGAAAGCAAACTTCCTATTGGTTTCACCGCCTACGGCCGATGACAAACTTCTTATCAGGATCTTTCCTATATTTACTGGTCTTTTGGTTATCATTGACCAGATCAGGAAAAGATCCCCTTTACTGACTGTCCCGGTTTCGGATCTTGCATCAATTGTGAAGGCAGTGATCTTCTGTATAATCTTTATGAAGCAGGAGGTGATTCTGGAGGACTTGGAGCTCTTTGCATCGTGTTTTCTTTCTCCAATCAGTTCCTCCCACATTTTGTTGCTGTCATACGCAACAATCTCTCTTTCCCCTAGAGCAGCCGCACAAGCCTTGGCTTCGTCTTTGGTTGCTGTGAAGATCCAGGTCAGGTCTGTCTCTGTTAAACTGTGGGTCTTGCCTCCTAGTCGAACCTGTAGCTGGGAATCCCCACCTCCTCCTGCTCTCATCGAGGTGTTGGTGGTGTCCTTTGTTAGAGAGGACATGAACTCAAGAGTTAGCCTCTTGTATGAACTCATTTCGGGTGTGCAGATTGTTTGTAGGTTTACGCCCTCCAGGAATTTCACCATCCTGTCGTAAATCCCTATCTTCTTGAAATCCTCCACGTTGAAATAACGTGTTGGAATGCATTCTTTATTTGCAGACATCGAGTTATACCTTGACTGGTGGTCAATGTCACGGGGTATGAATTTTGGTTCCACTTTTGGTGCAGAAATTTCTCCCACCACTCCGTCGGTCCTTGCCTTCTTGCTGGGGTTTGCCTCCCTTGGTGTAGTCTTCCGCTTCTTTCCTTACACATGGCTCTCTGATTCTTCAGGTAAGTACTCTGATGACTCCCCTGTCTATTCACCCTCCTCCTGGGACTCCTCTTCCTGGGATTCCTTCTGAGGTATCTCTCCTAGTATCCTCTGATACTGTTACAACTTTAGCTGTATTTGTATCCTCTTTTGCACAGGGACGAAGGTATTCTCCTTCAACATCATTGATAGTTTGCTGACTATTTTCTCCACTTCAAAGACGTAGCCTTTTTGTAAATGGAGTCACTTGAGCTTGGGGAAGACATTCTGCGAATTAAATTTCATAAGAATTAATAAAATATGCTTAAAGTAATTTAGTTATCTTAAGCATGGTTAGGTTTTAAATCAATCATCATTAAGTTGTAAGTTGCTTATACTTGATATAGTTCTCTTTTATTTGCAAAAGATCAGAGCTAATTGTGGTCGCGACATTTACCGCGGTCGCGGCATTTACCATGATCGCGATCTTCCCTAATCGAGATTATAAAAGATCCTGAAAAGACCGCAGTCGCGATCTTCCCTTAAAATGCCTGACTTATGGTTTTTAAGGTTTTGTGTTGGTCGGAAGCGGTTCCAAGGGTTTTACACCCCACTCTAGTTACTCGTTTAGTCATTCCTCTGACGATTCAGTTCTTCCGACCGCCGTTCGTTGTTCAGTTAGGGTTTCGTTAGGGGCAGAACGGAAAGGGCGGGGCAAAACGTCCAGACGCGGCGTCGTCGGGGCTGAAAACATCATCAACGGCGAGAGCAGCTCGCCGTAGCAATCAGATACAAGCCAAACCCTGATGGAGCGAAGAAAAAGATAGGTGAGACGTTACCTGATTAATCGGAGAGGTTGCGAAGACGGCGGCAAGCTCGTCGCTAGGCGAATGATCTCGACGTCCTGAGGCTGAATCGCGGGTTCGGTGCTTGAACGGGAAAATAGGGTAATTCTTAGGGTTGCGAGATGACCAAATGAGCGGAAAGAGCCTGTCTCTAGGCGGGTTAAAGTATTTATATGAGTTTAGATTTCAACTTAAACCACCTGAGAAAACACCACGGTCACGTCATTTACCGCGGTCGTGACATTTACCGCAGTCACGACCAATGTAAAACTAAATTTCTAGGAGACTTAAACTTATTAACTAAAACAAAAACAAGAGAAAAACAAAGTTAGAGAGAGAAGAGAGAAAGATAAACTTGGGTTGCCTCCCAAGAAGCACTTGCTTTAAAGTCTCTTAGCTAGACTTTATGGTTCTTCATTTCTCAGGCTGGGTAGTAGGGTGCAACAACTCTGGATCATTCTCTTCGTTGGGCTGGGTTGGTTCATCCAGTTTGATCTCTGATCTTCTTTTAAAGGTTTCATCCTCGTAATATCTTTTCAATCTGTGGCCATTAACCTTGAAGACCCCAGTCCCTTCTCCTTCAATCTCTATCATCCCTGACGGATACATCTTTACTACAGTGAAGGGACCCGACCACCTAGTTCTTAACTTTCCCGGAAAAAGGTGAATGTTAGAGTTGAACAGGAGAACCTTGTCTCCTTCATGGATATCCTTACTTTTTAGATGGTTGTCATGCCATACCTTGGTCCTTTGCTTGTAATTTCTCACATTCTCATACGCATGCAGTCTTAGTTCTTCTAATTCTTGTAGTTGTAGGTAGCGTTTCTAGCCAGCCTTTGCTATATCCATATTCAGAAACTTGATTGCCCAGAGTGCCTTGTACTCAAGTTCCAAGGGTAGGTGGTAGGACTTTCCATACACGAGCCGATAGGGTGTAGTCCCAATTGGGCTTTTGTAAGCCGTACTGTATGCCCAAAGGTCATCATCTAGCTTTGTTGCCCAATCCTTCCTTGTTCTGCTCACAGTCTTTTCTAGAAATTGTTGATTTGCCTGTTAGACACTTCCACTTGTTCAGAGGTTTGAGGGTGGTATGGTGTGGCAACCTTGTGTTTCACACCATATTTCCTCAGTAGTGCCTCAAACTACTTCTCTCCGAAGTGTGATCCACCATTGCTTATCACAGTGCGAGGTACTCCGAAACGTGGAAAAATGGTTTTCTCAAATAGCTTGATTACAGACTTAGAGTCGCAAGTTTGGGTGGCTACAACCTCTACCCATTTAGACACATAGTCCACAGCCACCAATATATATTGATACCCTTTTGATGAGGGGAAAGGGCCCATGTAATCAATCCCCCAAACATCAAAGATTTCGACCTCTACCCAGTCATCCATGGGCATTTCATCTCTTCTCCCTATACTTCCTGTCATCTGACATTCTTTACAAACCTTAACATAGTTTGCGGCATCCTTGAACAAAGAGGACCAGTAAAATCCCGATTGTAGCACTTTGGCGGCAGTCCTTTCACTCCCAAGGTGTCCTCCATATGGAGAGGCATGACATTCTTTCAGGATGTTTGGGACTTCTTCTTCGGGGATACATCTTCTGTACAGGTTATCTGCGCATCTTCTGAAGAGGAGAGGATCGTCCCAGTAGTAGTTCTTTACATCTGAAAAGAGCTTCTTCTTTTGATTATAGGTTATATCAGGGGGAAACTCTCCACAGGCGAGATAATTACAAATATCTACAAACCAAGGTAAGTTCTCATCTTTGGTTTCAACCATCAGCATGGCTTCATCAGCATAGTCATCATTAATAGGTGGTTCCTTCTGCCTTTCCACCACTATCCTTGATAAGTGGTCAGCAACCACATTCTCTGCACCCTTCTTATCGACGATCTCGTGGTCGAACTCTTGTAATAACAAAGCCCACCTCAACAGCCTGGGCTTGGTATCCCTCTTCTGCATGAGATGTCTTATTGCCCCATGGTCTGTGTAGACTTTCACCTTCGTACCGATAAGATAGGATCTAAACTTGTCGAAAGCAAAGACTATCGTGAGCATCTCTTTCTCTGTAGTAGTATAATTCACCTGAGCTTCATCCAGAGTACGACTGGCGTAGCAAATGACGTGGTGCCTTTTGTCCTTTTTCTGACCCAGGACTTCTCCTACAACATAGTCATTGGCGTCACACATAAGATCGAAGGGTAGATCCCAATCTGGAATTGGGAGGATAGGTGGTGAGACAAGAGCATCCTTTAAGGCCTTAAAAGCAATCATACAATTGTCAAAGAAATTGAATTCAACATCTTTTACCAGAAGGTTGGACAATGGTTTCAAGATCTTTGAGAAGTCTTTTATAAATCTTCGGTAGTAGCCGGCGTGCCCGAGGAAACTCCTCACTCCCATTACAGACTTTGGTGGAGGAAGTTTAGATATGGCTTCAACTTTGCTAACGTCTACCTCGATGCCACGCCTCGAAACTTTATGCCCTAGCACGATGCCTACTCATACCATAAAGTGGCACTTCTCCCAGTTTAAAACCAAACTCTTTTCCTCGCAGTGTTTCAAGACCAGAGATAGGTTCTTCAGGCAGGCATCAAAGTCTTTTCCATAGACAGAAAAGTCGTCCATGAAAACTTCCAGGATGTCTTCCAAAAAATCTGAAAACATCGATATCATGCAACGCTGAAACGTTGCGGGAGCATTGCACAGGCCGAAAGGCATTCTTTGGAAGGCGTAGGTGCCATAGAGATAGGTAAAAGTAGTTTTCTCTTGGTTGTCTGGAAAGATGGGAACTTGATAAAACCCTGAAAAACCATCCAAGAAACAGAAATAGTCATGATGTGCTAATCTTTCAAGAACTTGATCAATGAAAGGAAGCGGATAATGATCTTTTTTAGTGGCTTGGTTCAGTTTTCGGTAGTCAATACACATTCTCCATCCTGTGACGGTCCGGACCGCCACTTCATCACCTTTATCTCCTTTAACTACTATAATACCTCCTTTCTTCGGTACTATGTGGATCGGGCTCACCCAGTTACTGTCACTGATCAGGTAAATGATCTCAGCATCCCTCAGTTTGATTACTTCTTTCTTCACAACTTCTTTTAGCATCTGGTTCAATTTCCTCTGGGGTTGAGCCAGAGGTTTAGCAGATTCCTCCAGGTTGATGTGATGCATACATAACGCAGGGCTAAGGCCTTTGATATCCTCTACTGAGTATCCTATAGCCTGCCTGTAAAGTCTCAACTACCCAAGAAGTTTGTCCAACTGATCCTTCGTAAGATAAGCATTAACGATGACATGATTTCTCTCCTCTTGATCTAGAAATTCATACTTTAACCCTTCAGGTAGCTGCTTTAAGTCAGGTTTAGCCTTGGGTGCTTTTTCTTCCGGTGCCTCCTCTAGAGAGGCAAACTTAACTGTTTCTATCACTTCTTCCTTGTCGCTCAGATCTTCATCAGACTGATTAAGATAGTAGAGAAACTCGACAACTTCTAGATTTTTAGAATCTTCAGCATTAGAATCTTGATTGCTTAATGCTCTCACAAGCAGGTCTACCATTACGATGTCCTCTTCCATTTTTTCAAAAAGCTGGTTGTAGCTTTCAACAAAGTAAGCGGATTCTAGAAGGGAAGGTCCCTTCATAGCATCCTTTACTTTGAAATCTAAGTGGTCGTTTCCGACCCTTAGAGTAATGATCCCCTCGGCAACATCAATCAACGCCCTTCCTGTAGCCAAGAAGGGGCGTCCAAAGATGATAGGACAGCTTGGGTCCTCCACAGTGTCTATGACCACAATGTCACAGGGAATGAAGAAACTTCCAACAAGGATCAGTACATCCTCAACAACACCTACTGGCCTCTTGAACGTATGGTCCGCCAATTCAATCCTCATATTGGTTTAACCATATCCGTCAAACCTAAATGCTGCGTGAGGCTTAGGGGCATAAGGATGATGCTAGCCCCTAAGTTGGCAAGACCTTTCCGCTCGATGTTGTCTCCAACAGCAAAGGGAATGGTGAAAGCCCATGGATCCTTCGTCTTAGCTGGTAAATCTGTTTTGACAAAAGCATAAGACATGCTAGCTAGGTGCATTGTCTCGATTCTTCCTCCTCTTTTCTTCTTTGTGATCAAATCTTTGAAAAACTTTGCATATGTCGGCATCTCCTCCAAAGCATCCAAGAAGGGTACTTCGAGGTGAAGCTTCTTTATTGATTCCATGAACTTCTCATAACGCCTTTTAAGATCTGCCTTTATTAATTTGTAAGGAAAAGGCAACTTGGGAGAGTAAGGATTTCTTTTACCAAACAGTTCCTCAATAGATCTTGGTTCGGGTTCCCTGACATGGGCTTGTTGATTGTCTTCTTCTACGGGATTATCTGTCGCAGCCCTCGATTCATGTTCCTCGGGTCTGGCTTCTTCAGGTCGTTCAACTGTCTTCCCTGATCTCAACATCGCCATTTTAGCAGATTCACTGTTGGAGGGTATCTTACCCGAGGGGTTCTTTATCAACTCGGCCATCTGGGCCAACTGCTGATTGATTTGGCATTGGAGTCTGCATGTCCGGCATCTGAACCTGCATCATGTTTAGAACTCCAGAATTTGATAGTGTGCTTTGCGCTAGCTGGTTATTGATAGTATCTTGTCTTTTAACAAAATCAAACAATTGCCCCACCAAATCAGGTTGGTTCAAACTCTTGTCCTGACTTTGCTCCTTAGTTGGACCCTGACTGTGACTAGGGTTAGCTGCTTGCCGACTTTGGTACTTTCCTTGTCCTTGGAAATTTGCCTTGGTGGTATGGAAAGTGCTTATTCTGGTGAATTGGACTTGTCCTCCTCTCTTCTCAAAACCTGGTGGTTGTTTGGTGGGGTTATTTAGCTGATGTGAGTTTTCGGCAACATCCTTATTGCCATAGTTGAAACCGGGGTGATCCGGTCTCTTGTAGTTGACAAAAGATACGTTATCGGTCTCCTCGACATCAGATTCACTTTCTCTCGACTCTTCAGGTCGGGTTTAAACACAGTTATCGACCCCGTGTCCACCCTCTCCGCATGTGACACATTTCATAACCTTCTCAACTTGTTTCTTTCCCTTTCCACCAGATTCTTTCAATTGTCTGACGTCGGTGGCTATCTTCTAGATCTGAGAAGTGATAGCTTCGGGGGCTTTGGATTCGATGGAGGGCCCTTCGCTAGCGGCCTTCTTAGCATGTCCTCTATCAGATCTGTCGTAGTTGGTGCCGGATTGTAATTCGGCCATGTTCTCGATGATCTTTTTGGATCTACTTGGTTTCTTTCCCAGAAAGTCACTTCCTGCAGCTGCATTCAGTGAAACCCTTTCTTTAGGGGTCAGAACATTGTAGAAGGTGGTTATCAGAAAACCCTTCTTGTAGTTGTGATGGGGGCAATCCCTCTGATATTATTGATATCGTTCCCATGCTTCATGTAGGTTCTCATTCGGCTTCTGCATGAATGACGTTATCCTTTGCCTATTCCTGACAGTTTTCTCCGTAGGGTAAAACTTATTCACAAAAGCATCTGCAAGTGCACTCCATCCATTCAGAGCTTGATGCGGCAACCCGAGGTACCAAGATAGAGCCTTGTCCTCTAAAAAGAAGATGAATCCCTTGCAGTAAATGACCTCCTGTGAGACTCCCCGCATCTTAATCGTATCACAGATGTTCTTGAAGGCATCTAGATGATGGTAAGGATTATCATTCTTTGAACTTCCTTGGAAACTCTTGTTCTGGATCATGGATATGATGGAAGGTTTCAACTCAAAGTTTGCGACATTGAACCTTGGGATGACAACAGGACACCTTGAGTTGTTGGCCTACGTAGCAGCCAACTCTATGAGGGTCTTTTCTTCTTCTTCGTTAGAGTCTTCACTGTCACTGTCTCCCTGGTTCTGCTCCTGGTTAGGTTGATATCTTCTGCATCTTCGGTGATGATGACATCTCTCATGGCAATGGTCATCCTCGAATTGTTCTGTTTCAGGATCTTCATGTTGAGGGTTGCCGTCATAACGATCATCGTCTTCAGGAGGAGGCGAGTGAGGTCTAACTCTCGCATGTTGCTCACCCTCTGGAAGAGGTGGTGCGACGCAAGGTGGCATGTCTAGTGATGTCGGCGCTCATATGAGCAGAAATCTTCTTTCTTGAGTACCTGAATAGAACGTATAATCAAGTTAGAAAACTTGATTGGTAAAACGAACTACTTTGTACAAACTCAAGACAGATAGCTAAAAGTTACTATGCTGTCAAGCTTATTGCTAAGCTTGAGGCACGGGAGTATGGTGAGCGGACTCGGGTTCTCAACAGTACCGTTTTGCCTTGTCCCCGGCAACAACGCCAAAAAGTTGACCGGCCTAAATCACACGTCTAAAAGAGGTGGATAAAAGTAGTCGGACTTTTAAAGAGATAACCCGACTCTAAAGGCCCCCACAACGATAAACGGGGTCTGATGTAGCGATCGGGGTCGGACACAGGGACAAGGTTGGTCGTGCTAAGAACGAGGAATCAACACCCCTATACTCTAGACAAAAGAGATAATAAACGTTCCCTAAGGAACAGAAACACGTATATAAGAACGGTAAAAGGAAAGAAAAAGAAACAACTTTTAAACAATTATAAGAGGAAAACTTGGGTTGGCGTTCACCAACTAAAGCATCTCACCAACATGCAAAGCCATCTCTCTCCCTCGCACACTCATATCAAGATTACAAGCAACCAAGAAAAATGTCTATTCCACTCTCTCTCGAGATGAGGATAGAACCTGGTCTAAAAGGAGCCTCTCTCTCGATATAACAACTCATAAACCTTCGTATCAAAACATATGGTTTAAAGATTTAGTATTCTAACACTTTTGTGCAATCATACCACTCCATGAAACAAGATAAAAGCGATATTACTCTCTCGAGATATCAACAATCCAACATCACAAGATGGTAGGTAATCATACAAGTGAAGCATTAAAACAGGTGCACGAAGATAATCTTGATAAGAATATGTATATTCTAGAGAAAGAGATGATATACATGTTGGGAGAGCCTTAGGGGCCTCCCCCAACCCAAGTTAAAGCGTTTAGCCACTCATTCTTGCGAACAGCTTAACAGTGCTACAATAAATCTGTCCCATGTTATACAACGAAGGAATGGAGGTGAGTACAGCATGAGGAAGAAATAGATCTAGAGTGGAAGGAACGTGATACTACACAATACTTCTTCATATCTGGATCTACCCCACGGTGTTCTTCTTCTCTCGAAGAAGGGGAAGTGGTGGATGGTTGCCGAGCGTGAACGAGCATCCTCTCTCTCCTTGGCTTTCGCTCCGGTGGTCCAAGACTGATGGATGGCCTCCAATGAGTCAGCGATGCGACAACACTTCGTGGTAACTAGATCGGGTCCTCCCCTTGACAAGACAGGTGGGGCGCTATTCATAGACGCCTTCCACCGACTTAAGATCGCGGTCGCGGTTGGAGAGACCGCAGTCTCGATCTTTGGATGGCCGCGGCCGCGGCTTTTGGCATGTTGATTCTTGAAATTATTTATCAAGGATTTAGTCTAAAAGATAAAGAAATTATATTAAAATATAACTAAAATCATGCTTAAAGTGGTGTAAAATATATACAAAAAGTACGTAAAGTACTGTGTTATCAATATCCCCCCCCCTTCTCTATTTTTTGGATTTTTTTTATGAAAAGAAAAGAAGACAAATTAAACAAAAATTATGAAAAACAAAAAGGCAAAATTTAAAAGGCTAATTTGCCTCCCAACAAGCTTACCTGGTTTATCATCGTAGACCTGATCGATGATATGCATTACTCATGTAGAGTGTGTGAGCAGGGTTTTGAACCCTTGTAATTTGGACCCATAGGACCTGGATCATGGTCAGATGATGTACATACCTTGTTGGGGGTGGGTCTTGTTACCATGTTTAGCTCTTTTAAGGTCTGATTATTTTGGTTCTAGTTTACCTTCTTCCTTAAAGGCTTTAATCAAGTTATACACCTTCTTTAGGTCTTCGAGGACTTAATATTCAATCGTCTTCTTTCCTAGTCATAGGACGAGTTTTCCGGCATCAACGTCTACTAGAGATCTCATACTATCTAAGAATTGTCTTCCCAAGATTAGCAGGAATCAATTATCCTATTTAGTCTACATTACCATCAAATCACATGGGACATAGGTGTCGTGCTCTAGCTTAATTGGTACATCTTTGATTATCCCCAAGGGCTTTTTCATGGATGCATCTATTGATTGAATGGTCACAATAGTGGGCAGTAGATCGGTGAAACCTAAACACTGGCACTAGGTATAAGGCATGATTGTTATGCTTGCACCAAGGTCGACAAGCCCCTTGTGGCTTGTGTTGTCCCCTAAGAAACTATCTATTCCAAATGAGTTTAGATCTTTTTATCTTTTGAGGCATCTGATTCTGGAAAATTTTGGAGGTTGTTTGTGTTAGCATCATAGTTATACATTCCTTTGCCATATACTTTATGGATAAGAGGGTCTTAATATTTGCTCTAGGTTAGAATTTTGTCTAGTGCATCAAGGAATGGGATGTAAGTGTGGAGTGTATTTATAGTGTCCTTGAATTTTATGAACATATCATCCAACTTTGTCTTCTTAAGGTGACCTAGATAGTTTACACAAGGTCTATGCACAGGCACTTCGTGTATGAGGGGTCTGATGTCTGAGATTCTGCTACACTGGTTGTTGAATGGTTGTTTGAGCGACTTGGAGTCTCAATGGGGTGTCTTCACTTCTACTAGGAGAGATAGGAACATGATTTGGGGATAAAGGTGTGTAGTACCCATTCCCAAACCTTGTCATCACAACATTTAACTATTTTGGGTGCATGGGGTTGTTTTCTAGCTAGCCTGTGATCATACTTGCTGGGGGGTTCTTGACTAGCTGCTAGGCGAGTAATTTGTGACTTTAACACCTTTTGATTTGTCGTGTCATTGTCCAATTGAGTCTGATATGTCACCATCGTATCTTTGAAGTGTCTTTACTAGATTTGGTGTGGTGATGCCACTATCTATAGTGTTGGTTCTGATTCAAAATCTAATACTATTATTGCTGCTGGTAGTCCCTGCTTGGGAAGTTAAATATGAATATTCCTTAGTTGTGTGGGCTAGTGTAATTTTACGTTGACCTAGCCTGAGTGGACTGCATCGGGGTTTGCTAATTTCAACTCTCAACTCTAGTGGGGTTCCTGCATTTGAAACAGGGGTGCTATGAGCTTGGTTAGATTACAATACTCTTTCCCTGAGATAGTGTGAATTAAATTCACGTCTTTGGTTTGGGTGACTATATAATGTTGCTCTTCTTGATGTTCATGGAATGCAACATATAGTGTTGAAAATGGATCTTGATGTGGTCGATTGCATGGTAGAACTCATAGGAAGGTTCTATGATTTGCAACTGAGGCATCTGGCCATTGAAGGTTTTTTTGAGGTTATCCTACTTGACAAAAAGAGTCTTTAGTGACTTGTATATGGATTTGAGTTATGAACAATACTCTACCAGAGCTACTTTAGGAACACCTTCTCCCTAGGGTCTGTTTAAATGAGTTTGATTCTTGGCGGCAAGATTGACGATCTTCAATATGCTATTAAAGCTCTGGTGCATGAAGTTTCCAATTCAGGAGGAATTAAGAAACTTCTTAGTCTCGTCGCCGACACCCTTATAGAAGAATTCTAAGATATAGTTTTTAGGAATCCCATAATGTGGGCACTTGCGTAGGAGTTCATTGAACCTTTCCCACGTTTCATACAGGGAATCTTTGGGCACTTGATCAAAACTTGTAAATTGTCCCCTGATAGAGTACATCATCGAGGGTGGGTAGAATTTATGTAGGAACTAATTTTCCAGAGCTGCCCATAGGGTCCCCTCAAAGAGTGTTGTATCATACTCTAGATTTTTCGATCAAGGAGTACTTGAAGAGTTGTAAACATATATTGTCATCAATGTCACCTGATGGATTCATCATTGCGCAAAGGTCAATGAATTTAAGGAGATGTTCTTTAGAATCATCTCCAATCCTTCCTGTGAAGGCTGAATTCGGCAATAGACTGACCCATTGGATCCTAATCTCAATCGGGTCACTTGGAGGTTGGACTGATGAGTCAAGTCAGTGCCTTTAGGGATAGAAAATGCCCTCATTTCATTAGTGTGTTTTGTGGCTCGGGAGACTTCAAGACTAGTCTTTAGTTTGACTTCCACTTTCTTCCTAGATTCTAAGGCAAGCAGTTCTCATTGGGCCATGATAGCTTCTTCAATTTGCGCTTGAATAGCTACCTCCACATCTACTGCGTATGCCATGTTTTTCTCCTTGGGAAGTTTTCTTTCAATTTTAGGGTCGAATAGTAATCTACAACCAAGAATTTTAGATCTTGGCATGTTCTAGGAGTACCTAAAAAGAGGCAGAATGATCATAAGTTAATGAGAAGAGTTCTAGAAAATTTTCAATGATATCAAGGATAGAAAGAAAAACCTTAATTACGCTTAAACTTCTTAAAATTTATAACTACAGTTGTCCCCGGTAGTGGAACCAATTTTTGATGGGGCTCCGAATGTCGCACCACTAAAAACCCTGAGGGAATAACCCTTAGATTTATCCAAAATTCGTGCACTAATTCCCCACTACAACAAATGGAAGCCTTATTGCAGTATACTTATGGATTGAACCCAAGGGACAATCTTTTTAAGCAGTTATATATCTATAGAATTATTAAGAGTAATATATATCACTGAATAAATTGATTGATTGATTAAACTATATTGATGCAGATAGCAACAATGATTAAAAAGGTAAACACATGATAATAAATAACTGCATCCTCACGGTATAAAGATCATTGCATTGACTAAACTCCCTTGGTAACAACCATCCTCAACACCCAAGTTCCTAGTTTACTTTGAATGGGCTCCCTAACTATGACTGACCATCATCAACACATTAGAAGATCATAACCCAATCACCTCACTATCCCTTGCTGACATTTTAGGGGGATGATAAGACTGTTTTGAAGTTTTAATCATGATTACAACAGACTGAACATCCAAACTATAACACATATGCAATGCAAGATGCCAATTTGCAAAGAAGGGAAGTAAGCTAAATGATACTTTATTTAACAATAGCATTGTTGAGTTTAGAAACAAGATAGCATAGCATATGAGCATATGAGGTTAGCCCCCATTCCCCAACACAAACATCTAATTGCTCATGGTGAGAGACAATAGTGGGAAGATAGGTAGAACAATGGAAGGGGCCAATACACCTAGACCAGGAAGACCAATATCTCCAATGCGGTCACTGCCTCCTTTCTCCTCACTAGGCTTTGTGATCCACAATGTGGCTTCTAATCACTGATAAGAGGTCCTTTTGAATGGATGATAAGGGTTCCCTTCTATAGATGCATACATTGTTGCCTAAACCCTAATGTTGAATACTTGTGGTCGAAGGAAGCTAAATGCATGGCCCGTACTCGGTCCACCATGTGATTCACATGGGTTACTCGGTCTTCATCTCATATCTAGATCTCATGCAGACCAACATGGACTGAACCAGAGTAGATTGGATGTGAAGAGTGTGTGTTAGGACTATAGAGTCTAGAAGGTGGATATATAGTAGCTAAGGTTAGGCATTGGCAAAGTCGATTTCTTGACCGGGTGGTTTAGAAGGTAGAGAATGGAAAGCTTTTGAAGTCTTCCTTCTTGGCATGAAAATGTATTTTTGACTGGTTTTGCATGAAAGATATATAAAATAAATTTAAGTCTAGAAATCAAAAGGTAATTTCAATTAAGTAAATCTAAGGCTAAAATTAGGAAATGGAAACACAAGGGACCCTAAAAAGTGGAAAATATAGTATGCAAAGATGGGCATAAATATACTCATCATGGGCCTCTGCCCTTCTTATTGTGTGTATTCATATATCTTGGTGGTTGTATCTTGTATTTCAAAATGGATAGAAGCCATCCACTCCAAGAATTGTGACTCCAAATTTGTTAACAAGCTTTTCAGGGATATTATTTTCCCTTGGTTGGGTACCTCGCGTCGTGATTTCCAATGGGGGATATCACTTTCTTGCAAAAAGTTTTGAGTCATTGCTGAAAAGATATGGAGTCCACCACAAGGTTGCCTCTCCTTACCATCCTCAGACTAGCTGTCAAGTTGAGGTTTCGAATTGGCAAATTAAGTCCATCCTAGAGAAAATTGTCAATCACACTAGGAAAGAATGGACTTTGAAAATCAATGATGACTTGTGGGAATACAGAACTTTCCACAAAACACCCATAGGCAAAACTCCTTTCATATTGATCTATGAGAAATCTTGCCATCTACCCATAGAATTCGATAAAAAGGCTAGTTGGGCCATCAAAACTCTATATTTTGACATGTATGTAGCAAGAGAAAACGGCTTTCCTCAAATGCAAGAGTTAGAAGAGCTCATGATGACAATCTATGAGAATTCTCAGATTCATAAAGATAGAACCAAACTATTGCATGTTGGTCATATTAAGAAAAAAGATATTCATGAGGATGATCTTGTCCTAGTCTGTAATTCTAGGTTGAGGCTTTTTCCTGGAAAACTCAAATCTAGATGGTATAAACCCTATACTTTCAAGTGTGTTGATCCACATGGAACTTTTCTCCTCTGGCATAAATGGAAGGGTGAATTTCTAGTCAATGGACATAGGCTAAATTTTTTTATTACCGTTGAGGATTTCATAGCATATGACGCACATCACCTTCCCATTCTTGAAGACTTAAAATTAAAGGATTCTCCCCCCACCTAATCTTGAGAAAGATTCAACTCAATGAGCACAAGTTTCGGGATTTTGAAATAAAATTGGGGCTTGTTGGGAGGCAAACCAACATCTCTTATTCCACTTTATATTCTTTCAATTCATTTGCTATTATTTATTTTTTACAAAACTTTACTTGTTCTTTGATTCAAGTTAGCCTTCAAAAAGAGGGTGAGTCGCTTGGTTGTTTCCCCAACCTACCGAATTCATGTTGGCAAAGATATGTATTTCAAAACATCTGTCACTACAAGAAAAGAAGGTGTTTCACAAAGTGAAACAATCGACTTGTGCCTCAAGGAAGCCAATTTCACTTGGCATCTAATTTGAATTTCAAACACCTCTGTTCCACTCAAGAAGAGTGAACTGAGCATTTTTCCCCGAGGTCATTTCATGACGACAAGATAGTTGTTCTTCACTGAGCATCGAACCATCTCTTTGACCCCACAACTTGCAAAATGGGTGGCTCACAGTGCAAGATGGTCATCTCATTTCCCCCAAAATCTCTATAAAATTGGCCAAAAGGGGGAGGTCAACTCACACCTCAAACAAGTGCCTCCCCCGAGCCTTGGTAGCCTAGACAGCTATCTCCCTCCTAGAAGGATCAAGAACATCCTCTACTCATTGAGTTGAGAAGCCCAACCATCAGCCACCCACTTTAAACAACCAGTTGACTGTTTTACTGACCAGTCGGCCATCCCATGCTTTATGAGTTGTGCCACCACCCTACTCCCTCTCTCGATCTCCATCTCCTTCACTTCCAACAAGCTAGGTGTTAGCTATGTGCACAAGTTTTAATATTTATAACTCACAAGCATGTTAATCTTCAAAAATCTAGATCAATTTACAAAGATTGGATTTAGTTATAGAAAAACTGTGTTGCAATTCTAAGAAACATGAAAACTAATTACTTATAGTGATATTTTAATCAAATTGAAAGGATCTTGGTTATGGGGTTTCACTTCCACATCATTACTCACTTTCAAACATGGAGATAAACATACTAGTTAACATGCAAGGAGGTTGTCATCGTCATACACCTCATGTTGATATGTGATGGTTGTAAGTTCTTCATATCACACACATGCATATTCCAAGACTCGAACTACAACCTTGGATCCTCAATGTGATCTGAGCCACTCTCGTGGTCAAGGACACATTTCCAAGATATCTATTCCCTACTTCTCCACATACCTTCCCGGATCACACAAAGATGCATAATCCATGTAAGCAAGATGACCAATAATGAATACATGGAAATAAAACATCTTATATCATCTTAAAACAACAAGTTAACTAGCATGATCTAAAAAATCTGAGTTAATATGAGCAATAACGTGGGAGACTACTCATCCATGATTGTAAACCCCAAGCAAAAGTTATAGATTTCATAGTTCAACATGACTAGAGAAGAGAGTAACAAAGGAAATCCAAGGTATGGGAAAGAACTAGGTAGAACGTCGACTTCAAGATGAAATCCTACCTACTCCAGTGCTTCTTCTTCAACAAACTTCTCTACTAAGAGGACTGAATGAGGTGGAGACGCGGTTGCAACTCTTTGCAGAGAAATGAAGAAGAATGGAGTTTCTCTCTTGAGTAAATGATTCTTCCTCCCAAAATTGTCCTTCCTTTTCTCTAGACTATTCTCTAAATCAATGTGTTTCTAAAATGACGAGAGATAATTGTCCCATATGTGTGTCCTTTTATTTAAAACAGGGGGAGGTTGTTTTTGAAATATGCATAAACTGACTGAGACACAACATGTCCTAAGGCAAACAGGTGGTGTCACCATGTGTAACAGATGTTCGAACCGCTCTAATCGGGTTGAACATGACATGTAGAAGCTCACACATGTTGTGTATTTGAGAGTCTTTTGGGTTGAGACGAGATGAACACAATGTGTCTTATTAAATACACGTCAGGAAACTTGACAGAACATTTGAGGCTAAATCTGACTGAGTGGACATGTTTTGTGTCTGGCGAACACATCCTGCAACTGAGTATTGGTGAGTTCTTGGGTCAAACTACTTGGGTTGAAAACATCGTCTCTTAATAAACACACATTGTGTATGCTGACAGAACTTCTAAGTGCATCTTTTGATCAATGTGACATGTCGTATCATCAATGGGACACATTGTATCATTGTTCCTCAAAGGGAAACATGATCATTTGCAATCTTACACAACATGTCTTAATTAACACAGGGTTTGTTTCCTTCAAAATCTTCAATAAGAACTCCATCAAGTATGCAAACTCTTGGGGACTCTAACTTGGGTCAGATTTGGGTTGGATTGACTCCATTGATTCGTCATAATTATGTGTTTTTGTTCATAAACATGAGATAAATAAAACAACTAAAAGGGTGGCAAATAAAGTATGATTAGAGGCAAAAAGAGATACAAAATGGATTGGAAGTGTGCTCAAAACTGGGTGAAAAGTCTATATAAAATTTGCAAATCAAATCCCCCTAAGCTTGAACTATTGCTTATCCTCAAGAAAAAAGGACATGGAAACATAAATGGAGATATTGTGAAGTTTGTGTATCAATTAAATGAGGTGTAAAAGTTATATCAAACCTAATCAACCTTATACAAATTTTATTGCAAGTAGCCTTAAGATCACCATAAACACTCAAGAGTTGAAGTTTAGTTAAGCAAAAGTGCAAAAATTTTAAATGGAAAAAACATCAAACAACATTAGGTAGAATTTAGATGACAAGAACAAACGAGCAGTGAAGCAACCTAATCCTTGCAATTATTAAAGATGTAAGGAATGAAATCCAAATCAACAAATAGTCCGGCCACAACCTTTTATTTTTAGATAAGAACTGAAGTATGGGTTTTGACACTCAGTGGATAATGTAGACTTATGCACACATGGAATGCCGCTTGGGGTTATTTACCTCTTTTAAGACATAACACCTAACCATCGCGGACGGATCAGACTTACACTAGGCTAGCATCTTACGTGTGTGGTTTAGCCATATTTTCTAGAGGTGAATGTAAGAATAATCCCATAATGATCATGAGAGAGTGGAAATCTACTTTAGAACCACGGGGCCATAAACTAAAAACTTTTTCCAAAACACAAAAAGTTGGCTAGATTGATTAGTTGATAGGATTTTAGTCTTTTATTAAGATTTTTATTGAGAGTTCGATTGAAAATGCACTACAAATGTGATAAAGTAATCTAGAATGCTAAATAAGGTTGTAATGTTGATCAATCCAAGAAGATTTTAGCCATTCATGTATTAGATTGTCAAGAGTGTGTAAGGTGAGCATGCGGCTAAAAGAAATAAATCAAGATGAAAAAAAGGTTGATGGCAAAAGATTCCATTTAAATAATTCATGATTTGACTTTCTTTCTTCAAATTATATTTCTTGATACAACATAGGACAACTATTTCAATCATAAAATGGATTTGAATACAAACATAAGGCATAATACTTAGATCATATCGAATTTTCCACAAGTAGAAATAAAAACTAAAAAAAGAACTAAGAAAAAAAAGATGATCAAAAGAAACTACACCTACACTACCATCCAATTTCTTCCCCCAAGCTTGAAAGTTGAAGTGTCCTCACTTTACTAATCAAGATCAAGAAGATAGCAACATGTTCTCATGGTGAATCAAGAAGAAGGACCGACACCCTCTTGACCAGTTGGCAAGTATAAGAGTCAGCTGATGTTGAGGTGGACACATGGGTGGTGGCATGGCATAGTGGCCTTGGGATATATGCTACATTTTCATCCCCTAAAGTATGCAATGCATATAGGAGTAATGCTTTCTCATCATGTCAAGTCCGGTTTCCCTTTTAATCAAATATTTGTTGCACATAAACATAAAGATGTTGGACATTGGGCATAGCCCAGTTGTACTCCGTCTATGTACCAGTGGAGAGAGGATGAGGGGGAGCTGCAGCTGCATTAGAAGCCCTAGTATTTCCTTCAAGATCAGATCTATCATCAAGATTGAATTAAAAAGTGTCCTTGTTTGTTAGGGTAACTCCGGGAAAATTAGGGAGTTCAATGAACATGCCATCATGATCGACAAAATACTACCTAAATTTATCATCATCAGAAGAGTCCTCAGAAATCAAACTAGAAGATATGAGGAGCTTTAGATCAATTAAGTTCCTCCTGGAATCCTATGATACCAACATTGACCTTACGAGCAATGTGACTTATCAATCCTCCACTCCTAATGTCACCTAATTTGCTATGTTTAATCTCAAATAAATGGAGGATAATATAGTAGCCAACATTAATTTGGAAGTTGTTCATCATGTCCCACAAGAGAAAGAGATCCTTCTTACCACAAACTTCCTATGTTTTCTTCCTTGCAAATACACATGTGCTAAGAATCATGTGCATATAGTAAAATATGGGGTTGTAGATATGTGTCTCCTAACTTTTGCAACATCATGAACGTGATCATTATCCATTTCCCTATAGAAATCATCACTTCTACATGTAAGTGGATATGAAGTATTCCCTCCATTGCGTCATTAAAAGGCCTCATAGAATTGTCTAAGTAATCATTTGACCATGACCTACAAGTTATGAAGTGATTATAGCAAGAGGTTCATGTGGTCATCCTCGACCTTCAAGGTAGTGAGAAATTCATATGTAAGACTAGGGTAAGTGTGACTTACTATGCAGTAGGTATACTTTAGTCCAAGATCCTAAAGTAGTCCTAGGACTTCCTCTTTGAATCCAAGTGTGTATAAGCTTTCTTCATAGACAAAGAACATAACGAGGACTCTATGAGCGATCAAGGTCTGGTAGGTAGCATCTTCTTCCTGAGTAACTATGAACTATGTGCTTGAGATATATAATCAGTGTTAAAGAAGAAGTCTCTCCCTTGGGGTGCTTGGAAGCTTTCTTTATTGGAGCCATGAGTCTTGATGGAGTTTCAGAATATGTGAACATGACATGTATGGTGGCTCACATAGCGTGTCAGTTCAGCTCAGAGAAGTTGTTGGGTCCAAGAAAATGAATGACACAAGATGTCATATTCTATGAAACATACATTGGGTCTTCTGCAGATTGGGCATTTTGAAGGTTGAAGATCCTTGAAGCCTCTCAATCATAGTGTGAATCCTGCAATTTGTAGTGGCTACATGCTCATCTTGGCACATGACTGAGTGGCAGTGTTTGGTGGATATGCTCCATGAGTGATGGAGGTAGAGGTGCAAAGGAATATGGTGATATAGGTGGATCTTCTGCTTAGTGAAGAATGGTGGCATGCACGGCTCCTCAGTGACGTTTCCTAGCCTGATGTAGCAACACAAGCGGATGGGGGTGTTGTCGAAGAAGAACTGAAGTTGGATATTACTAAAGTAGATGGACATGATGTGAATGAGGGAGTGCTTGGCAAGGGAACATGGTGGAAGGTGTTATTCTCTCAAACACGACATGATTGAAGGAATGGAGTGAAGAGGTCAGGTTCCAATTTGGATAAAAACCCTATTTCAAACACATGAACATGTCATGTATTTCATCTCACTCGTTATGCCTCTACATAAGGAAACGTTGTTGTTGATCCCCTTAAGCGATTCGATCATCTTGAGTGACACATCGTGCTTTTATTAATGCACGTCGTGTATGATTCCAGAAGATAGTTGGTATGAAAATGGCCTTAGCGACATGACATGCATAAACTTAACCCATGCCATGTGAATACGCAATGGATTTGTCGATGTCTTCAAGCTGATAAGGACATAGTGTGTGCAAATTGACATAGGGCATGTATGTTTCTAGAAAGTTAATAGTATTGGTTGAACATGAGGTTACACCTTGTTTTGATTCATGCATGATGTGTGGGTTTCCAAAAAGTTCCTTAGAATGTTACTGGTACGATACACATTGTGTGGGGCTCTATTCCTCAAAGAAAATGGGAATAACAGTAGGCATATACCATCAGGAGAAACACCATTAATCTTGAAAGTATTCAGATATTGTAACAATTTATCTACATGCAAGTTAGGATCCTCCATAGGAGTCCCTCCGAAACAGTTTTTCTGAATCATCAACATTATTATTGGACTGATTGAAAAGTTATTTGCTTTGATCTATGGGATATTGATAGCCCCGTTGATGTTTATTGTAGTTGGAAAGGAAATATCCTTTAGAGTACGATCATATTCCATGATGGATTTTGGTATTCTGGTGAAGATGGTAGATAAGAATGAAGTGATGATGGTTGTGATTCTCCCAAGCTTGAAGATTCCTCACTCCTCCTTGCTCATCTACAACTGCTAAATGTATGTTTGATCTCTAGATCTATAATAAGATGGTTGAAGACCACGTTTTGAATGCCGCATACATTCCTACAAATTCACAAGTAGTAACAATGCTTAAAAACAATGGAATATATGAAATATGATGTGTGTGATGGTGGAATGATGAAATGGGTGAGTGAGTGATCTAGGCTCGCTTACTAATTAACACTTCTTACTCTAAAAAAATATCGATTCTCCCCGAAAACAGTGACAAAAACATGTTAGTTGTGTGCATAAGTTTTTCTATTTGTAACTCAAGCACTAATCACTTAAAGTGAGATTTAAATTGGATTTAAAGGATCTTGGTTATTGGATTTCACTTACACATAATTACTCACTTTCAACCATGGAAATTAAAATTCTAGTTAACATGAAAGAGGTTGTCATCATCATAGATCTCCTAGTGATATGGGATGGTTCTAAACTTTACATAGCACTCCCATGCATATGCCAAAGCTCAATCTAGAACATTGGATCCTCAAAGTGATCTGAGCCCCTCCCATGGTCTAGGATACATTTCCAAGATATCTACTCCCTACTTCTCCACATATCTTCCTAGATCACATAAAGAAGCATAATACATGTAAGCAATATGGCCAATAATGCATACAATCAATTAAAACACCATAGATCATCTTGGAACAACAAGTTAACTAGAATTATCTAAAAGATCCAAGTTCATACGAGCAATGATGTGGGATCTACTCTCCCACACCTTAGAAAGGGGAAACTACTCATACATGATGGTGAACCACAAGAAAAAGTTACAGATTTCAGTGTTCGACATGACTACAGAAGAGAATAACAAAGGAAATCTAAGGAATGAGATAAAACTAGGTAGAACATTGACTTGGAGATGAAATTCCTCCCAGTGTGGTGCTTCTTCTTCAACAAACTTCTCTCCCAAGAGGTCTGAATGAGGTGGAGAAGAAGCTGTATCAATCCTTCAATAGAAATGTAGAAGAATGGAGGTTTTTTTCTCAAGTAACCTCTTTTTCCTCCCCAAAATCACCCTTACTTTTCTCTGGACTATTCTCTATTCGAAAGTGTAACTGATGTTGGGGAACCACCCTGATCGGGTTGAATACGATGTGTAGAAGATCCCACACATCATGTATCTGAGAGTGTTTTGAGTCTGGTCAAGACAGATATGCCGTGTCTGCTAAATTCATTCCATGCAACTTGATAGAATATTTTATCTATATATAGCTGAGTGGACACACTGTGTGTCCAGCGAACACACCATGTAACTAAAAATTGGTGAAGTCTTAGGTTGAACTGCTCAGGTTGAAAGTGTTGTGTCTTAACAAACACACGTCATGCATGTTGACATAACTTCTAAGTGCATATTTTAATCGATTTTACACGTCATGTTATCAAATGAACACATTGTGCCATTACTCTTCAAAGTGAAACTAGATCATTTATAATCTTACACTTCATGTGTTAACTAACACACAACATTTTCCCTTTAGAATCTTCAAGAAGAACTCCATCAAGTATGCAAATTCTTGGGGACTCGAGCTAGGGTCTGATTTGAATTGGATCGACCCCATTTCTTCATCATAATTATGTGCATTTTCTCACAAACATGAGACAAGAAAAACAACTAAAAAGGGTGGAAAATCAAGTATGATTTGAGGCGTAATGAGGTACAAAATGGATTGAAAGAGTGTGCAAAAGTGGGTGAAAAGTATATATAAAATGTGCAAATCACTAGGCGCTCACCCCAATAGATGAGGCATCTCTGAACCATTTGGTTGTTCCACCCTCAGACCGCCTACTTCACTATCTCCAACACATTATCCATCACCCAACTAACCATCTCACATTGGCGATTGAGTGGCCCAAGTCACCCCGTTTGCCTTCAGCCATTACGGCAAGAATTCTTCCCACTCTCACTGACAAGCTGCATCTGTTTCACCTGCCAGGTGAAACAAGCAATTTGGACAGACAATTGGGTGAACTCAATCAACCAACTTCAGTTGCTTGCTACCCGAACCGAGTGTCTGAGTCTCTTAAACAATTATTTCACCCAATTTCAACTCCTTGCCACCTAAATAGAGCATCTTAGTTTCCAACCAATCATTTCATTACTTCAAAAGCATGACCAACATGTCCCAGGAAGTGTCACAAGGTAGGATCGCCAGCCATCTTTGTAAGAGGAAGGGGATTGTAACATCTTGGATTTTCTCTCTGTCTCTCTCCCATGCTTGAAATAGGCTACATCTTGTTAAATTTGTATTAAATGATTCCTAAGTCCAAATGGGACATATTATATATAAAAATTGATCTAGCTAATGAGATATATCCAATGCACTTAGTTTCAGAGCATAAATCCTTTCATAGATCTTAATATGTTAAAAATTGCATCAACATATCTCTTTTATTACATTGAATGGTGATTAATGCTCAACCTTGATCATATCATGTCCCTATTTGACTTTTATGACTCTAATCAGTAACTCATGTTATCTTGTGCTCTCTGAATTTGAGTTGATCATGATTAGACCTCTTAATGACCCTAATCCATGAATTGAATCATGAAACATGTATGATATTGGACTTAGATGCTAATTCTCATTAATTTGATGCTCAAGTTGATTATACATACTCCAACTTGTCATATTTTCTCTAGATCAGTAACATTTGATGCATGATCTAGTCAATAATCTATTTCACCTATACATGAACTCTACCTTAGCTTGATGATATAAAAAATACCATTAAAAAAGATATTTATGGACTTTTCATGATGATGCTTTAAATCTTATGATAATGCTGGTAAAACGTGATCAAATCTACATATTGGACTTTAAATCAGTACATGCTATGACTTATGACACGAAATACCATGTTATGCACTCTTGTTCACTATTATGACTAAGTGACCCAAACATGACATTGAAATGTGACCTACCTAGTGTGCATGTTGATATATTTGAGATCTAATCTTGTACAAATGCCACCCTAATGGTCACCCATTCTATTTGATGACTTCAAATCAGTAAATTATTGATATTTATGACATTAAATCAATCTTGATCACTCTTGTACTCTAATGATGACCATATTGCATGAAAATGAATCGATGTGACTTAAATTATGATATGATGAATAAGTCCTTAATCTTATTCAAATATTATGATTTCCCTATTAAGATGATGAAAACCTATGTTTGAAATCACTGGTCTTAATTTAATGTTTCACCTTAAGTCTAAATGATATATAATGTAGCATATATCTTTACAATGATATTGAATGAATGTTGGAGATGTTGAAATCTATCATCGTGATTAATTGAACTTAGATTAGGTGAAACATCCACCCTTGATGATATGTTTAAGATGACCTAAGTCTTGTGATGTTAATCTAGTCACACATTCTTGTAATGTCAGTATATCTTTGATGGAATCTTTTCAAAGATCTATTCATGTTGTCTAACACTAGTTTGCTTGAATCAAGGTATGCTTTATCCTCCTATTTGCCAAACTAGTGGTATTGAAATTCATGTATGTATCTAGTCTAAATGCTTGGCTTATAATACTTGTTTGATCTATTGTTCCCTATAACTACTATGTTTTGGTATTGATTACACAAGTTGAACAAACTTGAAAAAATAATGATAAATGTCCATTATACAACCTTGTGTACCTACCTATATTCTCAGGTTATGGACACAAGGCAGGGTGTCCTACTTGAGTTGTCATGATAGGATATACCAAGTCGATACAATGGTTAGCTCTTGGCAATGTGACCGGCCTAAATCGCACGTCCAAAAGGAGTGGATTCAGAGTAGTCAGACTTTTAAAGAGATAACCCGACTCTCAAGCCCCTGCAACAATAAACGGGGTCCAATGTAGCGATCAGGGTCGAACGCAGGGACAAGGTTGGAAATGTTAAGCACACGAAATCTAACACTCATATACTCCAAACGAAGAGGGTATATAAAAGGTGTTCCCTAAGGAATGGTAGCACACAAACTAAAGCAGCTCAAGAAAGACCAAAAATAATGAGAATAAAAGAAACAAAAGAAATAGAATGAAACAAGTATATGGAGGGAAACCCGGGTTGGGGTTCACCTACTAAAGCATCTCACCAACATGCAAGATCGTCTCTCTCTCACATACTCTTACCAAGATTACAAGCTACCATCAAAAGCATCCATTCCACTCTCTCTCAAGATGAGGAAGGATCCTAGTCTAAGGGTAGCCTCTCTATTGAGATGACCAAATGTAAAATTCACAACATAGCATATGGATTTAAAGCCTTAGCATTCCAACACTCTCGTGCATTCATACTACTCCATGACACATGATAAAAGTGATATTACTCTCTCGAGATATCAACAATCAAACATCACAAGATGGTATCTAATCATACAAGTGAAGCATTAAAATAGGTCCATGGAGATCATCTTGATAAGAATATGTATATTCAACAGAAAGAGAAAATATACATGTTGGGAGAGCCTTAGTGTCTACTCCCAACCCAAGTTAAGGTGTTTTGCCACTCATGCTTGCGAACATCATAATGGTGTTACAGAAAGATAGATCCATGAGATGTCCATGAAGAGAGGAGGGAAGTACAACAGGATGGAATGATAGATCTAGAAAGGAAGAGATGCAATACGACACAATACTTCTTTATATTTGGATCTATCACGTGGATGGTGTGGACAGTCTTCTTCTCTCGAAGAAGGGGTCTTCGATCTTCTCTCTCCTCAGCTTCCGCCTTTGGAGATCCAAGACTGATGGATGGTATGGTCTGGGATGAATCTAGAATGCAACAGCCCTTCGTGGTCCTCAGGATCTGATCTCTAATCTAATGATTTGACCAAATAGGTGGGTGTGCTATTTATAGGCACATTCCACCGAATTAAGCCTGGATCACAATCACAGTCTTGGTTAAGTGAGGGTGAGACCGCAGTCATGGTCTGTGCTTTATTCATCTTTCACCACAGTTGAGCTTGGTCGTGGCCTGGTGATAACCATGGTCGAGTTCTGCTTGTGGGTTGCATCTGGGCAGTTGAGTTCGAGGTCTTCCCTCTCGGTCATGATTTGCAAGAGCTCATCCGTGACCACTGTTTCCAAGCTGACCGTGGTCCGTCTTGATCGTGGCTTGTAACCACACCGTGACCACTGGTCTATCCTTGAGGTGCATGTTCTGATCGCGACCATCCATGAGGTTGCGGTTGAGCGATGACCGCGGTCTATAAACTAGCTATGATCCCTCCTTGTCATCTGATGATAACGATCTCTAGGGAACTCTAGAACCGCGATCGCAGTTGAGGTATAAGTGGACCGCGGTCGTGGTCTTGATTCGCGATCTGGATTGTGAATATACATGAAATCGTGTAAGTGAGGTTTTAGTCAAAAAGATAGAAAAATTATGTGAAAAGCTAAAAAAAGATATACTAAAAGTGGTGTAAAATGTATACATAACGTATGTAAAATAGAGTGTTATCACAATGTCCTTGAGGTCACTTATAAATATAGTTAACTATCAAAGTTTAGTTTTGTAGTCCCTCGTGTTGAAATACGATAACTAATCTTGAGCACCCTTACAGACCCCTTTCTTTAAAAAGATTGTCAAAGGCCTTATGATATTGTTGGTATAATGGAAATGAACATAAAACATGCTTGCATGTTAACAAGAAATTATTAAAATGTTATTTCTTCATTCTAGTTATCTACTTTATGCTTTTGCCAAGAAATATATGTTCTTAAACCTACGATTTGATATGTTTGCCAGCGTACTCAACGTAGTTGTGCTGATGTGTACCAATTTTATGATTTTAGGTAACAAGTACACTATGAATCTCTAATGATGATTAGATGATTTCACTCTTATGATAATCTACTTGTACTCTGATCATATATAATGCTATGCAAATGGAATACACACAGTTGATATATGGGACCTAAGATCTTGTCTGGTATGTTTAGCATTATTTTATGCATTCATGTCTCATATATTAGTTGTTGTTTGTGGTTTTATTGATGCATATGTTATGTGATCTATCCTATGGATGGATGCTTGAGTCCTCTTGCCTTTGGCTTTCTAGCCATTAGGATTGGGGATTTGGGTAACAAATGGTTTCGTGATAGATGGTATCAGAGGAATCACATATCCTCTATGCATGTTTAATAACCCACTTGCTCGTATGAACCTAGGGAAAACCTAAGTCCATAATGGTGAATTTGAGGTGTCTAGAAAGGTCACTACATGGGGTCTGATGCACGTCCTATCTGTCAAGCTATGGTGGTTGAGATCTCCCTTGTATATCTACCTAGATGAAGAGAATCCAATATTGGATTAAGGATTTTTCCCTAAAAAGCCTAGAGAGTCTTCTAGAATCATATATCTTCTTTAAGGACTACCCTAAGACACCCATTAGATGATGATTAGATAGTTTCTCATCTCCTCATGTGAACTCTCTCATGACAATTAAATCACATGACCTCTCAATTATGGTAAGCTAATGTATGGGGAAAATAAAATTTGAATGAATTGCTAAAAGTTGATGAAGATGATAATGATGTCGTGATCTGATCTTAACTTGAAAAACTTGATTGTGATTAACAAAATTACTCTTAAATCTAAGTACTCATATGTAATAGCTCAGATCATGTAAACTCAATTTTACCAAATATGACCTATGTGCTTCCTATGTATGAGGTAAATGATAATGATCCTTATATATGATCAAATAAGGAGAACTCATGTGTTATACCTCATTGTTGATGAGGTTGTTATTGATAAATTCTATGCTTTATTATTTTTTATCAAACCTCAAACATGATTAAGCAAACATATCCCCTATATGTTGACATGAATCATGGTCATGCTTTGAAATGACTATGACTTTGGACTCTCAATATCATGATGGAATTTTTTGATACAAGAGGCTAAATCTCATATTGATTATAATCCCTCATTGCTAAACTCAGTTTTGGATAATATGACAATTATGAGATCTCGATCATACCTCAAAATGCTCAAAAAGTTGAAAGATCCTATGTTGACTTCTCCATTTTCAAGTATACCCCTTGCTCTTAATTATGAAGAGAAGGGAACAATATTATGACCTCAAATATATGGAATATCATATCATGGTTTCTCTATTATGATAAATTATATTTGATCTGATGACCTTGTGAAATACAAATCCATCAATGATACTATTCCTATTTGATGGACTTGACACTTCATGACTAATGAGGACAAATGTTCTAGCTTAGGGTGGTAGCTTTCTTCATAACTCCCCTAACCTAAGTCACATCCCTATTATGATTTCTTATAAATTTTCATCTTGTTGATTATTTAGAGTTTAGAAAGTTGACCAATTTCGTACAATTTTTATCTCTTGACTAAAGTCTCTAATAGGCTGAATCTAATGATGATATTGAAACACGATACTAAAATGTGATGATGATCTTGAAATATGATGATGTTGACTATAGCTTGTGGTTAAGTTACTAGAAAGACCTAGGTCTATACCATTCATCAACCATGAATACTGTGATAATGAAATTGATATTGATATCATGCAATATTACTTGATTGTTTATTATGAATGAATGATAAAAGCTATGGTTTAATTAGGAATCTTGTACCCTAGCTTTGAATTTTTTGGACTTGTGGCTCTTGTTGTCCAAATCATGACTCTCGATATTGATTTACAAAATATTAACTCTGATAATTCATCTCAATATTGATTTGACTTCTATGACCACCCTATTTGGATCTTGATATCACCCTCAATTTATGATTGACGACTTTCATATTCCCCAATCTCAAAAATTTCAAAATTATGATTATGTTGATTTTCTCAATTCATGACTTAGATATAATCTCTCATGTGGACTAGGATGGGACATTCCTTTGATTTTGATATGAAACCGCAATATTGAAATGTGATATTTGTCTATAAATGTAGAAATACAAAATCTCAATCAAGGATGTATAACTCCACCTAGGGACAATGAAGAATCTAACCCTAAATGTTGGGATTGAAAGTCATGATTTTCTCTTGAATAAAAGGGTCATGTTTGTTTCACCAAAATTGGTGATCTCTCCAAATTTGTGATTTTTGATGATCTTTTGTGTCAGAGTGGCGCAGTGGAAGCGTGGATATGTTTGGACTTTGATGTTTGGTATCTTGATATCGAAATAATGTTGACGATTGAAGGATGATGATGTTATATGTGGATTACTATGATGGATATGATATGGATGAAATCCCAATGTCCTTTGAGGATTTGATTTAATTATGGGGACAAAATTCCTTTTAAGGTGGGGAGGATGTAACATCCTTGATTTTTTCTCATACATATGCTTGAAATAGGCTATATCTTGTAAAATTCGTATTAAATGATTCCTAAGTCCAAATGGGACATATTATATATGAAAGTTGTTCTACTTGACACAATCAATTCACATATTTTCATAGGCTAATACCTTTCATAGTTCTTGGTATGTTCAAAATGGCATCAATGAATCTCTTTTATTACATTGAATGGTGATTAATGCTCAACATTGATCATATCATGTCCCTATTTGACTTTTATGACTCTAATCATTAACTCATATTATGTTGTGCTATTTGAATCTGATTTGATCATGCTTAGACCTATTAATGAACATAATCCACGAAATGAACAATGAAACATGTATAATATTGGACTTTGATGTTAATGCTCATTAATTTGATGATCAACTTGATTATACAAACTCCAACTGATCATAGTTTCTTTAGATTAATAACATTTGATGCATGATTTGGCCAATAATCTATTTTTCCAATACTTGAACTCTATCTTAGCTTGCTGGTATGAAAAATGCCATTAAAAATGATATTTATGGATTTCTCATGATGATTATTTAAATCTTGTGCTAATGCGGGTAAAATGTGATCAAATCTACATATTGGCCTTTAAATCAATACATGATATGACTTGTGACATGAAATAACATGTTATGCACTCTTTTTCACTATTGTGACTAAGTGACCTGAACATGACATTGAAATGTGACCTACCTAGTGTGCATGTTGATATATTTGAGATCTAATCTTGTACAAATGGCACCCTAACAGTCACCCATTCTATTTGATGACTTCAAATCAGTAACTTATTGATATGTATGACACTATATCAATCTTGATCACTCTTGTACTCTAATGTTGACCATATTGCATGAAAATGACTCGATGTGACTTACATTATGATATGAGGAATAAGTCATTAATGTAATTCAAATATTATGATTTCCCTATTAAGATTATGAAAACCTATGTTTGAAATCACTGATCTTAATATGATGTTTCACCCTAAGTCTAAATGATATATGATGTAGCATATATTTTTACAATGATATTGAATGAATGTTAGAGATGTCAAAATCAATCATCGTGATTAATTCAACTTAGATTATGCGAAACATCCACCCTTCATGATATGTTTAAGATGGCCTAAGTCTTGTGATGTTAATCTAGTCACACTTTCTTGTAATGTCAGGATCTCTTTGATGGACTCTATTAAAAGATCTAATCATGTTGTCTAATGCTAGTTTTCTTGTATCAAGGTACGCTTTATCATCCTATTTGCCAAACTAGCGGTATTGAAAACCATGTGTGTATCTAGTATACATGTTTGGCTTATAATACTTGTTTGCGCTATTATTCCCTATGACTACTATGTTATGGTATTGATTACATATGTTGAACAAACTTGAAAAATAATGATATATGTCCATTATAGAACCTTGGGTACCTGCCTGTATTCTCGGGGTAAGGATACAAGGCGGGGTGTCCTACTTGAGTTGTCCTGATAGGACAGACCATGCTAATGCAAGAGTTGTCTCTTGGAAATGGCCTTGAGGTCCCTTATGAATAGGGTTTACTCTCGACATTTAGTCTTGTAGCCCCTCATGTTGAAATAGGGTAGCTAATCTTGACCACCCTCACAGATATGATATTGTTGGTATAATGTAAATGAACATGAAACACACTTACATGTTAACAAGAAAGACATAAAATGTCATTGCTTTGTTCTTGTTATCTACTTTATGCTTTTTCCAAGCAGTATATGCTCTTAAACTTGTGATTTTATATGTTTTCCAGTGTACTCAGCATAGTTGTGCTGATGTGTACCCATTTTATGATTTTAGGTAACAAGTACACTATGAATCTCTAATGATAATCAGATGCTTCCATACTTACGATAATCTGTTCGTACTTTGGTCATATATAATTCTATGCAAATGGAATACACACGGTTGATATATGAGACCTAAGATCTTGTCAGGTATTAGTTTAGCATTCTTTTATGCTTTTTTGTCTCATATCTTAGTTGTTTTTTGTGGTTTTATTGATTCATATGTTATGTGCTCTATCCTATGGATGGATGCTCAGGTCCTCTCGTCTTTGGATTTCTAGCCATTAGAAGTGGGGATTTGGGTAACAAATGGTTTTGTGACATTTGGCATTAGAGCAATCACAAATCCTCTATGTGTGTTTAATAACCCACTTACTCGTATGAACCTAGGGAAAACCTTAAGTCCATAATGGTGATGCTGAGGTGTCTAGGCTGGTCATTACATGGGGGTTGATGCACTTCCTATCTTCCTAGATGTGGTGGCTGAGGTCTTCCTTGTATACCTACCTGGATGAAGTGAATCCAAGACTGGATTAAGGATTTTTGCCTAAAAGTCCTAGAGAGTCTTCTAGCATCTCATCTCTTCTTTAAGGATTGCCCTAAGCCACCCATTATATGATGATTAGATAGTTTCTCATCTACTCATGTGATCTCTCTCATGACAATTAAATCACATGACCTCTATATTATGGGTAGCTTATGTATGGGGAAAATAAAATTTGAATGAATCAATAAAAGTTTATTAAGATGATACTGATGCCATGATCTGATGTTAACTTGAAAAACTTGATTTTGATTAATAAAAGTACTATTGAATCTAATTATTCATGTCTAATAGCTTAGATCATGTAAACTCAATTTTACAAAATATGACCTATGTTCTACCTATTTTTGAGGTAAATGATAATGAACCTTATATATGATAAAATAAGGAGAACTCATGTGTTATACCTCATTGTTGATGAGGTCCCTATTGATAAAGTCTATGTTTCACTATTGTTGATCAAACCTCAAGCATGATTAAGCAAACTTTTCCCTTATATGTGAACATGAATCTTGATCAGGCTTTGAAATGACTATGACTTTGGACTCTCAATATCATGATGAAATTTTTTGATACAAGAGTCAAAATCCCATATTGATTATAATGCTTTAATTGTTGGACTTGGTTTTGGATAATATGACAATTATGAGATCTTGATTATACCTTGAAATGCTCAAAATATGTTGACTTCTTTATTTTCAAGTATACCCCCTTGATCTTAATTATGAAGAGAAGGGAAAAATATTATGACCTCAAATATATGGAATCTCGTATCATGGTTTCTCTATTAAGATAAATGGTCTTTGATCTCATGACCTTGTGAAATACAAATCCATAAATGATTCTCTTCCTATTTGATGGACTTGACACTTCATGACTAATGAGGACAAATGAGCTAGGTTAGGGTGGTATCTTGCTTCATAACTCCCCTAACCTAGGTCACATCCTTATTATGATTTCTTCTACATTTTCATCTTGTTGATTATTTAGAATTTGGAAATGTGACCCCTTCCTTACAATGTTGATTGCTTGACCTAGGTCTCTAATAGGTTGAATCTAATGATGATATTGAAACACGATACTAAGTCTCAATTTGATGTGATCTCGAAATATGATGATGTTGACTATAGCTTGTGGTTAAGTCCCTAGTAGGACCTAGGTCTATATCATTCATCAACCATGAATTCTGTGATAATGAAATTGATATTGATATCATGAAATATTGCTCGGTTGTTGCTTATGAATGAATGATCACACCTATGGTATAATTAGGCATCTTGTACCCTAGCATAAAATTTTTGGACTTATGACTTTTTTTGTCCAAATCATGACTCCCAATATTGATTTACAAAATCTTGACTATTGATGATTCATATCAATATTGATTCAACTTCTATGATCACCATATCTGGATCTTGATATCACCCTTGGTTTATGATTGACGACTTTCATGTTCCCAAATTTTAAAACTTTCAAAATGATGATTATGTTGATTCACACAGTTTATGACTTAGGGATAAGCTCTCATGTGGAATAGCATGGGATATTCCTTTGATTTTGATATGAAACCACAATATTGAAATGTGATGTTTGTCTGGAAATGTTAAAATATGATATCTCAATCAAGGATGTATAACCCCACCTAGGGCCAATGAAGAAGCTAAACCTAAATATTAGGATTGAAAGTCATGCTTTACACTTGAATAAAAGATTCCAATTTGTTTGACCTCAATAGGTGATCTCTCTAAATTTTTGATCTTTTGATGATCTTTTGTGTCAGAGTGACGCAGTGGAAGCATGGCTATGTTTGGACTTTGATGTTTGGTATCTTAATAATAGAATAATGTTGACAATTGAAGGATGATGATGTTATATATGGATGACTAAGATGGATATGATATTGATGAAATCCTAATGTCATTTGAGGATATAATTTAATTTTGGGGATAAAATTCCTTTTAAGGTGGGGAGGAGGTAACATCCTAGATCAATCTGATTTGATCATGATTATCTATCTTGATGACCCGAATCCATGAAATGAACCATGAAACATGTATAATATTGGACGTTGATGCTAATGCTCTTTAATTTGATGCTCAACTTGATTATACAAACTCAAACTCATCATATTTTCTCTAAATCAGTACAATTTGATGCATGATTTAGCCAATAATCAATTTATCCTATACTTGAACTCTATCTTAGCTTGATGATATGAAAAATGCCATAAAAATGATATTTACAGACTTTTCATGATGATTTTTCAAAAATCTAGTTCTAATGCGGGTAACATGTTAGTTTCTTGAGTGGACAAGGGTCCCTTTGGATCCCTATCTTGTTGACAACTCATCTCTTGCCCTACCTCTCTCTTCCTTTTCTATATAAACCATATTCTCTCCATGAAAGTGACCTTTTTTGGTTGTGTTCTTTCTCCAACCTTGATTGGTTGTCCTTGGAGCTTGGTGGAGAAAGAAGAAGCTATTCTTTGTGCTTTGGAGATGGTTCAACCTTGCATGTGGTGCTTGTGGTGACCCTTCGTCAGCTTCAACCATGTTGAGTGTTTATCTTTCCTCTTTGGTGTTTTCCTTGGATCTTCCACCCAATCTTCTTCCCTTTTTCCAGCCGTATACCATGTATTGACATGGTGATCACTCTTGAGAGTAAGATCCTCATCACAAGGGTAATAGTCCATATTTTGACAAGGCAACACCCAAGTGAGAGGGAGTTTCATCTCTCTTTTCCCCCTTATTTCTTATGGTTCGTCCTTGAGATTCTTGCCCTATTTTATTGAGCTATCCTTGAACTTGGTGTCTTATCTTTCTTTAGGTGATCTTGTGGTCGAGAGTGGAGATTTTGGTGAAGGTTGATCATCTTTGGTGATTGTGTGGTTGGAGCTTGCCTTCCTTGGAGTGATCTTCTTTTAGGAGGGTTATACAACTCTTAAACTTCTCTATGAATGAACTTTTCCTACATGCATGTTACTATTTTCTCTCTCTTGATATTCCCTTAATATGCTAGTGTGTGATGATAGACGCTAGAACTTGGATGATGTTGAGATCGTGCTCTGTTTGTATGTAATTCAGAACCCTAGTTTTGTAACCGTTTTTGGTGTTTGTTGTATAATGGTGGTTTTCCCTATCTCTTGAACTTGGTCCTGGTTGCATACATGATGATCGAGTGTTTTAGTGTTCTATGAAGTTTTTGTCTTCTTAAACATGATTTTATCTCTTACATAAGGTTCCTTTCATGGTGATTTCATGGCTCATGTATTAGGGTTTTGGTAACTATTTTTGAGAGGCGTTTTCCTTCTTGGAGATGGTAGTATTCCATCTTGTTCTCTTCTATTTTAGTCGTGGTTTACCTCTTTTTTGATCTTAGTGGTTCGATGATGGTCTTTTTCCATGGTAGTAGTTTGACCACTGGTGGTCATTACACCTTGATCTTTCTTGGGGTCACGACACTTTGGTTCTTGGTTTTGTTTGGGTCGAGTTGTATGACCTAGTGTCATGCCTGTGACCTAATTTCAATGGGATGAGGGCTGTGACATATCTTGGTTCTTGAGGTTGCAACATGGTTGGTTCATGGGGTCAAGACATGTCCTTGTTGTGGGTCGAGATGTCTCTTTGTTCTTGGAGTTGCAACATGTTCTACCTTGGTTGGTTGAAACCCTAACCCTAGTTGCTCGAGACATCTGGTTTTGTTGAGATCATGACTTGGCTGCTTGTTGGGTTGAGACAAGTTCCTCCTTGGTGTGTCACGGTCACGACATCATAGGGTTGGCCGCAGTCAAGACACCAAGGTGGTGGTGGTCGCAACACATGGTGGTGGTGGTCGCGACACATGGTTGATTGAGTGAGTACCTAATTGATGCACATCTGTATGTAGTGTATGAGACACATGTAGTGCTATATGGATAATTGTTGCTTAACCCTTATTATGATCCCCAACTGTAAAGTTTTCCAAGAATTTGGGAGATGTTCCACCTAGGTTTAGTGTTTGTATACATCTACAAAACCCTAATTGGCTAAGCTTGGAGCCCTAACCGTAATGTTGAGTTATGAGATGTGTCTATTTTCTCTCTCATGAGATGTTCATCATATAGTAATGCTTTCTCTCTCTCTTGTTTATAAGCTCTAATCTTGCATGTGATATGTATGCCATGGCTCATGTATGCTATTGTGGTGATTATGTGACATAGGGTGGTGCTTATGCACATTGATGAGACAATAATGTGGTGATGAACATACATGGTTCACTGTGATAGGTCCTATGATCGGGTGATGGCTTAATGCCTATTGAGATGTGATACGCTCAAAGTGATGTGATTAAAGGATTGTGATCCCATGGTGATCTGTGACATTGTGTCCTAGTGAATGAAAGAGCAGTGAGCATCATGTGGTGGTTGTGTGACAAGATCACACCTCATACGTTGTATATGTTATGAATTTGCAATACACCCTTAGTTTTGTAGAGTTTGTTTTAGCTTTATATGTTGTAACTTGATTAGTACTAACAGTCACCCAATTGGCTAACTAACCAAGTCAATCCTAATCATGTAGTTTGCCATGTGCCATAGATCCATTACAGTGTCAGCTTTATTTGCTGGACTGGTGAAACGAGTTTAACTTAGAGCAGATATTTTTTAATATGTAGGGGTGCAAGTTGAGTATTTCCTTGTATCCAAAATTATAGGTTGTATGAGACGGCCATGCTTGAGCCAATCTCCTTGTGATGTGGATGGTCATGCATGAGACAATACTTCTTTTAAGAATGAACATGCATGAGCCTGTTCTTCTAGTGTAATTACATGTACCAAGGTGGATTAGGTGTTTTTATGTGGAGAGGTTGTGGATTCTGGCTCTTCCATGGACCTTATATGGCATTGATTTTGAGTTAGCAATGGTCAGTTGGATTTGGGTGGTGCAACTCATATCCTCAGGTCATAATAAAAGATGTAATACAACCATGTAGTATATGTGCATAGGGTGACATACATCTTACATTGGTTGAGCCTTAGCCTTATCTTTGTAATGATTTCTTGAATTATAATGTGGTAAGAGAAATGAACTATTATCCATGTTCTTCATATTCCTTCCAAAATTGTATGATGATATACAATCAGTTGTAAATGCCTTACCTACTTAGACAAGGTATACACTTTAATGCATATCATTGGGTTAAATCTTCTTAACTTGCTAGCTATGTTATCAATCTGCTCTAGTATATATATGCTTAAACAACATTGGCAAAAAGTTATATCTCTCACTGGGACATTTAGTCTCACCCTGTAGGTTTTCCACATCTTTTAGGTGACTGTGTACGAAGAGGTAGAGGTCGTGCAGCTGTGGAAGAGTAGCAGCAAGAGCAGTAGCTGATAAGATTGGATGTACTGTTAGTCTTTTGGTGTTAGAGTCCTAGATTACGCTCGGGTCCTTGGGGTCTTTTTGAAATGTTGTGGTAATGTGACTAATATAAGGTTTTGGCCCATGTGACATGGTGGTATAATTATAACATATATATACACATATATATATGTATGTATATGTATATATATGTATATATATGTATATATATATATATATATATATATATATATATAGTCAGGATAGAATACACTTGAGTTTATAGATCGCACGGTTACACTCAAGTGTGTTTTCATATCAAGACTATTTTTTGCAAGATGTAGACCATTGATCTTCATTGTCATACTATAATTATGCTACATACAAATTTTGAGCCCATTTGGATGAGTGTAAGTCACTCATCCGAGGGCAACCAAATCGATGCACGGAACTAATTTGAAATGCATACTTTTTGTGATCTTTATAACATGACCTACACATGTCCAAATGTGCTCAAATTTTTTATATGAGTTATTCACAAGATGATTAATAAGATCAATCGATTAGATTTTGTAAAAAAATATTGCACCATGGAAAACTACTTGAGTGTATTCTAGCCTGAATATATATATATATATATATATATATATATATATATATATATATATGTAACAAATATCTTATGTAAAAGGTTGATGACAGGAACGTTGATCAACAGTGATGTAAGTACCACGTGATATGTTATGTGTTTCATGTGGCAGGCTTTGTGGACTCATATGTAATAAGTTTCTGGCTTATGGTGCCTTGATGTAATTAGTTTAATTTCCCATGTTTTTGGTAATCCTCTTTCTTAGTGGTATTTTCATGTTTGATTCTAAGTAATCTCACCTTGTGTGACAAAGGGTGTCACAAAAACATTTTCCTTAGGGATCGACCCTTTATATAATAATAAATTACCTTAATTGGTTGTTTTGCCATAAAAAAAGGTTAAACTCTAGGATTAAACCACCTTGCGAATTGTTCTGATGGAGGATGTTCGTCAATTTTGGTTTTGTTCTGTGGGGCAATGGATTGTTTGCTAGAGCCCTGAAAACTATTTGACAACTTTTTCTTCTTCTTCTTTTGCTTGCTGAGTCCCATTTTGGAAATACTACTCCTCCTTATGTCAAGTTTCTATTAAACCCATTTTTTTCTGCACTTGCTTATATCTGTCAATTATGATTGAGCATGTGATACTCGCTAAATGTTGATTCTGCGCCGCCCATTTTTGATCTATAAATCGAAAGAACCTTTCACTATTTAAATTGAATAAATCATCTTAGGATGGATCTTTCTGCTCAAAGAGAGTCCATTTTGGCCGAACAAGTAGCCCATGAGACCACTCTATGTGAGGTCGAATGACAAAAACAATTGAAGGACTTCTCAGTCCCCAAGACTACATGTGCACAACATCCCTTTGTGCCACCTGACATCAAAACCCCTCGATTTGAGATCTGAACTCAATGGATCATGATACTTCAAGCCAACCTTTTTTTGTAAAAAAGGGGGAAACTGTCAGGACCATCTCAATTATTTTCTCATCTATGTTCCTTACATAAGATCTCAAGCTAATCTAAGGAAGCCATATGACTTACATTGCTTAAATACTCTCTTCTTAGCCAAATCGGTAGCTCGTATACTTGGGATGCACTCTAGTCCAAATTCTAGAACAATATTACCCTCCTTCTCTCACTTATGAAATTGGTGGACATGTTACAAATTTGGCATGGTCCTAGATGAAACCTTATGAGAATCTTAGGATAGGTTCAAACATCTTCTCCTTTGATTTCCCCACCATAACATTCCCTAAGACCAACTCATAGATATTTTATACCACAGTATTGATGACAACATCAAAGCTTTTCTTTATTCCTCATCTGGAGGAAATTTTATGTTTTAAATTCTTAATAGTAATTGGGAGGCTTTTAAAATTAGATTTGATACCCAATCATAAAGATGGATTAGTGTGGTCTTCAATGTTGCTAAAGCTGAGTAAAAATCTAACATTAGAGATATTGTTGAAAGCCTTAAGCTTCTTGTCATGAAACATGATTATCTAGAGTCTTATTTCAATGCATATGAGAGGAGAGGGAAACATCAATAAATCAAGTCTGTGGACTCTCTTTGTGGTATTTTTTAGAGGTATGATCACTCTACCAACAAGCTCAACTTCTCTACAATATTCCCATGAAACCAGAAGTTGGGCAACAAATGGAGGACCTCAACTCTATTCATAGTATAATGGGTCATGTTTATTACAACTTGAACCAAGCTATGAACCACCCCATGCTCCAATATGGAAATCTAGAGGGTGCTGAAAATTCCCCTCAACTTAGACCTCCCTAGGTCAACAATGCAAACCTTCCACTACCAAGATTTCCACACAACAACAATTAGAGGAATTGTGGTAACCAAGGGAATCATAGGGGTAATTTCTAAAACCGTGGCCCCTATGAGGGGAAAATATTTTGAAAGTTAAACCAACCACCACCACCAAAGCAAAAGAAAGTTTGTATTCCATATGTTGATGATAGAATATCTACTTTGGTGTAGATCATCCTTTCATAGTAGGCCCACTAAAAGGCAACTAACACTCAATTGACCCAACTTCTTGCTAGCCAAAAACCTCATGCTAGGATTTTTTTGGGCAATCAGATTACAATATGAAGGATCTAGACCAACTTAAAGTTGAATCAAATCATTCTAGAAAAATGCATGATTCTCCCCTCCTCTAGAGAAGCCCATAGTTATACCCTTAAATTTTGAAATGATGACAATGTGGTTGCTGAAAACCAACCTTCACCAGACCCCTCCATTCCCATTCTTGAAGCTCCACAAGTGGAACATCATGAGCCTAAAATACCAATCCACAAGCCTCATCCACCAAACAAGACCCGCCTAAAACAAACTAGGTTAGATTCCTATTTTATGAAATTTAGAGAGGCCATGAAAAAACTACATGTAGACATTCCTTTCTTAGATTCTCTTGCTGACATGCATTTCTAGTCCAAGTATATGAAAAATCTTCTGACTAGGAAGTACACCACTAAAGGATGAGACTATAAAACTTGCTATAACAATTTCAATACCATTCAAATAAAATTCCAAAAAAATAGAAAGATGTTGGTTCCATTGGGATTGGATGCATCTTAGTTGATAATGCTTATAGGAAGGGTCTTGCTGACTTAGGAGGCAATATTTATGTCATGACTTATAGTATTCGCAACAAATTAGGCTTTGTTGATATCCTTCCCACTACCATGACCATCTAGTTGGTAGATGCATCCATGACAAAGCCTAAGGGTATTATCAAAGATATACCTGTAAAGGTTGGGAAACTTGCCTATGTCCCATGTGATTTCATGAACATGGACATCAAGGAAGACCTACATTATCCCCTCATCTTTGTCTATCCTTTATTGGCCACTACCAGAGCCTTAATTGATGTTGAGGCCAAAACCATCCTTTTGCATATTGGTAGGAAAACCCTAAGTTTAGGGTGTTTGAAAGCATGAAAGGACCAAGCCTCTAGGAAGAGGTATATCTCCTTGATTGTGTTGATAAGCTTTCCCAATTAAGACCAAAGTGAGAGTTGCTTGAGGATCCCCTCGACATTGCCCTTGTGTCCCCTCTGATTGTGGTTTTGAGGATGAGAAATTGGACCAGTGCATAGCTCATCTTGACAACTTTAGGAGATCTCTGATGGATAATTTGAGGAGCTTAAGATGCTTTCTCTTCTAGAAGAAAAACTTGAACCCCTTAAAGTTCAAAAAATGAAACCTCTTCTAGAAGTATTAAAATATGTCTTTATTGATGAACAACAAGTTTGCCCTATCATAATTAATTTTGAATAGGAAAACAATCTCACAGCTGAGATTAGCAAAAGGAGAACTTCCCTAGGGTATAAATGACTGAGTTGATAGGGATCAATCAAGAATTCATTTTAATGAATAAAATCCCTATGTTGAAAGTTTCAAACCATCCCAAAATCCTCTATGCAAACTGAATCCAACCGAGAGGGAAGGTTCGTCTCACAAATTTGAATTGTTTGAATCCTAATTTGAGGTGTTATAATGTGTATAAAATCCATATCAATCACCATATTTCAAATTTGAGTATCAATATTGATTTAGAAACTAAGAAAAATAATTTGGGACCATGAGTGAGTATAATGAGGGCAAAAGAGTAATTTGAGCAAGGATTGGTGAAATCCACTTTGTCACAAGTTATCACAATTTTGACTATAGGAATCATCTACCCCATCTCTGACTCCCCCTAGGTCAGCCCTATCCAAGTGGTCCCCAAGAAAGGGGGAACTACTATCATGAGGAATGACAAAGACGAGCTCATCCCCAACCCTATTGTTACAGGATGGAGGATGTGCATTGACTATAAGTTCACTAGGAAAGATCGCTTCCCTATTCCATTTCTAGATCAAGAACTAGAGCATCAACAATATTTTGCTATTTAGATGGCTATTCAGGTTTCTTTCAGAATCCCATTCATCCTCAAGATTAGGAGAGAACTATTTTCATTTGCCCCTTTGGCACCAGTGCATTCAGGAAGATGCCATTTGGGTTGCATAATTCTCCAATCAGCTTCCAGCAGTGCATGTTCCCTATTTTTGTTGGGTTTACTGAAACAATCATGGAAGTATTTTTCGATGAATTCTTTGTTTATGGAGACTATTTTGATTCTTTCCTTAGACATTGTTCTCTCATCCTAGAAAAGTGTCACTTCATGGTGATAGAGGAAATTGTTTTTGGGCATAGATTTAGAAAAAGAGCCATATAGGTATGTGTATCCAAGATTGAGGTTATCACCAAACTCCCCCCTCTTTCTTTCGTCAAGGAAATTTGTGTCTTCCTTGGGCCCATTGGATTTTATTGGCCATTAATATGTGATTTTCAAAAGTTGCCAAGCCTCTTACCAGCCTCCTATAAAAATAAGTTCCCTTCACCTTCGATCGAGCATGCATGACCAATTTCCTTTTTCTCAAGGATTCCCTTACTTGTGCACCTGATCAGTCTTTTCCTTTTGAAATCATGTGTGATGCTAGTGATTTTGTGTTTGGTTCCTTATTGGACAACAAGCTGACAATAAATACCATGTGATCTATGATGCATCTGAGCTTTCGATGATGCACAATATAACTACACTATTATTGAGAAGGAAATGCTAGCCAATTTCTATGACTTTGATAAGTTCCGCTCCTAGCTAGTCAAGTCCAAAGTAATTGTTTACATGGACCATGTAGACACTTGATACTTGATGACAAAAAAGGGTGCCAAACCCCATCACATTCATTGGATCCTTTTTCTATAGGAATTTGATTTTGAAATCCTTCATATCAAGGGTTGTGAAAATATTGTTGTTGACCATCTTAGACACCTAACCTTATGCGATGATGATGGAATCCCTATTAATGATTATCTACCGTATGATCATTTGCTCAAGGACGAATCTCAATACCCTTGGTTCACATACTATGTCAAATATATTACAGTAGGTGTCCTACAACTTGATTACAAGGGATATGCCAAAGCAAAAAAATTACTTTCTATCGGGATGACCCTTATTTGTTCAAATTGTGTGAAACTGTCTTTATCGTAGGTGCATTATTGAGGAACTGACTCATGAAAGACTTGAGATATGTCATTTTGGCCCCACTGGAGAGTAGATGAGTTCTCCAAAAATATATAGGAAGGTTGTCCAGTCTAGTTTCTTTTGTCCTACCATATTTTGTGTTTCTTATGACTTTGTCTTAGCCTATGATCAATGCCAAAGGTCTGGAAATATTTCTAAGAGAGATCAAATGCCCATAACTTCTTTGCAAGAGATAGAGATCTTTAATGTCTAGGGTGTGGATTGTATAGGTTGATGGGGATCTGAATGTTGCATCAATATAAAACCTAAGGGCATAACCCTTAGGTTTAACAAAAAGTTATGCACTAATTACCCACTCCAATTAATCAAAGCCTTATTGCAGTATACGTAAGGATCGAACCCAAAGGACAACCTTTAAAAGTAGTTATATATCTATAGAAGCATTAAGAGTAATATTTATCACTGAATAAATTCATTGAATGATTAAACTAAATGGTTTTCGATACCGACAATGATTAAAGAGGTAAATAGATAATAATATAGAGGACTAGAGATTGCATTTTGATTGCCATAGCCTGCATAATTATCCTAGTAAGATCTAACTCTTGAATAGAACCTTACTAACTAGAGGCTTTGCTACTGCACCCTGATGGTATACATATCATTTCATGGACTAAACACCCTTAGAGCTAACCATTCTCAGCACTCAGTTCCTAGTTTACTCTGACTGGACTCCCTAACTATGACTGACCATCCTCGGCATGTTAGCAGATCATAAGACAATCATCTCACTATCCCTTGATGACATTTCATGGGGATAAGATCATTCTAAAGTTCTAATCATGATTACATCATCCTGCACATCCATAATTATTTCACATATGCAAAGAAAGATGTCAATTAGCAAAGCAAGGAAGCAACAAGAATGATAATTTATTTTGCAATAATATTGTTGAGTTTAGAAACAAGCTATCATAAAATAAGGGCTTAAGGGGCTATTTCCCATGCCCCAACACAAATGTGTACTCTCTCATGGCGAGAGACAACAATGAGAATATAAGTAGAACAATGGAAGATGGGCCATGATGCCTGGAGCAGGAAGACCAATCTCTCCACTACTATCGCCACCTCCTTGATCGTTACTAGGGTTTGTGCTGCACAATGTGGCTTCTAATCAATGATTGAAGACCCTTTTGAATGGAAGATAAGGGTTCCCATTTTTAGATGCATTCCTCACTGTCAAAACCCTAATGTTGAATACTTGTGGTTGAAAGTAGCTAGTTGCATGGTCATTACTTGGTCCACCTAGTGACTTGTGTGGGTTACTTAGTCTAGACCTTGTATCTGACTCTCTGGCGATTGAACTGGGGTGCATGTCAGGACTATAGAGTCTAGAAGACTTTGGTAGATACGGCTCAGGTCAGGCATTGGCAAAGTCGATATCTTAACCAGGTGGTTTTGAAGGTAGAAAATGGAAAGCTTTTGGGCCTTCCTCCCCTTCAAGTGTGGCATCATGAGGGCTTGATCATCCTTCTAGTCATTGAAATATTTGTTTGGCTAGTTCTACATGAAAGATATATAAAATGCACTAAAGTCTAGAAGTGGAAAGGTAGTTTCAATTGAGTAAATCTAGTGCTAAAACTAGGAAATGGGAACACAACGGCCCCTAAATGTGGATAAATAGTCTGCAAAGATTGATATAAATATACTCATCAAACTACCCTGAACTTAAACCTTTGCTCATCCCTATTAAAAAACAAAAAGGAGAGCAAACACTTGATGCAAGGATCCAGGATTCCTCTCCCAACTAAGTAGACTTTTCGATCCACTTCAACCAAACACGACCAAGTTACCTTAGTCCTTCAGGGTCACATATCCACACTTAGATATCCCCTGACTGGGGCTCGTTTCTCCATTTTTAGATTCAAAAACATGCGAAAGACCGACTTCATCTTAAAACTCTTGATCTATCCACACAAGATGGAAGAGAGGATAGGTCAAGGTTGATTGGCTATTTTTGGGGAGAATTCAAATAGATCCCCTGGTATGAAATTTGAATGAGAGGGGGAGTAGGAGGCAATGACACAAACTCATTTCCATGCTCTCTCCTCTATGTGAGTCGAGACCTTATTTGGGATTTAGTTATTTTATTTGTCTCTCCTCTATTTGACTTGACACTTTTTATTTGTCGTGGATACATTGACCACATGTATTCTTTGGTCTCATTGGCCTCTTTTATTTATGCCATGCCTATAGAAGAAAGGCATGAATAAGAGATATATTTTTGAGAGGGATGCCACCCCAAACTTAGGGTTTGGCATCTAGCGGCTACATTTTTTTTCTTTTTGTAGTTGGAGAAGAGATGTGAAATGATGGTAGAAAGGTGAAAACAAGAGGTTGACTAGTGATCCTTCATTTTATTATTGCATTGTAATAGATCATTATATTATATCAGTTAATTCAATTATTGTAGGGTAGGGAAGTGTTTAGGAATTTTTTTGCAAGTCATATTGGAGGCGTGCATGGCTTGACCTTTCTAAATTATTCTTTTTATCATCATTTTCAAGGGGAAAGTATGCTCCACTGTTGGCATTGGGGCCCAGATTCGATCAACACATGTTTGTTCCTTAAAATTTTCTTTTATGAACATGTTAGCTAAAAAAAGGGAGTAAGTGTTAGTCATATATTTTTCCAAAATGTATTCAACTAAGTGGTTGACTGGATAAAAGCCACAACTCACACCAAAGAAAACAATTATAAAAATGGAAAACAGGGCAGATGAAAATAAAAGATGGAAAAAGTTGGTTTGAGGATGAGAAAGGGAAAGGTAAGAGTTGAAGTGGTGGGAATGATGTACCACCCACCCTCCACTCACAACTACAAAATTCTACCCATCCTCAGGTAGAAAGAAGTTAGAGATGGAGGATATTTTATATGGATGGTAGTGGAGATGTAAGGGGTGGGGGCATCACTCTTTGTCTAAGAGCACACAATGGAAACCCTAAGAATGGGTCCCTCTTTTGTTGGTGAGCCGCTCCTTTGGGTATCAATCTGGCCACCAGTTTCCATGATCTTTGTTTGGTGGGGGTGAGGGTGACCACATATGTGCACCCCAGTCTTTGTAACCTACATTTAGCTAGTGCCTTATCTTCTTGGTAATGGCTTGTTGATTATACAGCCTATTAATCAGTGGGTCTGGGTCGTCCGATGGCAATCCTCATCGGTGTGTCACGTACATGAATAGGGTGTCCCAGGGGACGTAGGTGTGCTGGGAGTAGTAGAGTTGGAGTTCTTAGTCAAACGATATCTCGTCTATCAATGAAGGGGTGTGATGTGAACGTTGGAGTTCTCCGTTGAGGTTGCTGCTCATGGATACCATCAGTGTTGTCTCAAAAGAGTGGGAAAGGATGCAAACCCTTGGAATCGTCATGAAAAGGATGTCAGTGCTTCAAGGCCATGCACCTTTTTCCTTTTATAACTGCAAAACAGAGGCTTTTAGGATAAAAAAAAAGGTTTGGAAGTTGTGCATGTGTTAGATATGCCACCTAGCCCATAAAGATCATGTAACTTCCTTGAAAGTGTGAGTTACATCAAGATATTATGGCATAGAATAATAATGATGAGAGACGTGAAAAAAGAAGTTGTAATTTTAGAGTAAAAAAGATGAATATAAATATATCAGAAAGAATGTTGTATAAATAATAGAAAAGGTTGGATATTAGGGACTTGAGATATTTGCTCTAGGTTGGCATTTTGGCTAGCGCATGGAGGAATCAGATGTCACCATGGAGTTTCTTCATAGTGTCCTTGAATTTTATGAACCTAACATCCAACTTGGTCTTCTTAAGGTGACCTAGATAGTGTAAACGAGGTTTGTGCATGTGTGCTTCAAGTGTTGTTGATGGTCTAGTGTTGCCCACTGATGCTCCTATGGTTGGTTTCTCATTGATGCTTGGATGATCAAGTATTAGGGGAGGGTCTGATGTGTGAGATTCTTCTACATTGGTTGTTGAATGGTTGTTTGAGTGACTCGAGGTCTCGACTGGGTTGTCTTCACTTCTATTAGGGGGGATAGACACAGAAGTGAGGGTTGGAGGTGTGGAGTACACATTCCCTAACCTTGTCATCATAACATTTAACTATTCTGGGTGCTTGGGGTTGTTTTGGATTGGCCTATGATCTTGCCGGAGGGTTATTAACTAGTTTCTAGGTGAGCAATTTGTGACTCTAACACCTTTTGATTTGTCATGTCATTGGACAATTGAGTCTGATATGTCATCATTGTATCCTTGAGGTGCCTTCACTAGATTTGGTGTAGTACTACCTCTATCTGTAGTGGTGGGGCCTGATTCAGAATCTAATACAATTGTTGTTGCTGATAGTTCTTGCTTGGGAAGTTAAATCTAAAATTTCCTTAGTTGTGCGAGCCAGTGTAATTTGACGTTTCTCTAGCCTAGTGGACTACATTGGGGTCTGGTAATTTGACCTCTCAACTCTATCGGGATTCTTGTATTTTAAATAGGGGTGGCTATGAGCTTGGTTCATATTATAGTACTCTTGCCCTATGAATTGAATTCACATCTTTGGTTTGGGTGAATGTATAACGTTTCTCTTCTTGGTGTTCATGGAATGCAACATATAATGTTGAGAATGGATCCTGATGTGGTATGCTGCATGGTAGAACTCATAGGAAGGTTCTATGATTTACATCTGAGGCATCTGGGTCTTCTTCTCATATGCATTGAAGGATTTTGTGAGGTTATCCAGCTTGAGAAAGAGAGTCTTTAGTGACTTTTATATGGAATTGAGTTCTGAACAATTTTGCACTAGAGCTACTTTAAGAACACCTTCTCCCTAGGGTCTGGTCCAATGAGTCTGATTCTTGGCGGCAAGATTGATGATCTTCAATATGTGATCAAAGCTCTGGTGCATGAAATTTCCATTTGAGGAGGAATAAAGAAACTTCTTAGACTCATCACCAACACCCTAATAGTAGAATTCTATGATCTAGTTTTTAGGAATCCCATAACATGGGCACTTGCATAGGAGTTCATTGAACCTTTCCCATGCTTCATATAGGGATTCTTTGGGCACTTAATCAAATCTTGTAAATTGTCCCCTGATTGAGTATGTCATCGAGGATGGGTATAATTTCTCTAGGAACTAATTTTCCAGAGCTTCCCATGTCATGATAGGGTCCTCTCAAATAGCGTTGTACCATACTCTAGATTTGTTGATCAATGAGTACTTGAAGAGTTGTAATTGTATGGTGTCATCAATGTCACCTGATGGATTCATCATTGTGTAAAGGTCAATGAATTCAAGGAGATGTTCTTTATAATCATCTCCAATCCTTCCTATGAAGGTTGGATTCTACAATAGACTGACCCATTGGGTCCTGATCCTGATTGGGTCACCTGGAGGTTGGACTGATGAGTCAAGTCAGTGCCTTTAGGGATAGAAAATTCCCTCAATTCTTTAGTGTGTTTTGTGGCTTGGGTGACTTTTAGATTGGTCTTTAGTTTGATTTCCCCTTGCTTCCTAGCTTCTGTGGCAAGCAATTCTCGTTGGGCAATGATAGCTTCTTCAATTTGCACTTAAATAGCTACATCTGCATCTACTACGTCTGCCATGTTTTTCTCCTTGCAAAGTTTTCTTTCGTTTTCAGGGTCGAATAGTAAACCACACTCAAGAATTTTAGACCTTGGCATGTACTAAGAGTACCTAAAAAGAGGCAGAATGATTGTAAGTTAATGAGTAGGGTTATAGTGGATTTTTAATAATATCAAGGATAGAAAGAAAAACCCTAATCACACTTAAAATTCTAAAATATATAACTACAGTTGTCCCCGGTAGTGGCACCAATTTTTGACGGGGCTCCAAATGTCGCACCAGTAAAAACCCTGAGGGAAAAACCCTTAGGTTTATCTAAAAGTTGTGCACTAATTCCCCACTCCAACAAATGGAAGCCTTATTGTAATATACTTAAGGATCAAACCCAAGAGACAACCTTTTTAAGCTGTTATATATCTATACAATTATTAACGGGAATATATATCCCGAATAAATTGATTGATTGATTAAACTATATTGATGCTGATAGCAACAATGATTAAAGAGGTAAATAAATGATAATAAAGAGGACCATGGCATTGGGTTTTTCTTTCCACAACATGCATGATTATCCTAGAAAGATTTAACTCCTGAATAGTAGTTCACTAAATAGCGGTTGTGCTACAACACCCTCGTGGTATAAAGATCATTGCATTGACTAAACTCACTTGGTAATGACCATCCTTGACACCCAAGTTCCAAATTTACTCTGAATGGGCTCCATAACTACAACTGACTATCCTCAACACATTAGCAGATCATGACCCAATCACCTCACTATCCCTTGCTGAAATTTTAGGGGGATGTTAAGATTGTTCTGATGTTCTAATCACGATTACAATAGCCTACACATCAATAACTATAACACATATGCAATGCAAGATGTCAATTTTCAAAGAAGGGAAGTAAGTAGAATGATACTTATTTAACAATAGTATTGTTGAGTCCACAAACAAGATATCATAGCATATGAGAATATGGGGCTAGACCCCATGCCCCAACAAAAACATCTACTCATTCCTGGTGAGAGACAACAGTGGTAAGATAGGTAGAACAATGGAAGGGGCCAATACGCCTGGACTAGGAAGACCAATCTATCCAATGCGATCACTGCCTCCTTGCTCCTCACTAGGCTTTGTGATCCGCAATGTAGCTTATAATCACTAATTAGAGATCCTTTTGAATGGATGATAAGGGTTCCCTTTTATAGATGCATACCTTTTTGTCTAAAACCTAATGTTGGATAATTGTGGTCAAAGGTAGCTAAATGCATGGCTGTACTCAGTCCACTAGGTGACTCACATGGGTTACTCAATCTTCATCTTGTATCTGGATCTCCTTCAGACCAGCATGGATTGAACCAAAGTAAACTGGATGTGGAGAGTGTGTGTCAGGATTATAGAGTCTGGAAGACTTTGGTTATATAACGGCTTGGGTCAGGCGTTGGCGAAGCTGATTGCTTGACTGGGTGGTTTGGAAGGTAGAGAATGGAAAGATTTTGAAGCCTTCCTTCCCTTAAGGTGTAGCATCATGAGGGCTTGATCGTCCTTCGAGGCATTGAAATGTATTTTTGGCTGGTTTTGCATGAAATATATATATAATGCATTTAAGTCTTGAAATTAGAAGGTAACTACAATTAAATAAATCTAAGGCTAAAATTAGGAAATGGAAATACAAGAGCCCTAAAAAGTGGATATTATAGTATGAAAAGATGGGTATAAATATACTCATCATGGGCCTCTCCCCTTCTTATTGTGTGTATTTATATATCTTGGTGGTTGTAGCTTGTGTTTCAAAATGGGTAGAGGCCATCCCCTTAAAGAATTGTGACTCCAAATTTGTTAACAAGCTTTTCAAGGATATTATTTTCCCTTGGTTTAGGGTACCTCACATCATGATTTCCAACGGGAAATCTCACTTTCTAGCGAAATTGTTTGAGTCATATATGAAAAGATATGGAGTCCACCACAAGGTTTCCTCTCCTTACCATCCTCAGACTAGATATCAAGTTAAGGTTTCAAATTGGAAAATATAGTCCATCCTAGAGAAAATTGTCAATCACACTAGGAAAGAATGGGCTTTAAATATCAATGATGCCTTCTGGGTATATAGAACTGTCTACAAAACACCCATCGGAACAACTCCTTTTATATTGGTCTATGACAAATCTTGCCATCTACCCATAGAATTTGAGCACAAGGCTAGTTGGGCCATCAAAATTCTATATTTTGACATGTCTACAACATAAAAAAAACCACTTTCTTCAAATGCTGGAGTTAGAAGAACTCAGGATGACAACCTATGAGAATGATTGAATTGATAAAGATAGAACCAAACTATTTCATGATGGACATATTAAGAAAAAGGATATTCATGAGGGTGATCCTGTCCTAGTCTATAATTCTAGGTTGAGGCTTTTTCATAGAAAACTCAAATCTAGATGGTACAAACCCTATATTTTCAAGTGTGTTGATCCACATGACACTTTTCTCCTCTGGGATAAATGGAAGGGTGAATTTATAGTCAATGGACATAGGCTAAAATGGTTTATTACTATTGAGGATTTCATTGCATCTAACACACGTCACCTTCCCATTCTAGAAGACTTAAAATTAAAGGATTTTCCACCCCACCCAATCCTAAGCAAGATTTGACTCAATGAGCACACGTTTCAAGGATTTGACATAAAATTGGGGCTTGTTGGGAGACAAACCAACATATCCTATTCCACTTTATATTATTTCAATTCATTTTTCTATTTTTTTACTAAACCTTTCTTGCTCTTTGATTTCGATTAGCCTTTAGGAAAAGGGTGAGCCGCTCGGTTGTTTCCCTAACCTACCGATTCATGTTGGAAAAGATACGTATTTCAACACACCTATCACTACAAGCAAAGAAGGTGTTTCACAAAGTGAAACAATCGAGTTGTGTTGCGAGGTAGCCCATTACACTTGGCATCTAATTTGAATTTCAAACACCTCTATTCCACCCATGAAGAGTGAACTGAGCATTTTGCCCCGCAAAATGGTCATTTCATGACCACGAGATAGTTGGTCTTCATTGAGCATTAAACCATCTCTCTAACCCCACAACTTGCAAAATGGGTGGCTTACAATGCAAGATGATCATCTAATTTCCCCTAAAATCTCTATAAAATTGACCAAATGTGGGGAGGTTGACTCACACCTCAAAGAGTGCCTCCCTCGAGCCTTGGTAGCCTAGATTCCTATCTCTCTCCTAGAAGCAACAAGAACAACCTCTTCCCATTGAGCCGAGCAGCCCGACCATCAACCACCTACTTCGAATAGCCAGTCGACCAGTCATCCATCCCAGGCCTGATGAGCTATGCCACCACCGTACTCCCTCTCGAGATCTCCATATCTCTCACCTTCCAACAAGCTAGGCATTAGCTATGTGCACAAGTTTTAATATTTATAACTCGAGCATTATCCTGGAAGTATACAAATGTGAGTAGTATGAGATCATCCTAGGATCAGAGTACAACTAGTCACAAGTGTGTTAATCTTTAACAATCTAGATAGATTTACAAAGATTGGATTGAGTTATAGCTAAACTATGTTGCAATTCTAAGAAAAAGGAAAACTAATTGCTTAAAGTGATATTTAAATCAAATTGAAAGGATCTTGGTTATGGGGTTTCACTTCCACATCATTACTCAATTTCAACCATGGAGATAAACATACTAGTTAACAGGAAAGGAGGTTGCCATCGTCATAAACATCTCGTTGATATGGGATGGTTCTAAATTCTACATAGCACTCACGTGTGCATGCCAAGACTCGAACTGCTTCCTTGGATCCTCAATGTGATCTGAGCCACTCCCGTGGTCAAGGACACATTTCCAAGATATATATTACCTACTTCTCCACATATCTTCCCTAACACAAAGATGCATAATACATGTAAGCAAGATGACCAATAATGCATACAAGTAATTAAAACATCATATGTCATCTTGTAACAACAAGTTTACTAGCACGGTCTAAAAAATCTGAGTTAATATGAGCAATAACGTGGGAGACTACTCATCCATGATGGTGAACCACAAGAAAAATTTACAGATTTCATAGTTCAACATGACTACAGAAGAAAGTAACAAAGGAAATCCAAGGAATGGGAAAGAACGTAGGTAGAACGTTGACTTTGAGATGAAATCATGCCTACTCTGGTGCTTCTTCAACAAACTTCTCTTCTAAGAGATCTGAATGAGGTAGAGAAGAAGTTACAACAATCTTTGAAGAGAAATGGAGAAGAATGGAGTTTCTCTCTTGAGTAGCTACTTCTTCCTCCCAAAATTGCCCTTCCTTTGCTCTATATTCTTCTCTAAATGAATTTGTTTCCAAAATTATGAGAGATAATTGTCCCATATGTGTGTCCTTGTATTTAAAATGAGGGGTGGTTGTTTATGAAATATGCATAAACTAATTGAGACACAACATGTGCTAAGGCAAACAGGTCATGTCATGATGTGTAACTGATGTCAGAACTACTCTAATCCAGTTGAACATGACATGTAGAAGCTCACACATATTGTGTATCTGAGAGTCTTTTGAGTCAATTCGAGATAGACATAATGTGTCTTATTAAATGCACGTCATGCAACTTGACTGAACATTTGAGGCTAAATCTGACTAAGTGGACATGTTGTGTGTCTTGCAAACATGTTCTGCAACTAAATAGTGGTGAATTCTTGGGTCAAACTACTTGGGTTGAAAACATCATCTCTTAAAAAACACATGTTGTGAATGCTGATAGAACTTCTAAGTGCATCTTTTGATCGATGTGATATGTCGTGTAGTCAAAGGGACACATTATTTCATTTCTCTTTAAAGGGTAACAAGATCATCTGCACTGTTACACAACATGACTTAATTAACACAGTTTCTTTCCCTCAAAATCTTCAATAAGAACTTTGTCAAGTATGAAAACTCTTGGGGACTCTAACTAGGGTCGGATATGGGTTGGATTGACCCCATTTATTTGTCATAATTATGTGTCTATGTTCATAAACATGAGATAAGTAAAACAACTAAAAAGGGTGTCAAATCAAGAATGATTAGAGGCAAAATGAGATGCAAAACAGATTCAAAGTGTGTGGAAAATTGGGTGAAAAGTCTATATAAAATTTGCAAATCAAATTCCCCTAAGCATTAAGTATTGCTTGTCCTCAATAAAAAAGAACATGGAAACATAAATGAATTCTGAAGTTCATGTATCAATTAAATGGGGTGGAAAATTTATTTCAAACCTAATCAACCTTATACAAATTTTATTGCAAGTAGCCATAAGATCACCTTAAACACTTAATATTTGAAGTTTAGTTAAGAAAAAGTGCAAAAAATTTAAATGGAAGAAACAACAAACAACATTAGATAGAATTTAGATGACAAGATCGAATGAGCAGTGAAGCAACCTAATCCCCTCAATTATTAAATATGTAAGGAATGAAATCAAAATCAACAAACAGTCCTGCCACAACCTTTTGTTTTTAGATAAGAACTGAAGTATCGGTTTCGACACTCAGTAGCTAATGTAGACTTATGAACACATGGAATGATGGTCGGGGTTATTTACCCTCTTTTAAGATCTAATACCTAACCATCACGATCGGATTGGACTTACACTACGCTAGCATCTTACGTGGATGGTTTATCCATATTTTTTAGAGGTGAATGTAAGAATAAGCCCATAATGATCACGAGAAAGTGGAAATTTTCTTTAGAACCACAAGGCCATAAACTAAAAACTTTTTCCAAAATACAAAAAAGTTGGCTAGATTGTTTAGTTGATAGGATTTTAGTCTTTTATTAAGATTTTTATTGAGAGGGGTTGAAAATGCACTACAAATGTGATAAAGTCATCTATAATGCTAAATAAAGTTTTAATGTTGATCAGTTGAAGAAAATTTTATCAATTCATGTATTATATTGTCAAGAGTGTGTAAGGTGAGCATGCGGCTAAAAGCAATAAATCAAGATGAGAAAAAGTTATTGGCAAAAGATCCATTTAAATAATGCATGATTTGACTTTCTTTATTCAAATTATATTTCTTGATACAATATAGGACAAATAGTTCAATCATAAAATGGATTTTAATCCAAACATAATGGATAACTCTCACGTCATACTAAATTTCCCACAAGTAGAAACAAAAACTAAAATAAGATCTCAGAAAAAGATGATCAAAAGAAACTACACCTACACTACCAGCCATTTTATTCGCCCCTAAGCTTGAAAGCTGTAATTTTCTCACTTTACCAATCAAACTCAAGATGATAGAAACCTTTTACCTATCATGGTGAATCAACAAGAAGGACCAGCGCCCTCTTAACAAGTTGGGAAGTATAAGAGTGAGATGATGTTGAGGCGGATGCAGGGGTGGAGGCATGGCATAGTGGCCTTGATAGATATGACATATTTTCATCCCCTAAAGCATGTAATGCATAAGAGTAATGCTTGCTGATCATGTCATGTTTGGTATCCTTCTAATTAAATATTTTTTGAACATAAACATAAATATTTTGAATGTCATGCATAGCCCAGTTGTACTCCATCTGTGTGCCAGTGGAGGGAGGATGTGGGGGATCTACAGCTGCATTAGAAGCCCTAGTATTTCCTTCAAGATCAGATCCATCATCAAGATTGAATTTCAAATTGTCCTTGTTTTTTAGGGTAACTCCAAGAAAACCAGGGAGTTCAATGAACATGTGATAACATCAAATTTTGTGACGTTTTTGCCCTTTATTCTGTTATCAAAACTACCCTTTTCTGCTATTTTCCTCTATTTTATTAGCATTTTCGCAATAATTGGCCAAACAACGCTCTTATTCCAATTTTTCCTATCTTCTACAGAGTTTTCCTCTATTTTGTGCAATAAGGCCGATTCCGGCCCACAATAAGTCTAAGCCCGTCTCGACCTTCCTGACACCCGATACAACCCAGCCCGACAGAGGCTGGGCGACACGAGAATGATCGACGGAGAAGGGCGCTGCGCAAGAAGGACGTGTCGGCCGACATACCGTCTACCCGACAGGGAGCCAAAGCCGCATCGACGACCAAACTCGTCGGGCGACACAACCACCCACCGGCAGGTGTGCCGCCAGCCACGTGACCGATAGCCAGCGCCTCGCGCCGAGACATACCTGTATCGGCCATCCACATCCATCGACCGGCGTATAAGGGAGCTACGTGGCGTTTCCAGCACCATAACTCCTTCAACCGCCGCATATAAATAGCAGCTACAAGAAGCCGAAAAGACGGGTCGGATAGGTCGGACTAGTCGGAGGGTTGGAGAATTCGGACAAGACAGTTCGAGAGCCACCTTCGAAGGTAGCTATGAGAGCAAGAGTATCGCGCCCCAGTGCTTGTGCCGGGCGACACTAGGTGAGCTTTCCCTCATCCCAAGAGGGAAGGGATGGTTCACTTAGTGTTGTCCCGGGCGACACTACGGGCCGATATCGGCCAGCGAAGATGAGCGACACGAGTGCCCGACAGTAGACTCATAACTCTTTGCCCGACACGATATCGAACCCGATACGCTCCGCCCGTCATGCGTGCCGCCCGACATGAGCATATCGGCCAGGGTCCATGAGCGATACAGTCAGTCGTCAGTCGGCGCTGCCCGAGAGGGGGTGCCGCCCGACACTGCCGTATCGGGCTCGGCTCCTGACCGGTATCGGGCAGGAGAGCTACAGCAGTCTGTCGTTCTTCTACATCAAGAAGGCGACATCTATCTTTAATTCTGTTATTTAAATTCTTAGCTTATGCATTGTATTAAGACCCTTATTGCTTATGGAAATAGGAATGTTTAACTGCTATTTGTTTAATGCTTGGTGCCTTATGATTGGGTAACTGCTGTGTAGGATATCTGAACTCTAGCTTGCATGTTTTGGATCGCGTTTCGCTTAGCTACCGAATCGTCTTTCCCGTCGCAACTACTTCGAGAGTTGGGTTGTGGCTCTAGTGTTTGGTCCGGTTTTGGAGTACGAGAGTGCCCAGAACGGAGTTGTTTTAGTATCATTCCACTCTAACTTGAGCCCAGAAACCTCGAGAGGGGTGTTGAAGCTTGGTTAGAGGCACCCGCTCTGAGAGGAGGGGTGCAGGGTGTTACTGCTACCGCTTGTCTTACTGAAGTCTTATCCCTTGCATTACGCCTTAAACTACAATTCATCTTTCTATTTTCTATTACATGGAAATTCCTAAAAACTACTAAATGACAAAATCTTAATCTTTCTTGTAACTCCAGTTGGAGATAGTTTTCTTTGATTTAACCGTGACAGCTTGTTGTTCCCCTTCGGGGAACTTTAATATCTCTTTATACCCACCGGAGTGTAGAGTGTCGATTCAGAGTCGTCGACACGACCCACCTTGTCCCTGTGTTCGACCCCGTATGACTACTTCGACCCCGTAAACAAAGTTGTGGGGGCCTAGAAGGATTCGGGTTATAAATGTGAAGGCTCGACTACCTCAAATACGCCTCCAATTTTAGGACGCGCGATTTAGGCTGGTCAACTTTCTGGCGTCGTTTCCGGGGACAAGGCAAATGGCACTGTTGACGAATCCGGAGCCACTAACTACACTCCCGAGCCTCAAGCTTAGAAATAGGCTTGACATCACCTCTTTTTCTTTTTCTTTTTCTTTTTCTTTTACTTTAAGCATTATTCTTTATCCCAATTATAATTTTCTAAACATGATTTTTATGCGGTTTTCAGGTACTCTGATCTACTGAACACCGAGACTGTCAACCATGCCTCCTCACGTAGAGCCACCTTCTGGAAACGAAAGCCAAGGAAGGAGGCCAGTTTCGCCTCCACCGGAAGACAACGACCGGTATAGTGATAATGAGCGGCAAGAAGATCCAGAATCACCAGGGCATGAGGAAGAGCATCATCAGCATAGACGTCGTCGGAGACACAGGAGGAATCATGATAACCGGGAGCGACGCCGAGACGCCAGCAACAGTGACAACTCGGAGGAAGAAGAGAAAACTCTAAGAGAATTGGCTTCTACAAAGGCCAATAGGTCGAGGTGCCCCGTTATCATCCCAAGGTTCAATGCTACAAACTTTGAGCTCAAGCCATCTGTGATCTCCATGATTCAAAATAAAAGCTTCAGGGGGAGTTCTAAGAGTGACAACCCTTACCATCACCTTGATGCTTTCAAAAATATCTGCGACACCATAAAGATGCGAGGGGTTCCCTAAGAGGTCATTTACTGCAAGGGTTTCATCTTCTCTTTGGAGGATAAGGCTCTATCATGGTACCTTGGGCTACCCCACCAAGCGCTGAATGGACGGGGGAGAACTGGCTGACGCATTTGTAAACAAGTTTTACCCCACTGAGAAGACGATGAGGAACAAGTTAAAAATCACGTCTTTCACGTAAAAGCCAAATGAAAACCTCCACGACGCCTGGGAACGATATCTGGAATATCAGAGGGACTGCCCTCACCACAATTTCAAGAAGGGCTTCCTGGTCTCCACCTCCTACAATGGGCTAACTCCTGATGAAAGGGTATTGCTGAATGCGGCAGCAGGAAGTGACTTCTTAGGGAAAAAGCCAAGCAAGTCCGAAAAGATCATTAGGAACATGGCTGAGTTGAAGGCCAATGTTGACTACGACAAATCCGATAGAGGGCAGGCGAAGAAGGCAGGGGAAGGAACCTCTCTTGAGTCCAAGGCTCTGGAAAACATTACTTCTCAGATTCAAAGGATAGCAACAGATGTGAAACAACTGAAGGATCATGGCGGAAAGGGGAAGAAGCAAGTTGAGAAAGTCATGGAATGTGTTACGTGCGGTGAAGGAGGACATGGGGTAGACAACTGTGTCTACACCAAACCCGGCACCGACAACGACTCCGAGTCGGAAGAAGAAAGGACCGAGAATGTATCCTATACGAACTTCAAGAGACCAGACCACCCTGGTTTTAATTATACAAACAAGGACGCAGCCGAAAACTCGCATCAGCTGCACACCTCGGCCAGGCCAGTGCAACCTTTCGAGAAGAGAGGGGGATCCGGGCAGTATAACAAGAATAGCCAGTTCCAACCAGTAAAAGGCAATTTCCAAGTAGCAGGAAAATACCAAGGCCCATTCCATGAATAGGAGAAGGGGGCAAGCCAATCTGAGGTGATCGGCCAGCTGTTTGACTTTGTCAAGAAGCAAGATAGCGTCAATAACCAGTTAGCACAGAGCGCGCTGTCAAATTCGGGAGTCTTGAACTCACTGCAAATCCAATTGGCAGATATGCAAACATATCAGCGACAAATCGATCAGCAGCTCGCACAGCTCGCCGAGATTGTGAAGAATCCTTCGGGGAAGATCCCGTCCAACACTGAACAAACAAAGTGATAAAGTATGATAAAGAAGCCAAAGACGTCTAGCTGAAGACGGAAAACGCAGCGCTCCTCGGGAAGCAGCCCGTGCTTTTATTTCCCTAGTATAGGACGTTATTTACTTTTCGGCAAAACAGACATTACAAACATTATGGACTGTAATAAGGCCCGAGTCAGTGCATGCGCACGTGTGCTGACTCTTTTTGTTTTAAGGGCCACTGCTTTAGTTTTATTTGCCAGGATGGGTAAATACCATCTGAGGCCGGGTTTACCCTTAGACCCATGATGTTTTACCCGCCTGTCGCCTCTTTATTTAAGTGGGTTTTACCTCGGAGTCTTGTCCCGAAAAATCTTGTATCGGTCGGGCGAAGTCTGGTCTAGTAACCTTTTTTTTCCCAGACCGGATCGGGCGGCACACCAACCGACATACAGATTGCGCCCGTCTCGGGAGAGAATGGTTTTACCACGACGTCCAGCCGCTATATATAAGGCAAAAACTTTACCGTGTCGCGCTCCCGGACTTTACCTTTTTCAGCTACCGTATCACGCAGTACTTTTCTTGCTCTCCACTCCCGTGTCGCGCAGAGACCTCTCCCGATCCCGTGACGCGCAAAACCTTAAGGAAAACAAAGGTATCACGCGACAGCCCTATCGCCCGAGCATACCCGATACGGACCTTTATCGCGTACGATGTATCGGGCGAGGATTTTATGTTGATTTTCTTGTCGCCCGATACTGTTATCGCGCGACACGCTTCTCTCGCACCTGCCCGATACAGCTATGTTGGACAGCGACCGTATCACCCATTTATTCTTGTATCGGGCAGCGCTCTTTCAAGACCCTGCCGGGCAGTCTATTTCTGTCGGTCGTACCGCCCGACACAGTTGTATCGGGCAAGCTTTACCTGATCTTGTCTCAAAGCCCGATACAGTCGTGTCGGGGTGTCTTTTCCCTTATTAATTTTCCTGTTGATGACAAAATAGCATTTGTTGGATTGATGATAGGGATGACACGCACAAAGATAACTGTTAGGCTCGTTGACGAGCAAGGCAGGAGGGTTGTCACCGAGCAAGAGGCAGAGGTGGCAACGGTCGGGCAGAAGCGCTCGAACCCTGAAGCAGCTGGACTCTCAACATCTGGAAAGAGGGTGAGGACAGAAGAAGCGACCACTCCAGCTGCAGCACCTGCTCCAACAGCAGAACCCCTGGATCACACGCCGGGAAGGTTCGTGCCAAGAGATGAGGAGCACGACTGCAAATATGCTGAACTAGGAGCCAAGCTCTACAGGCCGAGCAGGTTCGGCCACCAGTCGTCCTTCATGCAGTTGGGCATCTTCGGGAGACTGGAGGACGTACTTACTGTAGCAGGTCTGAGGCAAATCTGCTTCAGCCTATCCGCCTCCTACACCGAGCTCACGAAGGAGTTCATGGCGTCCCTTCACCGAGTAAAGAATACACCTGCTGAAGCCAGAAAGTATGGCGGAGCAGACAGACTCCAGGGGCGGCTTTACAATGTAGAGCACGTCATTTCAGAGAAGCTGCTCAACCAGATTTTCTCCTCCAGCGAAGAGGAGAGAGAGAGACTAGATAACGGTGCAAGGATCACCGAAGGAGACGGGTTCAACCCCGTAGATATCTGGGAAAAGCTAACCGGGGAGTCATCTTTCAAACCCGGGAGCAAGGTGGCGGCAGTGCACTCATGCTTCTGGAGGATAATGCACAAGCTGGTGGCGTGCCTCCTCTTCAGCAAGAACGAGTCCAGCAACATTTACTCTGAGGAACTCCACGTCATGTGGCACATGATGGAGGGCCGACCTATCAACCTGGGACGCTTCTTGCTGAACAGGCTGCACCCAATAAAGGATGCCACCAAGGAATATTGCATGGGTGGCATCGTGAACCTAATCGCGGTGGGGTTGGGATACCCTCGCGAGCCGCGCAACCTCTCAAGAACAAGAGGGGATGAGTTGATCGACCTCAAGTACCTCATGAGGTCGGGTATAATAAAGAAGGAGGGGCGGAGTTACTTCTACAAGTTCGCAAGGACGAAGATCCTTCTCCCGCTTCCTCGTTGCGCCGCCTACGATGCAGAAAAACTAGTCTTCACCACAGCCGAGATCGAGGCTGTGGCAGTATGCGCAAGCTGCGCTCCACCCCCAAGAAGCCAAGAACGGGGGATCACCAGAGGGCCCATCCCGCTGGGTATTCGGCAGGACGTATCTTCAACAGCTCCTGCCGAGCGGCTCACTACCTCGGAGCCACCAACGACAGCTGCAACAACAAGGCCAGTGGTGGCAAGAGAAGAACCGGCGATCGTGGAGGTCGCCGAGACAAGAACTGGAACTGCAGCGAGAGAAACGGCTGCAGTCCCCGTAGTTTCTGCTGCGCCCTTAGGGGAAATTGATGAAGTACAACCGGATGTCAGCGATGAGCTATTCACCGACATCCTACAAATGGAGCTCGAAGGAGCACAGGTGACGCCGACACCACCACCAAAGTCACCTGTAGCAGTTGTTGAGGAGATCATCGACAACGTCGATATGGGGCAGCATCCGTCCCCCACAACACGGTCTCCTCCGATACAACAAGAGGGCGGGGCAGCACCGACACCTCGCTCAGAAGCATCAGCCGCGCGGACGATAGAAGTAGGTTCTGCCTCGTCAGGCAGACCATCGCGCGGGAGGAGCATTTCGAGGTCGAAGGGGAGACAAGCGGAAAACCCTCCTTCGCTCGGAATGATGCTGGGACAAGAACTCGATTTCTTGCGGGAGGTAATAGAAAACCATTCTACTACATTTCTTTCCCTAACCCGCAAGTTGTCGTTTTTCGAACAAAGGCTGGATAGCTAGGAACGAGAGCTGCTGGCTTTGGCCAGCCTACCTGGCCGGCTAGAGGCAGTGAATGCCATGCTACAACAAGTTCTGCAGCGCCTTAGCGAGATCGAGGGGAGGTTGAACAGGGAGGACGACCATCCACGCCCAAGGCAGCCGAGAAGATCGCCGTCGCCTCCTGGTCCGGGCTCTTAATCCTTGTCGTCAAGAGCGTCGTCAGGATCGTCATCATCCACCTCCTCCTCCGGTAGATCTTCATCAGCAACCGGAGGAAATTCATCACAAGGGCAAGGCTATGAAGCTCCAACCAGACAAGGAAGCCCTTTTGACCTGAATGAGGCCGCTCCCTCAGCCCCCTTTGACGAAGCTGAGGATAACGACGAAGATATCAGCGTCGGGGAGGGCTCTTCTGATGAATCCGAGGGAGAAGGGGGGGACATCTGAACTGCAAACGAAAGACACCTCCCCAGAGGAAGGAGTTCAAAGGCTGACCTCACCGATTTCTCCGCACCGACAGAGATACCTTCATTCGAAATGACTGACTTTGACAGAAGGGTCATAGGGTATCTAACGATCAGAGACCAGAAACTACTCAACATGGTCCTGAGATCGCAAGCCGACGAGGAAAAGATACTCTGGAGTGACAGTTATTTTTCAGTGCAGCGGGGAACTCTGAGAAACATCTTCCGCGCCAAGGCCGTCGTAGGGAAGTGGTTGTTCAGAGTACTACAAGGGGCCATTATAGAAAACGCCGACAAGAAGAAAGGCCAACATACAGTTTACGCTGCCAGCCCGACCCTAGCAAGAAGACTAATGATGGGGTTGTACAATTCTACGTAGGTAGAAAGTATGTTGGATTACATTGAAGTGCACAATCCGAAACTGGTGCTGGCCCCTTACAAACACAGAAACAACTGGTTCCTGTGCATTGCCGACCTCCGAAATCATGATGTCCAACTGCACTGTTGCTGTAGCAAAGAGGTCCCACACACAGGAAGTACGTTCCTACACCCAAAGGACGTAAGGCTAAGACTGCTGCCGCTACGTCTCCACCGAGTCATCAAGTATGGAGTCCAGTGCCACAGCGGCGTCTGGAATTTCTACTCACTAAGGGACTTCCCAGTCCAAGAAGAGGAGGGAAGTGGAAATAGCACATTCATAGTCCTCAGAGCCATGGAGATGATACATATCTTTGGATACTTCAAGCAACTCCAGAACAATAACTTCTACAGTCTCAGAAGCAAATATGCATTGTTGCTGATAAAGGACAAGCGCTATTTCCGAGACGCGGGGATACCAGAAGATCTCCTGGATAGTGAACAAGAAGAGGAGTCATCTCAACACAGCAGCCCTCCTGAAAAAGAAGCAGAAGCAGAGATGCACGTCTGTGGGGCAGGCAAACAGATAAACATCTTGCGACAAGTTTTCGGACAAGACGAACAAGCCTCGCCCCAGAACCAGGAGGAGTCGATCCACAACTTCGACCGTTTCTCATGCGCTACCCTCACGCAGGAACAGGTCAACAAAATCCACATGAAGTTGGTTGACTCCACCCCGGCAGACATAGCCTACTCGGCAGGAGATGCCATAGTCCCGATTGACGACTTAAGGGACATGGTAAAAGAGGGAGGATATCTGGCATTATCTGTGGCGGTCGCCTACATCCATATACTACGAAACAAGTCTGAACACGCATGCATAGCAGATCCAATGTTGTTCAACGACATTTGCCTAGCCGATGAGCAAGGGGCGAAGGAAGCCTTCCTAGCAGAGTTGGAATGCAGAGTCCCGGATACCATTCTCCTTCCCATCCTTCACAACAACCACTGGACGCTCTTAACGGTGTACACCCAACAACAAGCAGGGATTTTCTACAACAGCTCGGACATCAACAAAGACCATCCAGTGCCTTGTACATCAACAACGCTGACATCTCTCGAACGATTAGTATGAAAGTACTATATCGATATAGAAGCGCTGATACAACCATTCCTGGGAATGCAAGCAAGAAGCTGGCATGAACTCCAATTCTGCCACCGCAGCCCGCAGCAAATTCAACTATCCAACGACTGCAGCATCTTCGTCTTGGAATGGATGGCAAACGAGGCAACGCCTGACCAGCTCCTCCACATCGACTATCACAGCAAAAGAGGAGAATATGTGTGGGAGCTCTTATCTAGCCCAGGCGCGCTGATCATCTAACCCTCACTGATTAACATTTCCTTACCTCATCTACTTCACAACTCTGGGACAGAGTGTGGAGTAAGTTTGGGGGGGGGGTACCATGTACCAGTGAGGGAGGTACAAAACTTTTCTCCTTTGATCCCCCTCGTCCTATCCAATTCAATTAGTGTACATATAACCTTTTTAGTGTACATATAACCTTTTTAGTGTACATATAACTTCTTACACAACCTTTTTCCTTCTTGCTAAAAGTCTTGAAAACTTTGAAAATTTTTGCTTATGATTCCCTATACTTATATATGTACAAAGTTGCTGTTATAATAAAAACCTGTTGTGACTTCTTACAAAGTTTGCTTTCTGTATATTTAACGAGTTACAAGTTCTGTCATATCTTTCTGATAATGCTGCCTCAAACAAACAAAAGATTGTGCCTTGCCATGTCAAAAAAAAAATCGAAAAATAATAATCTCGCAAACGGCTAAGAGACGAGTATGGAGAAGGAAAAAGCTGCCCAAACAGCAGATATCTCTTTTGTTTTCCCTTACCCAGCAAAAATTCCAAAAAGAGAAAGAATCCTTATGAGCGTGAATAAAAGTATGAGAATTGTGCCCAATAAAAGAAAAGAAAAAAAAATATATATACACACTTGTTTTCCAAAAGTACCCATCTTTCGGTATGGTAGATCCGGGGCAGTGGTACGTAGGATGTGAAATCACTGCTCTAAAGCCAACTGGCTTGGACTGCAGGGACCACTTGCCCGTTAACGGACCCTTACCTGGATGGACTGATGGGAAATAAGAAGAAAAACCCAAAAAGCCTTAGCCTACCCTATACACAACTTTCTGCCCCTAAAATAAAGCTGTTTGGTGTGGAAGCTAACTTCGGAATCATACACCAAAGTCTCGCTGAAGCTGTGGAGAAGAAAATTTTTACTTAAATAATAAGGCAAGTAGGGCAAGGTCTTTTGTTCACATTAAGACAGCATTACCTCCAAGACATCACAAATCTTGTGCTACCCTTTAACCTTAAAGTTTTGCTGTGCAAGAAGAAGCAACATAAAGTTTAGTTTAAATATTGATTGAGGACAATCAAAAAGCTAAGTTTGGGGGAGTTGATAACACCAAATTTTGTGACATTTTTGCCCTTTATTCTGTTATCAAAACTACCCTTCTCTGCTATTTTCCTCTATTTTATTAGCATTTTCGCAATAATTGGCCAAGCAACGCTCTTATTCCAATTTTTCCTATCTTCTACAGAGTTTTCCTCTATTTTGTGCAATAAGGCCGATTTCGGCCCACAATAAGTCTAAGCCCGTCTCGACCTTCCTGACGCCTGATACAACCCAGCCCGACAAGGGCTGGGCGACACGAGAATGATCGACGGAGAAGGGCACTGCGCAAGAAGGACGTGTCGGCCGACATACCGTCTACCTGATAGGGAGCCAAAGCCACATCGACGACCAAACTCGTCGGGCGACACAGCCACCCACCGGCAGGCGTGCCGCCAGCCACGTGACCGATAGCCAGCGCCTCACGCCGAGACATACCTGTATCGGCCATCCACATCCATCGACCAGCGTATAAGGGAGCTACGTGGCGTTTCCAGCACCATAACTCCTTCAACCGCCGCATATAAATAGAAGCTACAGGAAGCCGAAAAGACGGGTCGGATAGGTCGGACTAGTCGGAGGGTTGGAGAATTCGGACAAGACAGTTCGAGAGCCACCTTCGAAGGTAGCTGTGAGAGCAAGAGTATCGCGCCCCAGTGCTTGTGCCGGGCGACACTAGGTGAGCTTTCCCTCATCCTGAGAGGGAAGGGATGGTTCACTTAGTGTTGTCCCGGGCGACACTGCGGGCTGATATCGGCCAGCGAAGATGAGCGACATGAGTGCCCGACAGTAGACTCGTAACTCTTTGCCCGACACGATATCGAACCCGATACGCTCCGCCCGTCATGCGTGCCACCCGAGAGGGTGCGCCGCCCGACATGAGCGTATCGGCCATGGTCCATGAGCGATACAGTCAGTCGTCAGTCGACGCTGCCCGAGAGGGGGTGCCGCCCGACACTACCGTATCGGGCTCGGCTCCTGACTGGTATCGAGCAGGAGAGCTACAACAGTCTGTCGTTCTTCTACATCAAGAAGGCGACATCTATCTTTAATTCTGTTATTTAAATTCTTAGCTTATGCATTGTATTAAGACCCTTATTGCTTATGGAAATAGGAATGCTTAACTGCTATTTGTTTAATGCTTGGTGCCTTATGATTGGGTAACTGCTGTGTAGGATATCTGAACTCTAGCTTGCATGTTTTGGATCGCGTTTTGCTTAGCTACCGAATCGTCTTTCCCGTCGCAACTACTTCGAGAGTTGGGTTGTGGCTCTAGTGTTTGGTCCAGTTCTGGTGTACGAGAGTGCCCGGAACGGAGTTGTTTTAGTATCATTCCACTCTAACTTGAGCCCAGCAACCTCGAGAGGGGTGTTGAAGCTTGGTTAGAGGCACCCGCTCTGAGAGGAGGGGTGCAGGGTGTTACTGCTACCGCTTGTCTTACTGAAGTCTTATCCCTTGCATTACGCCTTAAACTGTAGTTCATCTTTCTATTTTCTGTTGCATGGAAATTCCTAAAAACTGCTAAATGACAAAATCTTAATCTTTCTTGTAACTCCAGTTGGAGATAGTTTTCTTTGATTTAATCGTGACAGCTTGTTGTTCCCCTTCGGGGAACTTTAATATCTCTTTATACCCACCGGAGTGTAGAGTGTCGATTCAGAGTCGTCGACACGACCCACCTTGTCCCTGTGTTCGACCCCGTATGACTACTTTGACCCCGTAAACAAAGTTGCAGGGGCCTAGAAGGATTCAGGTTATAAATGTGAAGGCTCGACTACCTCAAATACGCCTCCAATTTTAGGACGCGCGATTTAGGCTGGTCAACATGTCATCATGATCAATAAAATACTATTTAAATTTGTCATCATCAGAAGGGTCCCAAGAAATCCTATGATGTCAGTATTGACCTTCTGAGCGATGTGACTTGTCAATCCTCCACTCCTGATGTCACCTGATTTGGTATGTTTGATCTCAAAGAAATGGAGGATGATATAGTATCCAACATTAATTTTGAAGTTGTTCATCATGTCCCACAATAGAAATAGATCCTTCTTATGACAAAATTCATGTGTTTCCTTCCTTGCAAATACATAGGTGCTACGAATCATGTGCATATAGAGGAATATGGGGTTGTGGATATGTGTCGCCTAAATTTTGCAACATCATGAACGTGACCATCAACCATTTCCCTATAGAAATCATCACTTCAAAATGCAAGTGGATATGACGTTGCTCCTCCATCTTCTATAGATTGGGAATTTTGAAGGTCGAAGATCCTTGAAGCGTCTTAATCACTATGTGAATCCTATGATTGGAGTGGCTACATGCTCAGCTTGGCATAGGGCTGAGTGGTAGTGTTTGGTGGATATGATCCATGAGTGATGGAGGTAGAGGTGTGAAGGAATGGTGGCATGCACGACTCCACGGTGGCATTTCCTAACCCTACGCAGCAACACAAGTGGTTGGGGTTGACGTCGAAGAAGGACTAAGGTTGGATATTGTTGGAGTAGATGGACATTAAGTGCATGAGGGAGTGTTTGGGAAAGGGCACATAGTGGCATGCGTTATTCTCTCAAACATGACCTGATTGAATGAATGGAGTGAAGAGGTTGGATTCCAATTTGGATAAAAACCTATTTCAAACACACAAACACGCCATGTATTTCATCTCACACATTATGCCTTTACATAAGGAAATGTTGTTCTTGATCCTCTTGAGCAATTTGATTCTCTTGAGTGCCACGTTGTGATTTTATTAATGCACGTTGTGTATGATTCTAGCATATAGTCAATATGAAAATGACCTTTGTGACATGACATGTATAAACTTAACCCATTGTTGACACCTCATTTTTGTCATCACCTATATGATGAGATGATAGTGTCTGGATAACCACAAACTTCTTCTTTGTGCTTTCTCGCCTTTACCCTGTCACCTGATGACCTTAATCGGAACCATATGTCTGATTTACACACTAACTTCAAAACAAGGGATGTAGAAATAATATTAATATAGCAGATTCAATCACGAACTTATGTCCTGAACAAAGTCATGTGAATCTAACCCGAGGGTAATTAAACAAAATCAATGTAACACATGCAAGAACACATTTTGGGTCCTAAATCAGTCAACCTGAGGGATTATGACTACAACCGGACTTGACAAAATGTTTCTCACATCTTTATATACATGATTAATTTAATTCTATTATTAATCTTGTCTTTATTAATCTCAATTCCATATCAATGTGTGTGAATCTATCATATATCTTTGAATAAAAATCAAACCAACTTTGTGATCCATTTTAGACATATATACTTAGGTTAATTTTATTTAATTTAATATTTCTTAGCTCAAGACAACAAATCATTATGAGCTATTTAAAATATTATTTTGATATTCCAATTTGATTTTTCTTTGGATTCAGAGATGCCCACCCCAAGACCAACGAACACTATCAAATAAGGCAGTTGATATAATAAATTCCTCCAGTTCAGGCTTGGTGCATCTTGTGATCTCCTATCTAGGTTGCTCATATCCTAACTACCATCTAAATGGAAGCACATCTCTTGATATCCAAAAATGAGGAGATAATCACGGGTGGCCTACCATTTTGGGCAATAGGTGGATGAAATGGACGGTTGTGGAAGAAGAGGAAGCATAATAAAATTTAACATGCAGAAACAATAAAAATGACCTAAATGATTCATATGCGTATGGAAATGACCTAATGCCTACTTTTTAGGTGGAAAGATGCATGCTCTACTATTCTGTCTCAAGGTAAGATGGAATGTCTACAAAACTACATCATGGGCTTATTCTTCCTATTATGCTCGTGAAACAAGTTATTTTCTCCCTATGATTTCACTTTATTTTTTTTCTTCCTTTTTTTTCAAGTCCTTCTTGTGTTTTTTTTTCTTTTTCAATTTGACAAAGATTTGATTTATAATACTTCATTTTTTTGTGACTTAATTTCACATAGCTACAACCATTTATGCATTACAACCTACTTCTTAGAGAGTATAGAACAAGTTATCCGCTTTTCTTATTTTTCATAAGAAGGCACATAATGTCCTATATGCTCAAGAGTATGCAAAATGCAACTATACGAAAGCAATTATGCAACTACCATGGAATGCACTCTAGAATGTGTGCATGCATGACTAATCTACAAATCTCTTTTCATTTTTCATTTTTTTATGCAAAAACTAGCTATTATGCAATCCTATCTAAATGGCATGCAATCAAAAGATAAAAACGGTAAAGTGCTCCCAGTCCTTATGGTAGAGTTTGAATTAAATGAGGTGGATAGATCACAAGACTAATTGACAGAACCATTGGAAACGATTATATGTCCCTCCTTACTGACATGTGTACCAATCAATCAACGGGTTTCTCTCTCTCACTTCAGATTAAAGCCCCATTACCGTTTGGTCAGTTTAGGCTCAACATCCAATTCTATCCACATTTCTTGAAGCATAAGGATGTACAGTTATGATCATATGTTTCAAAGATGACCTACCCAATGATTTTCATAAGTTATGTGCTCAATTTCAAACAAGTCCAACTTATAATTCCATGGAATTTTTTTGAATTATGCTCAAATTTCAAATTTCCCCCATATGACACACATAGAGATGACATGCATTTATATTAGACATCCACGGATTACACTAGATAGACAGTGTATCCTAGAAAGTTGTAAATAACAAGATTACACAACTTAAAAGAAATTGCAAAAAAAAATTAAGAAAAATGCTAAAATAAAAGAAAATGAAACAAAAACTAAGATAGAAACTGTTCCAGCTCCCCCCAAGCTTGAATTCGACTATGGCCTCATAGTCAAAAACAACCTTAGAAGGTGGAACAGTGATACCCTCTATTGTGGAGGCGGCGGAAATGGCGGGTACTACTGGGTATGGGGGTTCCAATCTGGATATTGCCCCTGAAAGCTCAGATCATAAGGTGGCATGGGCGGTGGCTTTGGATATCCCCCGAAGTAGCCTTGACTCTAGTAATGATCGTAGAAAGGCTGATGTTGCTGCTCTATCCTCCCCAACCGGTCGTAGACCTACTGCTGGTTGGCAAATAGCTGGCGTTCATTCTCAAAGATCGCCTGCTGATTTTCATATAGCCTATTCTGCGTATCCTGGATCCCTACAAAAGATGTCTGGTGGGACTGCTGCATGGACTGCTGGGACTCCTAGATAGACTGGAGCATGGTATACATCCCCTGTATAGAGCAGGGGTCATCTCCGTTGTGGGAGGACTGTGGTGGCAGTGGCTGGGAAGATGATGAAGCTCCCGGGTAGAAATGTGGACGCTTCCTCGAGGATACTCGTGACTGAAGAGGTGTGAAAGCCTCCTCTTCCTCCTCATCGTCGTTGCCCGCATCGTTGTTGTCTCCCGCATCTTCTTCATCCTCAGAATCCTTAATGGCAATGACAGGCCACCGAAAGTGTTGGCCTGGATGGAGGTTGAAGACGGGGTCTGGCAGTACGCACTCCTGGTACTCTTTGTTAATGTGGAAATGAGCATATACCACACCATCACGAAGCATAAGAAGATTGGAGCGGTGGAAATGAGCCAGATTGATAGGGTTTCAGTTGACCAGTGGAGGGAGCGTAGATAGGTCTAGCCCAAGGTAGAGGGCTAGTTGCGTGATAAGCCCCCCCCGAAGTTAATAGGGGATCGTCTGGTGCTCCGCTTCACTGCCATCACACACATCAAGAAAAATGCGCCCGAGTTAAGCTTTTCCCTCTTCAGCAGCTTGTAGAGGAAAAACAAGTCCGTCTCCTAGAACTTGCTCTGTGACAATTCACCACAAGCAAAGAAAGTAATACACAACATATGGTGAAGAATTCACACGAATGGGTGCTCGAAGTCGGCGACGGCTGTATTGTGGTAGCTAAGCGTCTTGCCTGCCGGCGCGGTCACCAACTGCGAGAACATCTCATCGTAGTTGGCTCGATTGTCTAGCCATCTGTACTGCTCAGGCGAATGCCACCAGTTGTAGATTGAGTTGAACTGGTCGAATGTGATGGTATAGTTGTGGTTGAATAGCTGAAAGGAGACTCAGCCCTTGATCCATTCATGATCGGTGGCAATGAGGTCATTGGGCACGACCCAAATGTCGAGAGATGCCATGAACTCTACCACGAGTTCCTTGTATGTCGGCCACTCACCATGGGTTGCCCTCAACTTGATAGGGAATTTATTCCTCACTCTCTAACACCCTCCCAACATGGCCACGGAGGACGTAGTTGAGGTTGTCCTCAAAGCCAAGGTCTCAGATCAGGGCTCGATCAACGTAATGAGTCAGCTCGATTGACCGCTTCATTAACTTGTCATAGATCTTCTTCATGTCCGTCGAGGGATGTACAATTCTCGGATGGGGAATGGAGCCTGGCGGTGGTGTACCAATGTATCAATCTCCATCAGAGTAGCACGCAAGGAATATGGCACTCCAATCCTCACCGTGATGAAAAGAGAAGAGATAGAGAAAAGGAGCTTGGTGAAGGTCGGAGAAGATGATCTCCGCAGTTGATGATGAACTCGGGGAAGATGTGTAGCTCCCCGGATGCTCGGTGAAGGTCTCCGTCTGTTCGTCAACGCTCAATGCCAAGGTTGAGGAAGAATACTCTGAAGGTGTGAAGAGAAATGAAATACAACCCTTCCTTTTATTGCTGAGGTTGGCGCCTCTGGTACCCCGTCGATACCATCGACATGTTGTCGATGGTACCCCTTTGATGGCATCGACGGTCATCGATTGCTGTATGTGGGGGTCTGGATCGATGACGTGTCGATACTATCGACAAGGGTCAATGGTATCGACCCATCCCACAGATCGACCTCTAGGTTTGGCACGCTTCGTTGATGGCGTCTCGCGGATTGCTGACGTGTCATGTTGATACCATCGATGAGGTGTCGATGGCATCGACTTCTGTTGCCAATCCTTATCCTCGCGAGACCTGGAACCATCTTTTCTCTGAAATCGGATTGATACCATTGACATGGCCATCGATGGTATCAATATCTCTGCCACCAATTTTTCTAAAAATTTTCAGGGATCTCACGAGCATCGACCATGGTGTCGATACTATCAACTTCCTCCAAAATTTGAGTCGATCAACCTATTGGGTGGTCAATACTATTGACGAGGCCGTCGATAGTATTGACGGAGCAAATTTTCTGTAGCTATCTCTCTTCACCCTCGTCACTACCATCGACACAAGGGTCGATGGTATCGACACCCAAGCAGTCCTACACACTTATCACACATATCATGATCTCATTTTTACACTAAAAATGAACTTAACCAAAACTACTGAAGTAAATGGAAATGAAATCTACCAATGGTTGGGTTGCCTCCCAACAAGCGCCCTACTTTAACATCTTGGGCTAGAAAAAATCAAGTTGTTCATTCTTCTTTAAGAGCCATGTGTTTAACCTCATGCACCTTCCTGTGTAGTCCTCCCCATAATAGTGCTTTAATCTTTGACCATTTACTAAGAATGTTCTATCACCATCCTTAACCATGATAGCACCATGGGGTTGCACCTCCTCTACCACAAACTGTGCACTCTAGCAGGATCGCAATTTAGCAGGGTGCAACTTTAACCTTGAATTGAACAAAAGCACCCTCTCACCCTTTTTGAACACTCGCAGCTGAATGTGGTGATCATGGATCTTCTTTGTCCACTCCTTATAGATCCTTGAGTTCTCATAGACATTCATCCTTAGCTCATCTAGCTCATTGAGCTCTAACATTCACTTTCTCCCTGCCTCGTCCATGCTAAAATTCAATTTCCTTAACGCCCATTGCGCTTTGTGCTCCAATTCTACCGGCAAATGGTAGGCCCGACCATACACCAACCTAAAAGGCGTAGTGCCTATAGGTGTTTTAGATGCGGTCCTGTATGCCCATAGTGCATCCGGTAGCAACACACTCCAATTCTTCCTTGACGAGGCCACTATACGCTCCAGGATCTTCTTAATCTCCCTGTTCGACACTTCCACCTGACCTTGTGTTTGCGGGTGGTACGGAGTACCTACATTGTGCTTGACCCCATATTTGCTCAATAATGCAGCGAATCTCTGATTCATGAAGTGGGTGCCCCCATCGCTAATGATCATCCGTGGCACACCAAACCTATAGAAAATATGATCCTTCACGAACCTGCACACTACTACAGCGTCATTAGTCCTTGTGGGTATTGCCTCTATCCACTTCGATACATAATCGATAACAAGCAAGATATATAAATTATAATTAGAAGATACAAAGGGTCCCATGAAGTCAATACCCCACAAATCAAATAACTCAACTTCTTGAAATACATTGAGAGGCATCTCTTGCCGCTTTGATATGTTACCTTCCCTTTGGCAGGAATCACACCGCCTCACATAGTCATAGGCGTCTCTAAAAAGTGTAGGCCAGTAAAGGCCACTCTCTAGTACCTTGGCCGTCGTCCTTGCACTCGCATGATGACCGCCGGTGGGTAGTGTATGACAGTGTCTAAGCACACTATCATATTCATTTTCCGATACACACTTGCACAAGATTCCATCCCTGCATTATCTTAACAAAATAGGGTCATCCCAAAAATAATATCTCAAAGAATGGAAAAACCTTTTTTTCACTTGATAAGTCCAATCCTCCGGGATTTCCTTACATGCAAGGTAATTGACAATATGTGAAAACCAAGGATCTGTAGATTGAATTGAAAGAATTTTCTCATCCAGAAATGTCTGGGTAATGGGTATGTTAGCATCCCTCTCATTGTCCCACTCTAACTGAGATAAGTGGTCTGCAACCACATTCTCAATGCCCGCCTTATCCTTAATTTCAATGTCGAATTCTTGCAATAATAAGATCGACCTAATCAATCTAGGTTTAGCATATTTCTTCTCCATTAAATATTTTATTGTGGCATGATCAGTCCACACCACAACCATACAACCCATTAAATATTGCCTAAATTTTTTGAAAGCGAAAACCACGACAAGTAATTATTTCTCGGTAGTGGTGTAATTTAGTTGGGCATCATTTAAAGTTTTAGACGCATAAAAAATCACTGTAGGTTTGTGTACAAGACGCTGCCCAAGAACTACCCCTATAGCAAAATCCGAGGCGTCACACATAAGTTCGAATGGCTTAGTCCAATCTGACATTTGAACAACCGGCGCAGAAATCAATTTTTCCTTAAGTACCTCGAAAGCATGCAGACATTTATCGTTCAAATAAAAAACTGCATCTTTCTCAAGTAATTCTGATAACGACTTAGCTATTTTTGAAAAGTCCTTAATAAATCGGTGATAAAACCCTACGTGACCAAGGAAACTCCGCACCCCTTTCACCATATTCGGTGGAGGTAGTTTAGAAAAAACCCAAATTTTTACTGGATCCACCTCTAGTCCCTTACAGGACACCTTGTGTCCTAGCACTATGCCTTCATTTAACATCATATGGCACTTTTTCCAATTGAGCACCAAATGTGTGTCCTCACATCTCTGCAACACCTTATCAAGATTTTGCAAACATTCATCAAATGACGCATCGTAGATGGAAAAGTTGTCCATAAAAACCTCTGAGCAGCGCTCCACCATATCTGAGAAAATAGCAAGCATGCAGTGCTGAAAAGTGGTTGGTGCGTTGCACAAACCAAAAGGCATGTGGCGGTAAGCAAAAGTTCCGTATGGACAAGTGAAGGTCGACTTCTCTTGGTCCTTAGGATCAATGGAAATTTGATTATAGTCAGAATATCCATCTAAAAAGAAAAAATGAGAGCGACCAGACAATCGCTCCAAAATTTGATCAATGAATGTTAGAGGAAAATGATCTTTCGAAGTAGCAGAGTTCAGACGGCGGTAATCAATACAAACACACCATCCGGTTACCAATCGAGTGGTGACCGGTTCATTCAATATATTTTGAGTGACAGTGATTCCCCCCTTTTAGGGACTACCTGTGTGGGGCTTACCCATGTCAAATCTTAAATAGCATAGATGATGCCCACCGAAAGAAGCTTGATCACCTCCTTCTTGACGACCTCCATCATGCTAGGATTGAGTCGACGCTTCTGCTGAATCACTGGCTTGGCTCCTTCCACAAGCCGGATCATGTGCTGGCATAGAGTAGGGGAGATCCCCTTAATGTCAGAAACGGACCACCCAAATGCACCACGATGGTTATTCAACACAATCATCAACTGCGCTTCCTCATCGATACTCAGATATGTTGATATGATCACCAGAAGCTTCTCATTATCCGCCAAGAAGACAAACTTTAAGTGGGGGGGAAATGGCTTAAGTTCCAACTCAAGTGGGCTGACCAAGGAAGATTGAATAGGTGGTGGCAGCGGTCCAGGATCTTCATAGTGCTTGGTGTAATAACAAGGAAGCACTTGAAGCATCTTTACACATTCTTGTAATGAGGTGCTTCTCATACAATATTCCCTTAAGTTGAAAATACATGCCTCAAGGGGCAGTTGCGAGTATGAATCAAACATGGAGACTAATATAGCCTCATCCTCAATAGATGGTGAAACTTCTTCTTCTTTATCATCAGGATAACCCACTACTTTTATAAGAGAAATTACCTTCGTCTGCTCCATGATATCCACAACAATTGTTCCCTTATCTACCTTTGTCATTACGTGAGCCATATCAAGAAATGGCTTCCCTAGACAAAGAGAGATGTGGTGCTCAAAGTGCTTTATTTTATGACATTGTTCATTTGCTTGTGACTGCTTTGGATTTGGTGGCATGAGTATTTCAAATCTGTCATCGGCTATACCCATTGTCAACCGACCTCTACCCATCTCCAGTATCATGTCGATAGTGGCTTGAAAGGGTCTTCCCAAAATTAGCTCATTCCCTAGTTCATCTTGCATCTCCAAAATGACAAAATCAGCCGGGAACACAAACCTATCAACCTTTACTTAGACATCCTTGCAAATACCATACGGCCTCACCACAGAATTGTCTACCAGTTGAATTGTCATATTGCTCTGCTGAGACTCTTTTAGCCCAAGCTTTTTTAATGTAGAGAGGGGTATTAAGTTGATACTTGCCCCAGAATCACATAGTGCCTCACCAAATTTTACTTTTCCAATATAGCAGGAGATGTTGAAGTAGCCTGGATCTTGTCTTTTCAGTGGAAGTTTACCCAGAATGAAGGCGCTAACCTGCTCCTTAAGCACTACCACCTATGTATCATGTATCTTCCTCTTCTTGGTAATTATGTCTTTCAAGAATTTACCATACGAGGTTATCTGCTCAATCGCCTCCAACAAAGGAATATTAACAGAAAGTTTTCTAAAACTATCCAAAAATTTCTTGAACTGTTCATCCACTTTCTTGGCTTTGAGACTGTTAAGGTAAGGGACGTGGACGATCTGTGCCCTCTGATGTGGTGCATATGGCATCCTATTATCCTTCTCCTTCTCTGCAATAGGCTCCTCTATGGCCTTCCCTCCTTCATCTTCAGCTGTCTCTACCACTTCAGTATCCTCTGCGGTCTCACCTTGATCTTGTGGCTGTGGGGTGCTCGGTTCATCAGCCCTAGGATTTAAACGTTTCTTTCCACTCCTCAGTAGAATGGATTTAGCCTGGTGGTTCCCTCCTGGAACATTTGGATTTCCCGGAAAACCTTGCACTGTGGGCTTCTTCAAACTTTCTATTTCAGCTGCCATCTGTGCTATAGATGTCTCAAGAGTCCTCATCTGAGCCCCATGACTTTACAGAGTTTGCCCAAACTGGTTCATAAATTCTCCTTGTTGCTTTATTCATTGGCCAAACATGCTCATTAGTTCTTGATTCTACTTTATCACCTGATTGAGCAACTCATTTCTCTTTTCCTCTACCGTGGGCTGTGGCTTAGCATTAGGTTCCTGAAGGAAATTATTGGGATCCTTCCATGAAAACTTTTTATCCTTCCTCCAAGAATAGTCATTATTTCTATACCCCGATCGCTGGCGCATGAATTTTACTTGTGCCTCGTCATCAGATTCTCCATCTTCTTTTGCTAGAAGTCTCTTTGCAATCAAGTCCATCTTGTCATTCAGTTCTTTGATGGCTTTTGCATCCCCTACAACTCTAACTTGTTCTGGTGCATCTTTATCACCCCAGGACTGTTTCTTAGCCATGTTCTTCAAGATCTCCCAACACCTTGTGTCTGTGTTGTTCAAGAAGAAACCTGAGCCTGCTGAATCTAAGTTACTTCTGTCATGCTCATTGAGAGCAAAGTAGAAAATTTTTACTTGTTTTTCCTTGTCCAACCCATGATGTGAGCACCTCCTCAGCATGATCTGGAAGTGTCCCATGTCTCAGAATATGTTCCTCCCACCTTTTGGCTGAAATTGTGAATTTTCCTCACTAGGTCATTGGTCTTTTCAGGTGGGAAAAATCGCTCGAAAAAGACCTCAATCATTTGATTCCAAGTCTCCATGATTTCATCATCAAGGTTGTGCAGCCATTCTCATGCATTTCCTGCAAGAGAGCTGGGAAATAACTTCAAGTAAAGTGCCTCATGTGGAAACCTATCAATCTTTATCACGTCATAGTTCTCCACAAATGTGCTAATGTGAGAAACAAGATCTTCATTCTTCAACCCATGAAATTCTTGAGACTTGACTAGGTTTATCAATGCCAGATCAATATTGTATGTGGGAATGTTGATTGCCTGCCTTTTGATCAGCCCCTTTGATGCTGATGAGGAAGAAGCCTTGATCTTCTGCTATATTGTCTTTTCTTCAGCCTTGTCTTCAGGTTCTTGTTCAAATTCCTCAGGTGGTGGATTTGTCAACTCAACTCCTTCACCTACTGGCAGAATTACTAGTAATTCTGCATAGTCTATGCTACACGTCTTTACCATCAACTAGCAGCTGGAAATTATTTCAGTACAGTGCTAAAAGGAATAAGTAATCAAAAGATGTGAAATTAAATTTAAAATTTTAAGAATTATATGAAAAAGTGGCCTAGTGTGGCCGCTCGTAGCACTCGTTGTGCCGAAAATTACCTTTCCCCGGCAACGGTGCCAAAAACTTGACACGATTAAATCGTGCGTAAAATGCAAGTGCACACGTCAAAGTAATATAGGCCTTTATGAGGCCCGAGTCAAACTCAAGGAACGAAATTCTGGTAGACTACTACTAACTACTTGCAATCATCTTGACCGATTATAAAAGTTTGAGAGTTGTTTTGAAAAAGAAAATAAAAATAAAGAACGTAAAGCAATCAATTAAAGGGTTGGTTTAATCAATTAAAATGGAATCTTTGGGATTGCGGTTTCACCACAGATTCTCGTTGTACTAATTCCTACACAATTATCACAACTCATCTCCTATTCCAGGTAGTGGCATGTATATAGAATTGTTCGCTTCCACGATACAATTCACTACCTTAATCTAGGTCGGTTCCACGTCAATAGTAACCTATACCCTAAATTAGGTGCATGAAAAACATCTCTTTAGGTTTCCACCATTAACCGTACATCGCCTTTTCCAAAGGATTTATAAGTTAATGCAATTATTGCATCTTTTCAACCGTTAATTCTTTGTCAAAAGCAATTAAAGGTATTAAATTACCATTATGGTGATCAAGCACAATGATAGAATTGAGAAAACAATATCATACCACAGATTTGAGAGACAAATTATGATTAACTATGTAAAAAGCATCATACAATGATTATCTGGGCTACTCCCAATCCTAAAGGCAATTGGGATTAGCCCCACATGTTCATCTCAATGAAAAACATCATGAAGGAAGAAGAAAACATAGGGTAAATGTGGATGGAGATGGTGTAACCCCTGAACGAAGGAGAACCAGGCGATCCTCGATATGGGATGGGCGTTCTGCAGCCTTCTGGCGGTAGAAAAATCCATCTGCAGCTCTGGAAATGACCGGGGCGTAGCTCTGGGCTCCCTTCTGAGACTCATGCGGCGGCTAATGACATGATAATATGGCTTGGGCCGTCTTTTTTTAGGTATATGGATCACGTACGGCCGCCAAAACATCACGGCCGTTCATTTTAGATCGATCTGGGCGTTTTTGTGATTTGACGGCATCGATACCATCGACGGTGGGTCGATGGTATCAACCCGTTAGGGTAGTGACACTTCTTCGATTTGCTGGCATTCTCTCTTATGGAAGCTCGATACCATCGACAACCTATGTCGATGGTATCGACATGTGGATGTTTGGCTTGCTGAAGACATCTCACTACCATCAACTTCTGGGTCGATGGTGCCGAGCCATTCTGCTCTTTCCGACTACCTCACTGTGGCTGTGTCGATAGTATCGACAGTCGTCGATGGTATCGACGGCTGCATATATGCGAATTTCTTGAAATAAAGAGAAGAACACCAATCAAATACAAAAAAATATGATCTTTTATACCAAATAAGATAAAACAAGGTAAATTTGATACATAACAAGATTATAGGCTGAAGGAAATGAATCATGCGATATTAACCATGAAAATGACCAATAAACGCATAAAACACATATGAAACTAGCCTATAAAAGTGACTCAAAACCCTTGCATCAATCAAATTTCTTTTTTGCATGGTATCAAAATAAATATTATTTTAATATTTTTATCTTGATCATGAGTCATTTTATCATGAACAATTTTATTAATATTATTTTGCTTATATTGTGTTGTGACGTGACAATATTATTTTAATATTAAATTTTCTCACAATACATCATCCCTCAATGGGAGTTTAATATTATTTAATTCTATTTCACATATGCCTACACTTTTCTCACATTTTCACGCACATACCAAATAGAGAGAATAGAATATCTTTTTATTTCAAAATTTGAGAATACATTTTTCACAAGACAGCTTCTCTCGTGAAAAAGTGGCCTGACTCAGTCAAGGTTGTAACTGCCCAAGACATGGTCATGATCACAAGACGCGCTCCCTCATGCAGAGCGAGAGTCACAAAAACCTTCCATGTCTCCCAGGATAGAGGGGAGAACCCCCTGATATCTAACAATACAGGTTCTCTCGTAAAAAGGAGGGGGGTTAGTCAAAGATATTCAAATAGGGAGTAATAGAGAGACAGTCAGTCATGCAGTCCACTAGGAGAGTAGCCAGAGCGAGCAAAAGCCAGAGTGAGCACAGCCAGAGAGAAACCGAGAGCCAGAGTCTGCATAGAGTTTTTCAAGAGAGAACGTCTCTCGGGAAAACCTTGAGGGCTTCTTCCACCTCACACCTATGAATCCAACACCGATCTTTACCCTTTCACAAAAAGGAGGGCTAGTGGTGAAACTAGGCACAAATTCTTGTCAAGGTGAGAGCAACATATCAAAGGTTGCTTCATATCATTTTCTGTCTTTTCTTTTAATCTAGTGATGCCTCCCTTCTCGCACGATTTCTTCTTCTTATTTTGACTCAAAACCACCGTAATACCAGTTTTAATGGGCGGATCAGGGTACCAGCTTCATAGCCCTTTCCCGTTCCGTAACCGAGCACGTCGTTCTCAGATTTCTATCGCTTGATCAACGCCTGATCCAAAATTAGTCATCCGAACATGGTTTTCTGAGTTTTTTTGCAAAAAAAAGCATGGTGGTGACTCTATGAATCTGTCTTTTTTCTGCATCCCATTTTCCACTGATGAAAACAAGATGGTGACTCCACTGTGGAAAAGTCATGCTCAAGTTATATTGTGGTTTTGAGTTCATTTCAGAATTCACGAGCGCCCTTGTCTCGTAAGAATTGTTTTTCCTATAGTTCTGCATTTCTAGTGTTGAGCGCTTTCACGACAGAACCTGTCTTGTGAGATTTATTTAATTTTTTTATTCAGGACTGTGTTTTCAGTGTCGATTATTTTCATGATAGAACCTGTCTCGTGAGATTTTTTTCTTTCTGCAGGTCTGTGTTTTCAATGTCGATCGGATTCAAGAGTGTCGTTGTCTCGTGAGATTTTTTTATTTTTTTCTTTAGGTCTGTGTTTCCGGTGTCGATCGTTTTCACGATAGAACCTGTCTCGTGAGATTTTTTTCTTCAAGTCTGTGTTTTTAGTGTTGATCAGATTCACGAGCGTCGTTGTCTCATGAGATTTTTTTATTTTTTTTCTTCAGGTCTGCATTTCTGGGGTCGATCGTTTGCATGATAGAACATGTCTCGTGACATTTTTTTAAATTTTCTTCAGGTCTGCATTTTCGGTCTCGATCGTTTTCACAATAGAATCTATCTTGTGAGATTTTTTTCTTTAGGTCTATGTTTTAGGTGTCAATCGGATTCACGAGCATCATTGTCTGTGTTTTAGGTGTCGATCGGATTCACGAGCGTCGTTGTCTGGTGAGATTTTTTATTTTCTTTCCTCAGGTCTGCGTTTTCGGTGTCGATCATTTTCACGATACAACTTGTCTCATGAGATTTTTTTCTTTCTTCAGGTCTATGTTTTCAGTGTCCATCAGATTTACGAGTGTCGTTGTCTTGTTAGATTTTTTTTTCTTCAGTTTTGCATTTTAAGTGTTGATCATTTTCACGATAGAACATTGATCCAACCCTATTCTAGGGTTGTATCTCGTGTCATTTTGTGCTTTTATCACATTCAAATGCATTAGAATTACATGTTATTTCCCCCAATATGATTGTCATTGCAAATACGCTTATGGATGTTCTTTGCGCTGCTTTCCAGGTACTTGGACCTTGCTTAGATGGACGAGGGGGAGAGAGGGACCCAAAGAAGGCCCCAAAGTCTCCCTCAACCTATCTCCAGTAGCCAAGACTCATCCCCGAGCAAAGACATCCGAAATTGACAAAGTTAGAAGAGAATTAAAGAAGTCAAGCCTCACCACGGTCGTGGCTTTATTGCCAAAGTCCAACAGGTTGCAACAGGAGAATCCATAGATCGCCAACGACCGTGGCAACCCTGCCACGACCGTGGCCATTGAAGACACCACGGCCGTGGCCATCAGCACGGTCGTGGTCAGTAGAAGAGAACACGGCCGTGGCACCCCGCCACGGTCGTGGGAATTAAATGACCAAAAGCCAAGTTCAACAGGTTCTTCCTCCGAGCCGCCACGACCGTGGCCATCGTGCCACGACCGTGGCCAAAGACAAGCAAAACGCCCGTGGCCCCTCCCCACAGTCAGCCCAACTCCTCCAAAACGGCCGTGTCACCCAACACGGCCGTGGTTCATGCTACCCACCACGACCGTGGCCACTACCCTACTTTGTTTTTTTTTACCACTTTCTTCACACCACGACCGTGTTCACCACCCCACGGTCGTCCACCACTACCCCCACCACGGCCATGGCACACCCACCACGACCGTGGTGATCACCTACCCTACACATTTTCCACTATCATTCCTATTTTGCCCCCACTTAACCCTAGCTCCTATATAAGCAATAGATGATTCTAGGGCTCGAGGAGGGCACCTCTAAAGCACTTCTAGCCAACCCTAGCTGCTTCCATTGCATCCTTTGTTCCAATCTACCTATTTCCTTGCATTCAACCCTATTCCCATCCACTTTCCACTCATTTCCACCATAGAAACCTAGTTTCTCTAGGTTTCTATCCATCCATTCCACCATTTCCATGCTCTTGGGCACCCTTGGAGGAGGAGGCTCGTGGCTGGCAGCAAGGAGGTGACAAGATCAAGCTTCATCAAGCATCCATGGCGTTCCCTACTCTCTTTCCCTTCTCCTTTGTTTCAGTTTTGATCATGTATAGCTAAGCCCCCTTGGGTGGGCTGTTTGGGGAAAAAATGTGACTTTGATACCATGTTGGGGGAATATAATTTGTAATGAACATATTTCATTTCTATGATGATTGCCTTTGCTTATACCTCATTTCCCATTACTTGTGCATGTGGTTGTTGTTTAATTACATTAATTGCTTGCCTTGTGGTGTTTGAAGACATTTGTCTCTAGGATGTTTTGGTTTCTATGTAGCTATCATAGGATTGGCTCCTAGGTCCTTAATTCGGATCCCTAGCTAGCCCCCTATCTTCCTACATAATCACCTTCTTCCTACATGCAAATGTGAGTTCTAAGTGACTAGTATAAGTGTGATTAGTGCAATTGCCTAGGATTTCCTAAAGGCTGAGGTGGCTAGTGGCATGAGGTCAAATACCCTCATCTCTACTCCCATCCTTACCCTTGGTCCTCAATTGACTAATACCACTTATCCTAGAGACCTAGACTAGGTACTTCCTATGAGAATTACACCTAGCCCTAGTTCTCCAATTAGTAGCTTAGGGTAAATTCTCATAGCACCCACCTTGTTGTTTGGTTTGGTAATCTAGAATGAGATATGTTAATTGCTCATTATGGTGACATCCCCCAACTAATGTCAAGGTCACATTCCCAAACGGCCCACTTCCTTCATCTAATTGCTTTAAAACCCTAATTGCCTAGTTTGTTTGTTAATGCTAGTGTAGTTCATATGCTTTAGTTAACTTAGTTAATTGCCTAGTTTTGTTAGCTAAGTGGTAATTTAGGTTTTTGATCTTGATTAGCGGTTAACTTAGGTTCTCAATTGCTAGTTGCTTGCTTAGTCTAGTATAGTCTGTTCTTGCTCTTGTTTAGATAGCTTGTTAACTCAGATTGCTAATTTAGTCTTTTGATAATTTAGTTCCACATTGCTTTTCCTACTTGCTCGTTTAGCTTAATCAATCAAACAAACCTTCAAACCCTAAAAACCCTAAGCTCTGCATAAGGAACATAGCTCACGCTTTCCAATTGTAGCACCCCCTCTATCTCCGCGGTTCAACCCCGCATCTTGCCTTTGATCTATACTACAACAGTACCCCGTACGCTTGCGGGCGCATTGTTTTAGTTTTAGTGATAGACTTGATTTGGGACCATATAAATTTCGAAAGCAAGGATCCCATCCATCATCCCGTGCCTCCCGACCTCGTGGATTGCACTCGGCCACCCTAGTTGGCCGGTGTTGTAACCCTCTAGCGGGAGCGCACCAAGCTTTCTGGCGCCGTTGCCGGGGATAGAGGCACTCGGCTTAGTTAGATAGCGTAGCTTAGCCTTTCCTTTTGCCCTCACAATTGCTATTCTTTATTTTTTGTGTTACTCTTGCATATTGGTTCACTAACTTGGCTCTTTGTTGTTTGTTTGTGATTTGCACAGGTGACAGCTGTGCATGCGCAACACACGTTCGACTTGCACCGACTTGGTGGTTTACGACCCTGAGATTGGGAAAAGAAGACGTCAAGCGCACCGCAATCTACACCGAGGAGCAGGGATGGCCGATAACGACCCACCACCGATAGTTCCACCTCAGCCGCATCGCCCGCTTCATGAATATTTCACGCCGGGAAACTACAATTCCCCCATCGCCATGCTAGTTGATCAAATTCCCGGGCAGCAGTTTTCCATCCCACTGGCACTCTTGGGGCTTCTTCCCACGTACTACGGAATGGAGAACGAAAATCCTTATCACCATATAGATGCATTCTTGGAAACGTGCTCCACATTCCGTACACCCGCCGCCACAGACGACTCGATTAGGCGGACACTTTTTCCCTTCTCTCTCAAAGAGAAGGCCAAGGAGTGGTACGTTTCGAGGCCCGAGCTCGTCACATGGAATGAAGTAAAGAATGAGTTTCTGACGAAGTTCTTTCCGATAGCCAAGTTATCCTACATGAGAAGGTGCATCACGTCCTTCGCCCAAAAAGAGAACGAACCCTTCCATGAAGCATGGGAGTGGTTCCAGAAGTTGCTTCGTGACTGCCCTCACCACGAGGTCCCTCTTTGGCAGCTAGTTCAGGCCTTTTACACTGGGCTTGAGGAGCAGAGTCAGAACAATGTAGATTCTTCGTGTGGGGGCACGTTCATGGCCAAGCCACCCGAAGACTCATGGCCTCTGTTTGAGCATCTAGCCGAGAACTCTCGCCACCGAGCTTCCACAAAAGGGGGGCATTGCGGCCGGGACTACACCTCCCCACCCTCCTCCGTGGCTCCCGCACGCAACACCGCCAACCCCGATATGATGAAAATGATGGCAGATATGATGCAAATGATGAAGTATCAAGTGGGTGGCTCTTCTAGTCAACCCACAATGGTTGTGGAGACTGTAGACGAGGAAGTTAATGCCTTACATTCCTTTGGTGGCCGCAACAACCAGGGCCCGATGTCCCAATCCTACACTCCCGAGTGGAGGAACCACCCAAATTTCTCATGGAAACAATCAAATGAGGATGGACAAGGACAGGGGCAGCAGAAGCCACGATACAACTCCAAATTTGAGGACGAGGTTCTTGGAAGGCTAAGAAGCCTTGATGAAGTCAAAAAGGATGTTAATGAACATGGACAATCTATAAGCCGTCTTGAGCAGAGGTTGGATCAGATCTCCCTCTCTTTGGCTAGAAGAGAAGAAGGAAGACTCCCCTGTCAACCTATGCCAAATCCAAACAACGATGGGACTTTTCTAGGAAGCACTTCGAGTGCTTATGTTCCGCCACCTTGCCAAGCCCCACCGAACCCTTATGCTCCTCCGCCTCCTCAAGCGCCGCTCAATTATCAATATGCTCCACCTCCACCTCACACTTACCAACAACCACCCCCACAATATCACCCTCCACCACAACAACAACCGCAACCCCAATTCATCCTACAAAACCCCAATTCCCCTCACCAAAGGCCTCCACCACCCCAACAACCACAACCACCTCCACAAGCTCCCTCTTCTACCACCCATGAGCATGTGAAGGCTGTGACTACATTGAGGAGTGGTAGGACTTTGGAGAGACGCCATGGTACAGTTGTTGGCAGAGATGACACTGAGGCAGAGCAGGTTGATACTGAGATGCAGATGGAAGATACTGTGATGAGAGGCAGTGTTGATACCGTGACGCCGAGCAGTGATACTATGATTCCAGTGATACCGGTAGATGATACTGTTGATTTGGACCGCTTGGGATCCCAACTCCCGCCATATCCTGATGCACTTGAGGAACCTTCTGCTGCAAAGAAAAAGAAGAAGCATGTGGATGATATCTTGGAGATCTTCAAGCAAGTGAAAATCAATGTACCTCTTCTAGATGCAGTCAAGCAAATTCCGTCCTATGCAAAGTTCCTTAAAGAATTGTGCACCTTCAAGAGAAAGACAACAGGGAGGACGCCTAAGAAGATCAAGCTCACTGAGCAAGTGAGTTCCATTCTCCAACACACCATCCCCCAGAAAAGAAAAGACCCCGGTGCTCCAATCATCTCATGCTACATTGGGGCACATCGCATAGACCAGGCTCTTCTTGACTTGGGGTCTAGCGTAAACTTGATGTCGTATGATCTGTTTGCTAAGCTCCAAATGGGAGAGTTGAGGCCAGCCCATTGCACTCTACAGTTGGCCGACCGATCTGTGAAGACGTCTAGAGGGCGTGTGGATGATGTGCTGGTCCGTCTTGATGAGGATACTTCTGCCTTCTTCCCAGCCGACTTTATCATTCTTGATATGGAAAGGGAAGCTAGAAAGGTACCAATCATCTTGGGGAGACCTTTCTTAGCCACAACTGATGCCGTGATCCATGTGAGAACTGGGACCATGTATGTTACATTCATGCACATGAAGATCAGGTTGAACATCTTCAAGTCTTCTACTACAGCTGAAGTGATAGGAGCCACCGAGGAAGATTGTTATTTGGTAGAATGCCTAGATGAGATTGTTGAAGAGTTCCTACCTGCGTGGATTGAGATTGCCACTCAAGGTAAAGGTCTTGAACCAATTGTTGAGTTCCCAGACGACGATGATGAAGAAAGTGAAGTGGATGAGCTAGCCCTAGTGGCTGCAAGTGAGGACCTTCCTTCTATTTCTGCACCATTCAAGAACTCCATTGAAGCACCCCCCGTTCTTGAGTTAAAGAAACTTCCTGAAGGATTGAAGTATGCTTTCCTTGGCTCAAATGACACCCTCCCAGTGATCATTTCCTCCATTCTCTCTCCTGAGCAAGAAGATGCCTTGATGGAAGTTTTGAGGAAGAACATCCAAGCCATTGGATGGTCTATTGCTGACTTGAGAGGGATCGACCCCTCCATTTGTGTGCATCGGATATATTTAGAAGAAGATGCGAGACCGACCCGACAAATGCAAAGAAGGCTAAATCCAAAGTTGAAGGACGTTGTCACTCAAGAGGTTGTTAAATTTCTTGATGCAGGAATCATCTATCCCATTTCTGACAGCACGTGGGTGAGTCCCATCCAAGTTGTGCCCAAGAAGGGTGGGATTATAGTTGCAGAAAATGCCGACGGTGAGCTTATTCCGGTGAGAGAGCAATCCAAGTGGAGAATGTGCGTTGATTACCGGAAACTCAATGAAAATACAAAGAAGGATCACTACCCACTTCCATTCCTTGATCAGATTCTAGAGAAACTGGCTGGGTAGAGTTTCTATTGTTTTCTGGATGGATACTCGAGATATTTTCAGATTGCTGTGCATCCAGCGGATCAAGAAAAGACGACATTCACTTGTCCAAGTGGTACATTCGCCTACCGGAGAATGCCATTTGGGTTGTGCAATGCCCCTTCCACTTTCCAGAGATGTGTAACCTCAATCTTTGCTGACATGCTTGATTCGTCGCTTGAAGTTTTCATGGATGATTTTTCAGTTTTTGGGAAAACCTTTGATGAGTGCTTGCTACATCTAAATGCTGTTCTGGAAAGGTGAGTGAAAGTTCGCTTAGTTCTGTCTTGGGAGAAGAGCTATTTCATGGTGCCCGAGGGCATAGTTCTTGGCCATAGAGTTTCTAAAGATGGCATTGAAGTCGACAAGGCCAAAATGGGCCTCATCTCCACCCTTTCTGTTCCTTCCACCATAAGACATGTCTGATTGTTCTTGGGACATGCGGGCTTCTACCGTCATTTTATTAAAGACTTTAGCAAGATATCAAGACCTCTTTGTCGATTGCTTGAAAAGGATGTTGAATTCCAATTTGATGACAAATGTGTTGAAGCCTTCAGTCATTTGAAAGAGAGGCTCATTTCTGCTCCTATCATGCAGCCCCCAGATTTCTCTTTGCCGTTTGAGATCATGACGGATGCATCCGATATGGCGGTGGGGGCTGTGCTGGGTCAACGCATTGGCCGAATTCCTCATGCTATTTATTATGCAAGCAAAACCTTAGACGATGCTCAAAGAAACTATACGACTACCGAGAAGGAGTTGTTTGCGGTGATCTTTGCTCTTGACAAGTTCCGGCCGTATCTCTTGCAATACAAAGTGACAATCTACACGGACCATGCTGCGTTGAAGTATCTCATGTCTAAGAAAGACTCAAAGCCAAGGTTGATCCGATGGATTTTGTTGCTCCAAGAATTTGACATAGAAATTGTGGATAAGAAAGGAATAGAAAATGGTGCTGCAGATCATCTCTCCCACCTTGATGGACCATTTGATGTGACAAGTCCAATCAAAGAGACAATGCCACATGAGCAGCTCCTCTTAGTCTCATCTGTCCAAAAGCCATGGTACAAGCACATAGCGAACTTCCTAGCCAGTGGAAGGATACCGAGCATGTGGACGAGAGAGGAAAGTAAGAGATTATTTGCTATGGTAAAGAACTACATTTGGGACGACGCTCACCTCTTCAAGTATTGCCCGGACCAACTCATTTGAAGGTGCATTCCGGAGATGGAGCAGCAAGAAGTCTTATCTATGTGCCATTCCGGAGTTTGTGGGGGTCATTTTGGAGGGAAACGTACAACCGCCAAAATTCTTCAATGTGGATTCTATTGGCCGACTTTGTTCAAATATGCGCATGAATTTTGCAAGAGTTGCATCAAGTGACAAAAAGTGGGCACTATCTCCAAGAGGGACATGATGCCTTTATCACCTATTCTTGTGGTAGAGTTGTTTGATGTTTGGGGGATTAACTTTATGGGTCCCTTCCCTCCTTCTTTTGGATTTGTCTACATCTTGGTTGCTGTCGATTATGTGTCAAAATGGATTGAGGCTGTGGCAACGAGGACAAATGATCACAAGGTGGTGTGTGACTTTGTGAAATCCAACATCTTTAGCCGCTTTGGTATTCCAAGGGCTATGATTAGTGATGGCGGGAGTCATTTCATCCACCACACCTTTGAAGGGCTGCTAAAGAGACATGGAGTGAACCATCGTGTAGCTACTCCTTACCACCCTCAAACGAGTGGTCAAGTTGAGTTAGCAAATCGGGAGATAAAGCTCATTCTGGAGAAGACGGTGCGACCGGACCGCAAGGATTGGTCACTTCACCTCAATGAAGCTTTATGGGCATATAGAACTGCTTACAAAGCCCCGATTGGCACTACACCGTTCAAGCTTGTCTATGGTAAGAGTTGCCATTTGCCGGTTGAGATGCAACACAAGGCACTCTGGGCCTTGAAGAAGATGGACTTCGATGAAGAGAGCGCCAGAATGAAAAGAAAGTTTCAATTGCATGAGCTAGATGAAATGAGGCATGAAGCATATGAAATGTCAAAACGTTACAAGGAAAGAACCAAGTTTTTACATGAAAAGATCATAAGAAAGAAAAAGTTTGAGCCCGACAAATGGGTATGGCTCTACGATTCTAGAATGAAATTCTTCCCCGGGAAACTCCGATCGAGATGGGAAGGACCTTACCTAGTCAAGAAGGTGTACCCATCCGGGGCAGTGATCATTAGTGCAAAAGAAGGAACTAAGGAATTTGCTTTCAATGGGCAAAGGTTGAAACCTGTCGTTGAGGTCGACCCGGACAAGGCCAACCAAGATTTTGATATTGTCATGATGGTAGAAGAAGAATTTGATGAAGATGAAGATGAGGATGAGAAAGGGATTTACTACAAGGATCTCTTGAAAGTCCCAAAGAAGTGAAAAGTCCAACAATCAATAAGCCCGGCTGAAGGCGTAAAATTTAGCGCTAGTGGGAGGCAACCCGCGTGGTTTGAGATTCTCGAACCTTTTCCTTTTCCTATACTTTAGTTTTGTTTTACACGAATACACACACGCACACTTGTGCTTTACAGTTTTTGTTTGAGTTTTGATGATGGCAGGTGATAGACATTAGAGAGAGAGGATCTAGAAGTTAATCAAGGCCATTAATTCAAATTTGTGGCAATAGAACAAATGAAACCAAAAGATCATGTTTTGAAGTTTGAAAATTGAAAAGACACTCCACCACGACCGTGGCAAGTCGACCACAACCGTGGCGCAGGCTGCCAACCATGACCGTGGGCTACGGCCACGACCGTGGGAATTAAAGCACCTTTTTGGCCAAAGTTACAGGTTGTTTCGAAAATCGGCCACGACCGTGGCAAGTCGACCACGACCGTGGTGTGAGGACAAGGCCATGACCGTGGTGGGATACCATGACCGTGGCGAGGTCAGATCTGGGAGTTCTTCATCGACAACACGACCGTGGCACCCGCCACGGCCGTGCTACATAACCCTCGCCACGATCGTGGCGCGCCACCACGACCGTGGCCGAACCCGGCTCAAGAAAAAAAAATATACTTTTAAACCTCCAAACTCGACCCCCCTCTTCATTCCTTCATCTTCCCCCTCCAGAAAACGACCGTGGCGGCCAAAGACGACCCCGTGCTCCCCATTCACCACCAAATCCACCACAATCCACCCCCTTTTGATCCCCAATCCATCCCAAATTGATCCCTAGCCTTCCCTCTCCCATTCCCACCGTCCAATCTCTCCCAATCGCATCTCCATCTCCATTTCCTTCTCCATTCCGCCCAGCAGCACCCCCCACACAAAACCTCCACAAAAACACCTCCATTCTCACCCAAATCCACCACTAACCATATAACCACCATCCGTACATCACTATCCTTCCATTCCACCCACAAAACCACATCCACAACACCTCTCCCATAAAAATCCGAAAATCACCACATCCACCTCCATTTTCCGCAATGAAGAAGATTGGGAAAGCTATCACAAAGGGGACCAATATCCTCACCGGAGGGAAATGGCGTTCTAAAAATGCCTCCTCCAATGTATCCGTCCCATCCCACATCCCATCACCTACCACTTCCGCCCACCATTCCCTCCGCCGGTCGCAATCGGTGAGCGGATCACACTCCCGCTCATCCGACAACCACCACATCACAGACGCCACCTACGAGGGGGAGGATGAAGAAGAGGAGGAGTCTATGGGGGTCGACTTGGACCACCTCATACATGAGATCGAGCCGGCGGCCGCAAAAGGAAACCAGCGATCCAAAGCGGCGCCATCCTCATCCAGGCTGCCTCCAAAGCCCGCACCGCCCCACCATTCAACATCCAGCGTGGCGGTGAGACATGAGGTGTAGCCGCAACGCTCGCGGCAATTGCAGCACAACGAGGAGCAGTCGGCCCACTGGTACAATTTTGATACCAGTTCGGGGTCGCAATCTTATGCAATGGAGGAAGAACAAGATAGCGAGGAGGAAGAGGTGGAGCTGGAGCCGGAAGGAGAAGATGTCCTGACTTTTTTGGAGGCAGACAGAGAGAAGACCCTGGGCAAAGCACCGGCGGGAGTGTCCTATGGTAGAGGACATAGGCAGAAGAAGGCTCATCTTATTTACCCCGAGTGCATGACAAGGCGAGTCGTCGCCTCCAGGTACGGCTGCGAGAAGACAATTGAAGAACTTGGAATCAAAGAGACAGTGGAAACGGGTTTGAAGAGGATTGGGTTGTGGAATATTCTTTTCACACCGCAATATACATATCCCACTTTGACCCAAGTATTCGTTGCCACTCTAGAGAAGACAAAAGTGAGGGGTTGTGATGCACTCAGATTTGCCATAATGGGCAACATGCACACCCTCACTTCCACTGAGCTGAATGCTATCTTCGCCTCTAGTCTTGAAGAAGCTATGAAATTGGACGACGGCCTGTTAGAAAGAGAGGTCAGTTTGGACTATGCGCATTATTGGCAGACCTTCACGAGCAGGGAGGACTACAACGCGGGTATATCAAAGACTGCAGCTATAAGTAACCCGCAGACGCGCTACGTGCAAAAGGTCCTAGAAAATACGATTGTGGGCAGATACGACAACCAGGGCAGCATTTCTCAAAAGGATATGCTTGTCTTGATCAGTATGCACTACAAGAGATTTGTTGACATCGGAGTCCTTTTGATAGATCATATGAAATCCATACCTTATAAGAGTTCAAAGCCTTTTGTTATGGGTGGTTTTGTGACTTCGATTGCACTAGCGCTGGGATACGATCTCTCGGGGGTACAAGGCGCGATTGGGGTAGAGTTCGTTGACCTCAATTATCTGACGCGTTCACACATAATAAAGATAAAGAACAAAAGAATGATCTATTTGGCCACTAGTATTGCAGGATTTTGAGCTTGAGCTGCCATACCATGCAGAGCCTCTATTATCCACAATGGGACCTAGCAACAGGATGAGGGAGAATTTGAGGGCATGGCAGCTAGACCACCCGAGAGAGACTTATGTAAGGGGAGCCACTGCCGTACACGAGGATGTTGCTGAATCTAATGTGCAAGGGTAGGAGCATGAAGCAGAACAAGAATGACAGCCCCGAAGAACAAAAAGGAGGGATGAGGGAACATCCCAGCTACAGCCACCCGCGGGGAACGCCTACGACATGGCCACCATCCAGGCACACCTCGAGAACATCCAAAAGACTCAAGGTGACATGCAGCATGTCCAGCAGTACATGTGGCAAGATCAACAACAGATGCACTACCAGATCAACCACTTGTACCAATACCAACATGCCCAGGCAGCACGAAACCCCGAATGGGGTGCAGACTTTTGGGGTGGTATAGCTGGACATCCACAGGCGTATCCTCCACCCCAGGACGACTACTGGGGGCACTACTATCAGCATCCTCCTTCCAGCTCGGCTCCAGACTCAGCTCCTCCTCCAGATCCTCCTCAAATGCCGGACCAGCCACCGCAGCCTTGATTCTTCCCCTATCTACCCTAAGCTGTAGTTTCATGCTGAGGATAGCATGATTCTAAAGTTTGGGGTGGGTAGGGCGGTATGCACCACCCTTTCTCTCTTTCTGTCATTTTGTTTCACCTGGCCAGTTTGTTTTAGATTTCTGCTGATGTTTTGTTCATTGTTTTGTTGCCTGTCATGTAGTTTAATTTCATGCATTTTTGAGTAATTTTTCAAAATGTTTGCATTGCATCTCATGTAGGTTTTTGCTAATTTTTGCATGCTTTAGCCAGGATTTACTTGCTTTCTACCTAAAATTGTGTTTGAATGTGATTTCGTACAATGTGACACATTTTTGGCCAATTTTTGCCCAGATATGATATCTCTTGTCCAAAAAGTGTGTTTTGACTCAATCTTTACCATATTGAATGAAATTGCTTATCTTTGACAAATACAAGATGATATGCTATGATAAAGTGCTATGTGGTATCAACGAGTGACTTCTTACATGCTCGTCACCTCCCTTGGGAATGTGTTGGTTTGTTTGAATTATGATCCGAGCAAGCATAGAACGTTTAATGTTTGTGGAGTTACTTGATTGATATATGGATTTCATTTGGTTCATTCATGTGATGTGATATCTATGGTGAAGTGTCGGACTAGTTTTCATGCAGGAGACCTTATGTGGAAGATTATGCCAAGTGACCCCTCTTTGACCCGACCACTCTTTCATCATCTTCATACCTCTCCGCCTCATAAAAAGATGCCAAAGTGCACATATTAGCCGTGGCCACCTCCAAATGTTTGGGGTGGCCACATCTTTATCCCCCCGCTTCATTCTATCCACCATAGGCCCCATCTACACCAAGGGCAAGAAAAATAAAAACAAAATAAAATAAAAGGATGCTCCTGTTTAAGAGCATTCAAATAAAGAAAAGATGAGTGTGTAAAAAAAAACACTCCAAAAAAAAAATCTTACCGCATCCCTTTCTTCCACTTTTCCACCCATTGAGCTAGGAAACTTCAAACCTAGCTCACTTTATCCCTTTTCCGCAGCCATGTGGGTCATTTGGCATAACTTGAAGCATAAGGTTGAAGGCATGAAGGTGAAACGACACTCCTAGTCATCAGCGATTAACATCATCATGAAACGGTCTACCCGAAACCTTATGGATGAGGTATTGATAACTTGTGCAATCCATGCATTATATGTGAAGTTCTTGTGCTCTGTGCTCCCTTCATGGTTGGTTTGTGAAAGTAGAAGAGGAGGGAAGTGATTTGCATGTACGTAGTCACCGTTGATCCCATTTAGCATTTGTCGCCCATCATATTGTATTTGTCATATCTTTTGATTGAGAAAAAGGGAAAAGAGATTGAGTTGGAGCATACTTGAGGACAAGTGTGTTTCAAGTTTGGGGTGGTGATCCAACCCTATTCTAGGGCTGTATCTCGTGTCATTTTGTGCTTTTATCACATTCAAATGCATTAGAATTACATGTTATTTCCCCCAATATGATTGTCATTGCGAATACGCTTATGGATGTTCTTTGCGGTGCTTTCCAGGTACTTGGACCTTGCTTAGATGGACGAGGGGGAGAGAGGGACCCAAAGAAGGCCCCAAAGTCTCCCTCAACCTATCTCCAGTAGCCAAGACTCATCCCCGAGCAAAGACATCCGAAATTGACAAAGTTAGAAGATAATTAAAGAAGTCAAGCCTCACCACGGTCGTGGCTTTATTGCCAAAGTCCAACAGGTTGCAACAGGAGAATCCATAGATCGCCCACGACCGTGGCAACCCTACCACGACCGTGGCCATTGAAGACACCACAGAAGTGGCCATCAGCACGGTCGTGGTCAGTAGAAGAGAACACGGCCGTGGCACCCCGCCACGGTCGTCGGAATTAAATGACCAAAAGCCAAGTTCAACAGGTTCTTCCTCCGAGCCGCCACGACCGTGGCCATCCCGCCACGACCGTGGCCAAAGGCAAGCAAAACGCCTGTGGCCCCTCCCCACGGTCAGCCCAACTCCTCCAAAACGGCCGTGTCACCCAACACGGCCATGGTGCATGCTACCCACCACGACCGTGGCACTCCGCCACGGCCGTGGCCACCACCCTACTTTGTTTTTTTTACCACTTTCTTCACACCACGACCGTGTTCACGACCCCACGGTCATCCACCACTACCCCCACCACGGCTGTGGCACACCCACCGCGACCGTGGTGATCACCTACCCTACACATTTTTCCATTGTCATTCCTATTTTGCCCCCACTTAACCCTAGCTCCTATATAAGCAATAGATGCTTCTAGGGCTTGAGGAGGGCACCTCTAAAGAACTTCTAGCCAACCCTAGCTGCTGCCATTGCATCCTTTGCTCCAATCTACCTATTTCCTTGCATTCAACCCTATTCCCATCCACTTTCCACTCATTTCCACCATAGAAACCTAGTTTCTCTAGGTTTCTATCCATCCATTCCACCATTTCCATGCTCTTGGGCACCCTTGGAGGAGGAGGCTCGTGGCTGGCAGCAAGGAGGTGACAAGATCAAGCTTCATCAAGCATCCATGGCATTCCCTACTCTCTTTCCCTTCTCCTTTGTTTCAATTTTGATCATGTATAGCTAAGCCCCCTTGGGTGGGCTGTTTGGGACAAAATTGTGACTTTGATACCATGTTGGGGGAATATAATTTGTAATGAAAATATTTCATTTCTATGATGATTGCCTTTGCTTATACCTCATTTCCCATTACTTGTGCATGTGGTTGTTGTTTAATTACATTAATTGCTTGCCTTGTGGTGTTTGAAGACATTTGTCTCAAGGATGTGTTGGTTTCTATGTAGCTATCATAGGATTGGCTCCTAGGTCCTTAATTCGGATCCCTAGCTAGCCCCCTATCTTCCTACATAATCACCTTCTTCCTACATGAAAATGTGAGTTCTAAGTGACTAGTATAGGTGTGATTAGTGCAATTGCCTAGGATTTCCTAAAGGCTGAGGTGGCTAGTGGCATGAGGTCAAATACCCTCATCTCTACTCCCATCCTTACCCTTGGTCCTCAATTGACTAATACCACTTATCCTAGAGACCTAGACTAGGTACGTCCTATGAGAATTACACCTAGCCCTAGTTCTCCAATTAGTAGCTTAGGGTAAATTCTCATAGCACCCACCTTGTTGTTTGGTTTGGTAATCTTGAATGAGATATGTTAATTGCTCATTATGGTGACATCCCCCAACTAATGTCAAGGTCACATTCCCAAACGGCCCACCTCCTTCATCTAATTGCTTCAAAACCCTAATTGCCTAGTTTGTTTGTTAATGCTAGTGTAGTTCATTTGCTTTAGTTAACTTAGTTAATTGCCTAGTTTTGTTAGCTAAGTGGTAATTTAGGTTTTTGATCTTGATTAGTGGTTAAATTAGGTTCTCAATTGCTAGTTGCTTGCTTAGTCTAGTATAGTCTGTTCTTGCTCTTGTTTAGATAGCTTGTTAACTCAGATTGCTAATTTAGTCTTTTGATAATTTAGTTCCACATTGCTTTTCCTACTTGCTTGTTTAGCTTAATAAATCAAACAAACCTTCAAACCCTAAAAACCCTAAGCTCTGCATAAGGAACATAGCTCACACTTTCCAACTCTAGCGCTCCCTCTATCTCCGCGGTTCGACCCCGCATCTTGCCTTTGATCTATACTACAACAGTACCCCGTACGCTTGCGGGCGTATTGTTTTAGTTTTAGTGATAGACTTGATTTGGGACCATATAAATTTCGAAAGCAAGGATCCCATCCATCATCCCGTGCCTCCCAACCTCGTGGATTGCACTCGGCCACCCTAGTTGGCCGGTGTTGTAACCCTATAGCGGGAGCGCACCAAACATGTCTCATGAGATTTTTTTTCTTTAGGTCTCTATTTTTGGTGTTGATCGGACTCACGAGAGTTGTTGTCTTGTGAGATTTCTTTTAAATTTCCTTCTTCAGATATGTGATTCCAGTGTTGAGCACTTTCAGGATAGAACATGTCTCGTGATTTTTTTTAGTTTCCTTCTTCTGTTCTACATTTCCCGTGATGAGTGCTTTCACTATAGAACCTATCTCATGAGATTTTTTTTTAAGTTTCCTTCTTCAGATCTGCGCTTCCAGTGTTGAGCGCTTTCATGATAGAACCTGTCTCATGTGATTTTTTTCCTTCTTCTGATATGTGTTTCCAGTGTTGAGCGCTTTCACGATAGAACCTGTCTTGTGAGAAATGTTTTCTTTTTCTTTTGTCTTCTTCTTCATGTTTGCATTTTCACTATAGAGTTTTCACGACAGAACCTATATCGTAAAAAAAGAATTTTGCAGATTATTTGGTCTTACATATTTCTTGCCGGTCTTCATTTTTATGAGATATCATCTCTCATGAAAATTTGATTAGATTTATGGTTGCCTTTCAGGAAAAGCCCTTATATCTGTTGTAATTAGTATTGCACATTTCTAATAAATTATTAGGATTTGATGTTTTTGGGAGGGAAATATTGGTCCGAAAAGGGAGTTTTTCATATGATTTGACGCATGGTTCCCTTCTCAATATCATATGATTTGACACATGGTTCCCTTCTCAATACAAATCTTTCATGTATGCTAAAATAATTGCTTGTATGTTTATTTACTTCTGTTGGGAATTCTGAAAAATGAAAAAAAACACTATGTATGCACGAGCACGTGCCCTATCGTCCTATTTGGTCATGAGTAGCAGATTGTTGGCCTACATGCTAATACTCTCGAAAAGACCTAGGGATAATTAGTATGGGTACCTCCACAATCATGGGTATGTGCAAAGACCCAAAATGTTTTCCCCTCTCCTAGTACCAAAGACCAATTGCGGTCGCTGTAGTTGTGAGGTATATTGGAGTAGTACCTATAGCCAGAAGACCCCAGTTGCAACCTACTCATTGAGTTTATTTTGATGCCCTTAGAGAAGATAAGGATCACCATTCCTATGCTTGTCATTTTCATGTCTAAGGCCGTAAAACATCATAGTGAAATAGGGCTAATGTGGGGGATCATATATGCATGCTTGTGTGTTTGCATCGCTTTTGTGGGATTTCTAAAAGTGGATTGAATGTTCCCAAACACAATCTTGTCTGATGCCGAAAGGTTGCGTAATTTCAACCAAAAATTGAACCAATTTCTCACAATCTTGTTTGACGTTGAAAGGCTGCCCAATTTCAACCAAAAATTTAACCAATTTCTCACAATCTTGTTTGACGTCAGAAGGCTATCCAAATTGAATCAAAAATTGAACCAATTTCTCACAATCATGTTTGACACCGGAAGGCTGTCCAAATTGAATCAAAATTCGACCTTTTTCTCGACAAATTTGACCTTTTTACAATCATGTGTGACAGGATGCCCTATTCCTTACTCAATATGTGGTTTTCCAAAGATTGTCATCACATTATATAAAACCAAAAAAGGTCTTCCAATCCATTTGGAATCTAAAACTTTGACTTCATCTTCACATGCTATCGCAATCAATGACAAAATTTCTTCCAACATTTCATCAAACCAGAAGGTTCTCTCACTTCTATATAGTTTGACTAATTTGAGATGTTCATCCTCTTATATGAATTATACACTTCATCTACCTTACCCATTTCAATACATTTTCACCTTAAGCATGTTCAATCATGCCTAAGTGACAATTTTTTTCCACCATGGATCCTTATACATAGAGTAGCATAAGCTTCCCTTCTAGCATCAACCAGCTAGTGGTCGGACAATCTCCTTCTCAATCAAGGACATCCATACCTGTTTGTTCTTCTTAAACAACAAATTTCTCATAATCTCTTGAGGTTCCTAGATCGACGAAATCATAACCCACCCTTATACACCTGTAACGGTTAGGGGTCAGATAGAACATCATTTCTTGGAGGTATCTTTCTTGAGTTATGATAGTTCTTTTATTATAATGATTTTTGTCCTCTTTCTCACCTCATTGAATATCACACTTCATCCATCATCCATTGTCTATTTTCATATAAGAGATGAACGACCAACATGTTTCCCCCTTACTATGCAAGGGGAAAAATGTTCACTTCCATCATCATCTTCATTACACCTCATGATTTATCTTACAAAACTCATCAAAGTTAGTTAGAAATGCATAACACTTGGACAACATTTCATCAACAAGGTCAATTATGCCCCCTTGTTATGCAAGGCACAAGGCTTCCACTTTCATCACCATCTTGATTTCTCTTACACGACTCATCAAAATCTTAGATTGTCACCCCTTGCCATGCAAGGGGAAAATTCTTCACACATGAACAACCCATCATCATCAGGATCAATTGTGACCCCTTGCATTTTTTTATTCTCAATTGGATAACTTTTCATCATCTAGGTTGATCATGTCCCCTTGCGTTCATCTCCACTTTGGACAATCTATACATTGCCAACATTGGTTACCTCTCCTTGCCCTGCAAGGGGCAAATTTCTTTTCTAACATGTCAGATTGCATTTAGGCATCATCCACACTACTGGAAGAAATCTCACACAAATAAGGTTATTCTTGTGAAAGTTAATATTTACATGTAGGTGTTTCAGGTCATTTGTCATGGAGACCACTTTAACAATTGTGTAACGTCGACATAGTCCTTATCTTCTCAGATCTATGACATGCCCATCTTTGACTTCATAGACAATGGAAAGACATACCAATGGTCCCATCTAGCAAGACATTGATGAATCTATTATCCAGTTTGCCTATCCTAATTGCCAACATCAAGAAGACATGGGGATGCAGGTCAATCATGGACCAATTTGTGATCAGTTGATAGCACAAGCATAGGATACTACTTTCAATAATGAACAAACTACAATGACATCCATTGAGGCCGAGAAGCACAAAGAGAGGTAGAAGCAGAAACAAAAGATGGCTCCCACACCGGATACCTCTGATAGTTCTGATGAAGAAGAAGCTGTTGAATATGCAACACATCCTCAAGTGAACCAAGGTCATCCACAAATGAGCATCTCCACTGGGTATTATCAACCACCACCATACGCTCCTCAGATGTATCCATATGGTATGCCACCAATGTACCCACCTATGCAAGGACATGGTCCTGTTCAGTTCTCCATGAATCCCCTCTTCATGGGTAATTATCGACAACCTCCCATAGTCACACCTACAGCCCAACAACGATCAATGATGCATTTACATGTACCAGTTACCACTGAACCGTCTCCTAACCTTCTAAAAGTACCTGAATCTTCTACAAAGAATGCAACAAATGTTGAACCAGAGAAACAAAAGAAGAAGAAGAATTCAATCCAGATGCCACAACAAGTGCAGAATCAGTTTGCACAGTGTCTACAAGTAGGTCCATATGGGTTCCATCCTTACATGTTATATGGCACTCAGTCTGGGCAATATCAACAACCTATGGCTCAACTTTGGAATCTTCTCCCCATAAAAGGTCATGTAGAGACTATTCCTACACCATCTACTGTGCTTAGTTCCGATTCATCTAACATTACACGGGAAGGCTTGGCCAGACAACTTAAGGAAATTCAAGGACAAAAGGTGGGATTAAAAAAATTTGTTGAGTTCTGCTACTTTCCTGAAGCATGTTTGTCAAAGAGATTTGAGGTGCCCGAGTTTTCCAAGTACAATGGCAGAGGTGATCTAAATCTACATATCCAAATCTATTGTTTTGACATGGTAGAGGTTCAAGACAATGAAAAACTATTGATTCGCCTATTTCAACATTCCCTAGAAGAACCAACACTAGATTGGTACAATAAATTGAAGCCAACAACATTCAACTCATGGGTTGAGCTCGCCAATCATTTCATGGAACAATATGCCTGGAATATTGACCATCTGCCTACACGAGATGACCTAGAAGTGCTAACATAGAAACCTGAGTAAACTTTCATCCCATTTGTTGGAAGGAGGGAACTAGCTGCTCAGATTGAAAACAAACAGACAGATAAGGAGGGAATTTGAATGGTTATTCGAGCATCTTCACCAGCATTATCTACTATTCTAACTTTTCAATCATATCAGACATTTGCAGATCTCATTCAAGGAGGCATTAGCATTGAAGCAGCCATAAACAAAGGGGTCTATAAGAATATTGGTCTCAATCTCACAAAATCTCCCAATTATAGACCCAAATTTGGAGCTAGAGCTGTTCGAACAAGTAAAGAGTCTGCTAGTGCAATTTTCATCCCGAGATATACACCTCAGGTCCAGAACCCCTTCTCAAGAAACAAGAATGGGTCCCAACACAATAATGATAGGGTGGTGACTTCTCAATAGATAAACTATGCACAGTTGCTCTGTAGTTCATGACTCCACCATAAGCAACAATAGGATATCGTCCCCCACCAGGATACCCCACATATGGAACAACTCCAAGATATACACCTCAAATGTCATATTTCTAGCCATATCAACAGACGATACCACAACAAGCAACATTTTACCAACTACAACACCACAATTGATTCAACAAGTTGAAGCCACTCGAAAACAACATGTGCCTACATAAAGCAACGAAAAGGGTGCACCAAGAAAGCCCCCTCAAAAGTTTACTCCACTAGCTTGCACTTATGCTTCTCTCTTTCCACAAATTGAGTCATATCTCAAGTTCCCAGCTCAGAGGCCTCCACCAAACCTACTTCTTTAGAATTATGATGCTACCACATTTTGCAAGTTCCACCAGGCACCAGGTCATCTGATAGATGGTTGAAAAGCTTTCCGACATGCGGTTCAAGATCTGATTGATAATGGTACCTTAGAGGTCACGTACAACCAAGAAACCACTTCAACAATAGTTGCAGTAATATTGGAAGAGTTTCATGAACTTGAACCTATCACCAGAATGACTCATCAAATGGATAATTGGTCATTACAAGGGAATAATGATATACAATCAATACCCAAAGTCAGTACAACCCCTCCTCAAAGTAACAATGGCTTTTCAAGCAAAGCCACTCAGACTCTGATGGAAGCACCCTCGCAGACAATGTCCGAAACCATCTTACACACTGTATGGCCAATGCTCATGAAACTAACTTATGTTGATCTTACACATCTCGTTAAACGTATAAAAAGTCGACTTGCTCTACTTCATAGGGAACAACAACACAATGCAACCAAAGAAGCAACTTTTGCACCTAAAGAATATGAAGCACCAAAGTTCACCACCCCTACACAATCCAGGAAGCCATATGCACCGCTGTGTCAGACCACACCAAAAACAACCCAGTGGGTTCAGAGACAATTCCAGTTTCATAGGGATATGGAAGTTTAAGATATTAGACTACCGCTTAGCGACCTACTAGCACAATTGTGGGAAGATCTAGAGTATCCTAAAATAAAGACGACGACAACAAAGCCCTCCAAAAATCATGATCCCATGAAGTCCTGTCATTTCCAGCGCTCATATGGACATGATACAAATGAGTGCAAGGGTCTCCGAAGGGAGATCATTCAATTTTAAAAGGAAAATCCTCATGCTTACGACTGGACTGAACAATTCTTGTTATCTTGAAGGCCAACATTTGTCAACGCAATTAATGTTCCAAAGCCATCAATCTTAGTGCTAGGAATTGCACCTCATCCTATCATGCATACAAATAGACCATCTAGACTTGTCGTTATAGTTCCAGGGTTGACCTCAACACAACCCAGAATCTCAGTCCCATACATGCAACCACTATGCTTTGCACCACATCAAGTTCTCCTCAGACCACTACCATCACAGCTGTGTGCAACTCCACATCTTTGAATACCTGGTCTATGCCCCGTTGGGCCAGTGGTGGTGTAAGGTGTTATTCCTCTGGCCTAAGATCCCTTGCCATAGTCCATCCTTGAACATGTAGGAAGTCTTGAACCTTCCTTAATTATTCCAAAAGTAGTTCATTTGGTAGATACTGTTATGGGAGAAACTTCATGTCATGTGGAGTCAGAATAAAGTGCAATGATATGAAAGTTCCATTGGTTTTTGTTGACAATGGGGCTGGTCTCAATGTTTGTCCCTAAAAGACCTTCGTGACACTTGGGTGTGATCCTATAGATATACGATCTACATCTATTACAGCCGCAGCATTTGATGGAAGTCCATAGGAAGTCCTGGGTGAAATCATGTTAGAGATCTAGGTTGGATCAACGTTATTGTGGGCTCCGATCTCCAAAACCACAATATAAACACGATTTAAACTTAGCGGAAGCATTCAATTAGTTGCGGAATATGAAAAATTACTAGAAATTAAAACTTTTGAGACAAGATGGAAATTGTAAAACTCCTTTTTATAAGAAACCAAGTAAATAGTTTACATCTCTGTTAAACCACTTCCTGAGTAGTTATATACAACATGATTCAAAAATCTCAGGAGCCAACACAAAAAACTCAAACCACTGATTCCTAGGACCTGAGAGTACAGAGACGGCATAGGACTATCTAACTACATAACTCAGCAGTCAGTATCTCCACCTGAGATTCACTGCTGCCTTTGGTACTATTGTTGCTGTTGTTGCTCATCCTTAAACGGGATCCTTCGTCTTCGACGACCACCTAAAAAGTTGAAATCTACGGGGTGAGACAATGTACAAATTGTCCCAGCAAGAGTTATAACTCTCAACTAGAAGCTTTATATAGCAAATCAAGAAAACAACATAGGCAAGGTAACTTAAATCGTGCAATAGCAGATTTAATAACAAGTGAAGTAACTTCTACTTAAGCAGTCACTCCTTTAAAGCATATATAAAGAACATGTGTACAAAATATCTGAACAGTTCATTAATGTAAGCAATGTAACACCAAACAGTGTTTCTCATAGTTCAACCTAAGCAGATATACTACGCGGTTGATTATGTTTTACAAACATTGTTATGCCCTGTGGAGATGAGGCATACCACTCATACTCCAACTGCTCACTAGTAAGTCGCATCAGTATCATACATAGGTCATTAAAAGAGCCAGATTCTTAAGACCTCATCTTCCTCAGTCAGTTAGAGGATTATTTGCAGGACACTTTGTGTCTCTGCTATTATAGCTTACCAGGGTAATCTGGTCCTTCGCTATTTTAGAGTTACAGTGGCATTCTGTACTCTCTTCGTCATCGAGAGATTTCTTGTTTACCTCTGATCGATGCGGTATTTGTGTCTTCTTTGGGAGATTTGTGGTACATCTCACCAATTGAGTTTTGTAGTGAAGGATTGACGGACTATAATAAATCTACATCAATTCCTACACTAGGATGTAAGGATTTACGCATCCATCTCCCCCACATACTCAAGAGTATGTGATCCAGGAGTTCCCTTGGGAAAACCTATTTCACCATCATTTGGTCTCTGACAATGATGGATCTCTGATCAGGGCTCTACATGGTATGATTATACTTGATTAGTTAGGTACATTTCAGTATTCTTTTGACATCATACATGTTCTCAAACATTAATCATTAGCATGGCAGCTATGAAGATAGAATACTAAATGTAACAAGTCTAACTCACATCAATTATTATTATACCATGTAGAGCCCTGATCATAGATCCATCATTGTCAGAGACCAAATGATGGTGAAACAGGTTTTCCCAAGGGAACTCCTGGATCACATACTCTTGAGTATGTGGGGGAGATGGATGCGTAAATCCTTACATCCTAGTGTAGGAATTGATGTAGATTTATTATAGTCCGTCAATCCTTCACTACAAAACTCAATTGGTGAGATGTACCACAAATCTCCCAAAGAAGACACAAATACCGCATCGATCAGAGGTAAACAAGAAATCTCTCGATGACGAAGAGAGTACAGAATGCCACTGTAACTCTAAAATAGCGAAGGACCAGATTACCCTGGTAAACTATAATAGCAGAGACACAAAGTGTCCTGCAAATAATCCTCTAACTGACTGAGGAAGATGAGGTCTTAAGAATCCGGCTCTTTTAATGACCTATGAATGATACTGATGCGACTTACTAGTGATCAGTTGGAGTATGAGTGGTATGCCTCATCTCCACAGGGCATAAAAATGTTTGTAAAACATAATCAACCTCGTAGTATATCTGCTTAGGTTGAACTACGAGAAACATTGTTTGGTGTTACATTGCTTACATTAATGAACTGTTCAGATATTTTGTACACATGTTCTTTATATATGCTTTAAAGGAGTGACTGCTTACGTAGAAGTTACTTCACTTGTTATTAAATCTTCTATTGCACGATTTAAGTTACCTTGCCTATGTTGTTTTCTTGATTTTCTATATAAAGCTTCTAGTTGAGAGTTATAACTCTCGCTGGGACAATTTGTACATTGTCTCACCCCGTAGATTTCAAATTTTTAGGTGGTCGTCGAAGATGAAGGATTCTGTTTAAGGATGAGCAACAACAGCAACAACAGTACCAAAGGCAGCAGTGAATCTCAGGTGGAGATACTGACTGCTGAGTTATGTAGTTAGATAGTCCTATGCCGTCTCTGTACTCTCAGGTCCTAGGAATCAGTGGTTTGAGTTTTTGGTGTTGGCTCCTAAGATTTTTGAATCATGTTGTATATAACTACTCAGGAAGTGGTTTAACAGAGATGTAAACTATTTACTTGGTTTCTTATAAAAAGGAGTTTTACAATTTCCATCTTGTCTCAAAAGTTTTAATTTCTAGTAATTTTTCATATTCCGCAACTAATTGAATGCTTCCGCTAAGTTTAAATCGTGTTTATATCATGGTTTTGGAGATCGGAGCCCACAATTAAGTGGTATCAGAGCTCTAGGTTCGTCGAGTCTACAGAGACATAGGACTTAGGATGTTGAGTCTATCTTTAGTGTTTCTTCCTCATCTAATAGAATCTTCTGCTCCTCAGGAGAAGAAGATATATAAGGACGAGGAGTTTGTTGCAGAAAGCAACAATGCTATACCCAGAAGGAATGCAGAGGAGCAAGCAGTAGAGGAACACTTACCTGAGGTTCCCCTAGTTAATCGAACCATGATGAGGAATCCTTCCTTTGGAATCACTGTTGGAGAATTTAGGGCAACCATGATGTATCTAGTGGATCAAACACTAGCAGTACAACCCAGATTACCAGCTCCTAATGATGATGTTTTAGATATCCGTAGGATATATAACCCTCAGCAGCAGGTTGGAGCAGAAGTAAATGATGATGCTTTGAACTCAAAGCAAGCCTATGCTCAGCCTCAAACTGATGAATCAGTCCACAGTAATGTAGGAATTAGAATACAGCCAGAGACCAGGACCTGTTATAATTGTAGGAGGCCTGGGCATATCAGATCTAACTGTCCAGAAAGGATATATAGAGGAAGAATTGAGAAAAGGCCTATCCAAATCCAGAAGCAAAATGCCTGGAATTTCCAGAAGGAAGAAGTTTCTGATGTCACCAACACAACCAGGACCTAGTACATCAAGGCAATGGTTATCCAGAAAGGGTAAGGAACCCTTTAAACCACTACAACTGGAGAGACGCTTCTACAACTGTGGTAAGGTGGGGCATTTGATGAAGTACTGTCAAATTAAGCCTGTCAATGTGACACATCCTTCGAGACAAGGTCAACAGCGATCACAGAGAAGGCAATCTCAAGGAGCAGCTCAAGGACGTGGACAAGCATCTCAAGCTGGATCATCAACACCACCTCAATACCAGGCTACATCAAGGTTCTATGCTATGAACCCACCTGATGCAGTGGTCGATCCACGGGTTGTGATAGGTCAGATGAAACTTTTATATTCTGATATGTCTAAATCATGTGTAGTATCTGTTCTGATTGACCCGGGTGCTATGCAATCTTTTATTACTCGAAGAGTGATTCGCAACTGCGATATGACAGTTAGTCATAAGGGCAGATAGTTTGTTGATTGGAGACTCCGTTAAGTGAGTCTACTGTTATGCAGGAGGTATGATCTCCCTGCTTCTTTTTCTTTTCTAATCATCGCATTCAAGTGGATCCTATACCTTGACACGCAAGGATTTGATAAAATCCTCGAACCATGATTGATTAGACAAGATAAATGGTATTTCTTATGAATCTCTTTATGATCTTTTGGAAAAGTTGAAAGAGTAGTTGATTGAAATATTCCTTGATTGGTCTCATAAAAGCTTTCTATGATGCATCATATATACTTTTTATATTACATGTTTACTTCTATAAGAAGAAAATGTATTAAAGAATTGATCTGGATGTAGGATTCAGTAAAGTTAATAATTATGTTTGTAAGGATGGGAAAAGAAAAGGAACATCGTAATATACAAGTACATATTTTCTTACCTCAGTAATCATATACCCTGGCCAGGTATACAATTACTGATGATAAAGTAAATATGGAAACTTTGAAGTTGTTATCCTTTTGATTACTCTGATCAAGTAGTCAATTGAAACAACCTAAAGAGTATCATAAGAAATGAAATATGAGAATAAAGAATATATGTAATAAGCTATGTCCCATGATAAGAGGAAGAAAGAGATATAAAGTGTTGATAACACAAATAATAAATACAAAAGAAAGAATGTTAAGAACATCCCTTGTTAGGGGTTTATGTTCTTAAATAAACATAGAATTTTAAGAACATCCCTTGTTAGGGGTTTATGTTCTTAAAATAAACATATTCTTCTCCAGAAAGCCTACTAAATAAATCCTTGTTTGATAAGAAAACTTTTCTTTGTGATAAGAATGTATAACTGATGAGATAGTTAATGCAAATAATAAAGGAAGTTAGTAGGTTGTTTATCAGATGTGATGATATACCCAGAGTGCAATGACACTTATATGATCTCAAATAAATACCAGAGTTTGAATTGATCTTAAGGAATGTTGAACAATTTTTTTTTTATAACATTTTTCCTGAAGATGAATGTCACCTAAAGATGTGGTAATGTAATGCTGAAACAATATCTACTTTCCCTTTTTCTTCTTGAGATTTCGGGGACGAAATCCTTGTTAGGGGTTTATGATTTGTAACACCCCTGACCTGGGTTATGAGCTAACCCTAGGTGTTTTGCCTAAATATGAAATTAGATGATTGTAATTATCTTTTAGCATATAATTAAAACTTCTATGGAACATTTGTTTCCATTTCTGTCCCTTATGAACCAATAATGAAGTATTGTTTGCAATACATGGACTTATGTGCAATTTGCCCAATCAGAGAAGTTAACTTGCAAATTTCACATGTTTATATGTTCCTTTAACGATGAGACAACATAAGAATGAATATGATGAAGTATAATGGATTTTCCAAGCTTAGGCATCAAGATACAGCTTGTGGAATGATCCTTATGCTTAGAAACCCTAATTTGGAGTGAAATGCAATTTACCCAAATTGTGGGGTGCAAAATATAAAATACACCATCTATAACATCTAGTATGACTCTTGACATCATTTAGAGTAGAAATGATGATAGGAATGCTTCAATGAAGTAATCAGATGAAAAGAATGATCCTTGAAGTAATTTCACCTAGTATGAGCATGAAGACCCTTCATATATGTATCCTAGTTGAAAGATGGCTTTCTTTACCCTTAAATATTGAGTTTAGATGGGCTTTGCATAAGCTTTGATGTCTTGGACGTTCCTTGGAAACAAGGAGGGACTTGGATGAGAATTCCATGTTCTAGAGGTCCTTAAGGTGGAAAATTACCTAAAGGTATATAAGCTTAGTTCCTTTGCAAACCAAGAAACGGATCACTTCTTCTCTTCAATTCTCTTCTTTCTCAAAATGTCTAAGGCAAAGCTTTGGAGCACAGGGAGATGACCAAGTAGTTCCAAGGTGACTAGGAACCATCCTCTAGCTCAAATTCATGGAGGAATTCTTCTTAAAAGGTTGGTTCTATGGTTAACTCACTTAGGTTCTTTGTTCTAGCCGAGCATCCCCACCTTTTCTTTGGAGTATCACTTCTGACCGAGTTGTGGAGCTCAAGACATCATTAGAGGATTAACGCTTGGAAGCTTGGAGCTCTAGGAACAATGTTCTAAGGTGGGTTTTATAATTCTAAACTCTTTGCTTTATATGCATATCTTGTTCTTGCAATTTTAGCATTTAGTTCTTCTTCTACCTCCCTTCTTCCTTGCACTTTTGCAAGCAAAACGGTGGAATAAACGACCTTGACAGAGGTTGAAGATGATGGGCGTGGATTCCTAGGTTACTTTATCAAATGACCTTGGACCCTTTTGGTCCAAACGGTTGCAAACCGTTTAAGGTCAAACGGTTTCAAACCGTTTGCTCTCAAACGACCTTGCAAGACCGTTTGGATTGAAACGGTCTCAAGACCGTTTGATAGGGTTGACCAAGGGACGACCATTTGAGGATCTGTTGGTAATATATTGAATTTCATTCCTGCAAAGAATCAAAGTTAATTCTTAACCAATTGAGAGTTGAAGGAACTTCAACATCCTAACCCTAATCGGGTTGAAATTGTTGTTTTTAAGCATATATCTTGTTGAGTTTTGGGTTGAAGGACCCAAACGGTCTCAAGACTATTTGGGGGTTCATCCAAACGGTCTCAAGACCGTTTGGGCACAACCCAAGACCGTTTGGAGGTCTAGGGTTAAGATAATCTAACGGTTTGAGGGTCCAATTGCATTAAGTTGATGAATTGATAAAATTGCTGATTTTAGACCTAATTGGAGTTCAACCCTAATCCAACCGACTTGGTTTTTGGTCAAACTTTGGGCAAACGGTCTCAAGACCGTTTGGATGATGTCCAAATGATCTCAAGACCGTTTGGGCCATGTTTGGGCCCAATTGGAGGTCAATTGATAGGTTCAACCTTGAATTGATTCACATTGTTGAATATTGATGACCATCCGATTTGAAACCCTAATTGAGATGGATTTAACCCTAATTGGCTTTCAATTTAGGGTTAATTTGGTGTCCAATTGATTGAGACTCATCCTAATTGACTCAATTTATAAGTGGTTATCATGGATTTGGTTAATTGAGGGCTTCAATATACATATCCATGACCAATTGTAACTTTTGAACCACTTTGGAGGTCCAAACGGTTTGAGCCCATTTGGACCAAACGGTATCAAGACCATTTGGGCTCAAACGATCTCAAGGTCGTTTGGTCCAATCGATCTCAAGATGATTTGATCACACAGTTTCAAACCGCATAAGCTCAAACGGTTTGGAAGTCAAACCTTCCAAACAGTCAACGCACCCAAACGGTTTGGGCAAACGAACTTGAGGTCATGCGGTCTTGGAGTCAAACCTAGAAAACGGTCAACGCACCCAAACGGTTTCAAACCGTTTGGTGGTTGTAGGTTGAAACCGTTTGAAGGTTTTCAAGGTTATTTATACTTAATCACTTAAAGTTGTAATTGTTTCAATGGTGATCTAATCTAAACCCTAATGGTATCTTAGGACATTAAGGGACTAAGTGATTAATGAATTGACCCATGATGGTGATCAATGGGTAAATTACCAAAATACCCTTGAGGGGTATAATTGAGCAATACCTTGTTCTAATCAAACCCTAATCACATGATACTGATGTTTTGGCTTATGTTAGTCAATGAGGACTTAACCTAACCTAATTTAGAGTGGTGTAATCACCATTTACTAGTAAGAGGAGAGAGAAAGTATCATAGGAGAGAGAAAGTACCCTTTTTAGTGGAAACTCAAGTAAAGTACTTTCAATACACATGAATGTGCATGATTAGGGTATGATCCACTTATGTGAGATCATGAAAACCCTAATAATGATAATTGATGAATCTTAATCTTATCTAAGGGCTTTAATGATGATGTTTCTCATACATGATGATGTTTCTCATACATGATGATGTCATGAATCCAGTTCACCATGAGGTGAATAGTAAACCATAATTCTAGGGTGATGACGGGAATAGTAAACCCTAATTTAGAATGGTTTGATAATATAGTAGTACAGGGTTATGCCTTTGAGTATGAAACCCTAATTACAAGTTGTAACATAAGGAATCTTTATGCCTTGTGAGCCAAGAGATTCAATAAATCTAATCCATAAGGGATGTGATATGAATGAGAATCCCTAAATTAGTAAATGAAAATATGGAAATCCTAGAGGGATGATAGTGAACCTAGTTTATGACCTAGCAATTATGAATTCCTGAAGATGTTTATAAGGTCATGCTTTTAAGTATAGTATAGTCAAATCAATGAGTATGATGTGTTCACACCATGATAAGAATGAGAAGTGAATTCATACCTTAAATTGATAATCATTATGATGTTCAATAAATGTTGTAATTAAAGACAAATACTCACCATACCCTGGAATGCTTCCAAGGATGGCAGAGTTGCATACTAGAATTGGACTGATAATCTAAAAAGGAAATGTTAACAATGAAGGATGGGGTATGGTAACCTTAGTTCTGTGTTATGCTTCAAAGCATGAGACTCTATGAACATATTACAAATATGATACCTTATAAGATAAAGAGATTTCAATAACTTTATTTGAATAAGATGAAACCCTATTTTTTCCCAATTATGCTTTTAAGCATGAATCTTCAAGATTGAAGTATGAGATAAGGAATCAATATTCCTAATCATAAGTAAAGGAAATGAATACCCTAATTGATGAAAATCAGGGAACCTAACTCTTGTAAGAGTAGGAAGGTACAACTTCATTGAAATGAATTGTTTACTGTTATCAGTTGGATTAACCATGCAGGTTCCTTCATGAACATGATCAAATCCATGTAAGGATTATGATACTATATTCATTGAAAGCATGCTTTAGCTTTATGAATAAGTGAAATATTCTGATGCCTTGTTGAGTGGCATCCTATAAGACTGATGGGCTGTGAAAGCTATAAATATCATCAAGGTCATGTTTAAACAGATGAATTGTGATGAGATGATTGAGAAATAATAATTGATGTGAGTTAGACTTGTTACATTTAGTATTCTATATTCATAGCTGCCATGCTAATGATTAATGTTTGAGAACATGTATGATGTCAAAAGAATACTGAAATGTACCTAACTAATCAAGTATAATCATACCATGTAGAGCCCTGATCATAGATCCATCATTGTCAGAGACCAAATGATGGTGAAACAGGTTTTCCCAAGGGAACTCCTGGATCACATACTCTTGAGTATGTGGGGGAGATGGATGCGTAAATCCTTACATCCTAGTGTAGGAATTGATGTAGATTTATTATAGTCCGTCAATCCTTCACTACAAAAATCAATTGGTGAGATGTACCACAAATCTCCCAAAGAAGACACAAATACCGCATCAATCAGAGGTAAACAAGAAATCTCTCGATGACGAAGAGAGTACAGAACGCCACTGTAACTCTAAAATAGCGAAGGACTAGATTACCCTGGTAAGCTATAATAGCAGAGACACAAAGTGTCCTGCAAATAATCCTCTAACTGACTGAGGAAGATGAGGTCTTAAGAATCTGGCTCTTTTAATGACCTATGTATGATACTGATGTGACTTACTAGTGATCAGTTGGAGTATGAGTGGTATGCCTCATCTCCACAGGGCATAACAATGTTTGTAAAACATAATCAACCGCGTCGTATATCTGCTTAGGTTGAACTACGAGAAACACTGTTTGGTGTTACATTGCTTACATTAATGAACTGTTCAAATATTTTGTACACATGTTCTTTATATATGCTTTAAAGGAGTGACTGCTTAAGTAGAAGTTACTTCACTTGTTATTAAATCTGCTATTGCACGATTTAAGTTACCTTGCCTATGTTGTTTTCTTGATTTGCTATATAAATCTTCTAGTTGATAGTTATAACTCTCGCTGGGACAATTTGTACATTGTCTCACCCCGTAGATTTCAAATTTTTAGGTGGTCGTCGAAGACAAATGATCCCGTTTAAGGATGAGAAACAACAGCAACAACAGTACCAAAGGCAGCAGTGAATCTCAGGTGGAGATACTGACTGCTGAGTTATGTGGTTAGATAGTCCTATGCCGTCTCTGTACTCTCAAGTCCTAGGAATCAGTGGTTTGAGTTTTTGGTGTTGGCTCCTGAGATTTTTGAATCATGTTGTATATAACTACTCAGGAAGTGGTTTAACAGAGATGTAAATTGTTTACTTGGTTTCTTATAAAAAGGAGTTTTACAATTTCCACATCTTGTCTCAAAAGTTTTAATTTCCAGTAATTTTTCATATTCCGCAACTAATTCAATGCTTTCGCTAAGTTTAAATCGTGTTTATATCGTGGTTTTGGAGATCGGAGGCAATAGTTATGCCCAAAAACTTTCATGGTGATGGAGATAGATGCATCTTTCAACTTGTTACTAGGAAAACCTTAGATTCACAAGTACAAGGTGTTACCTTCTTATTTACATCAATGTGTAAAGTTCTAAGATGCCAACTATATCATGGTTGTTCACAGTGATTCTGTACTAGAAACAGTGGCTTCAATCAATACTGATGAACTGACATTATGATTTAACACATTATATGTTGAAACTATCAATTATATTCTAGAATAGTTTTGAGTTTTCCCAAGAATCCATAAAGACCATTCTAAATACAATGACACTCTAGCTAGAATGGGTCTCCAACTTGGTCAAGGATTAGGTCACAGTTGATAGGGCATCACTTCCCCCGTCATGCTACAAGGTAATAAATACAAGAGGGGTCTAGGCTATCATGGTCCAACACATAAGAAGGACTTGAAGTTGACCAAATGGGTGCCACATTGGCATCCATCTACAGTGTGGCCAACCAAAAATGATATTCAAATGAAGAACAGTTTCCTGTCTAGAAAGAAGACCTTCTTTGAGTGCAAAAACCTCAGGGAACACACCCAATGGAGGAACCAAGTCCGTGAATCATATCCTCTCTACAAAAATGTGTCTTCCATATCTGACAAGCCATGTGAGGACAAGTCAGAGGTTCCTTACTATTATGTGGAATTACAATCAAGAGATGAAGACTTAGATTCTTATGACCAAGTTGAATATGGAGACATCATGATGATATCTAAGTCACATGACAAGATGACATCTCATGGAGGTATACAAAGGCTTTTACCTGGAGAAACTATCAACAATTTCAATTATGAAGTATGAGTTTCCACCAAACTTGACATTTCTCTATGTGGTTCATAAAATGGCTAATAACCAATGAGGAGATTCCATCTTGGTTCTTCAACCATGATCGTCCTTGGATATCAAAGCATCCTTCCATACACCATAGATACCAAACCACCATCAAGCCCAATACTCTTTTGGCAATTCATCATCATCGTCGCAAGAATAAGCAACAAATTCTGAAGGAAATTGTTGAGCTCTTTGCGGATACATCTCGTAACTATGAGAATATCCAGATCCTAGAGAATATGTTGAAGGAACATCAACCATTCCATATTGTCGATGAAATAGAAACAATAAATATTGGAAGTGGTCATATTGAACGCCATGTGAAGATCAGAGAAGCCTTACCTTCCTCTGTCAAGAAATCCCTCATAGATCTCCTTATAAGAAACATCGACATCTTTGCCTGGAGTTATGCTGATATGTCGAGGCTAGATGAATCCATTGTAGTCCATCGCCTTCCAACAGTTCCAAACATGCATCCATTTAAACAGAATGCTTGCCGCATTCGGTGTGAATGGGGTCTCAAAATCAGAGAGGAGGTACAAAAGCAGTATGATGCAGGGTTCATTCAACCAGTCTCCTACCAGACATGGTTAGCTAATATTTGCCCAGTTCCTAAGAAAGATGGTTGTGTTAGAATGTGTGTTGATTATAAAGATCTTAATAAAGCCAGTTCAAAGGATGATACTCTGCTACCCCACATCGACGTCTTGGTAGATAACACTGTTGGACATGGTCTTCTTAGTTTTATGGATGGGTTTTCTAGCTACAATCAGATAAGATGGCATCTTTTGACATGGAAAAAACAACTTTCAATACCGAGTGGGGAGTCTTTTGCTATCGAGTTATGCCTTTTGGTCTCAAGAATGCAGGTGTTGCATATCAACGAGCCATGGTAGCTCTCTTTCATGACCTCATGCAAAAAAGAAATTGAAGTATATGTTGATGATATGATTGTCAAGTCAATAGACCCTGAGTATCACATAACATGCTTGGAAAAACTCTTCAGTAGGCTTAAGCGCTTTCAACTTCGAATAAACCCAAACAAGTGCACATTTGGCATTACTTTTGGAAATTTATTAGGATACATCGTCAGTCAATGCAGCATTGAAGTCAACCCACACAAGGCTCAAGCAATAATTTATTTTCCACCACCTCACACTCAAAAGGAAATCAGGGGCCTACTGGGACGTCTCCAATATATTAGCAGATTCATTTCCAAGTTGACACCAGTATGTGAACTGATCTTTAAGGTGTGGAAAAAAACTCAAATACAGATTGGAATGATCAATGTCAAGAAGCATTTGAGGGGATCAAGAAATACATGTCTAACCCTCTAGTTCTCAAACCACCTATTCCGGGATACCCAATCACCCTACTATTATCTGTATCAGACAAAGCCATGGGTGGTGTTTTGACACAAAAGGTTGAGAATGAAGAGCATGTGATATACTATCTCTTGAAGAAATTCATAGATACAGAGGCAAAGCACACAGCCACTGAAAAGCATTATTTATCTCTAGTCCATGCCACTCGTAAACTATGACACTATCTCACGTCATATCTAGTACATCTAGTGGAGCTTCATGATCCATTACACTACCTGTGCTATCATCCTATTTTAGTGGGCAGATGAGAAAAATGGCAAGTACTTCTATCTGAATTTGACATCACATATGTCTCCATGAAAGCAGTCAAGGCTCAAGATCTTGCAGATCAACTAGAGGATAATCCTACCATGGAAGCCATAGAACAAGAATTTGATTTCCCAGACGAAAACATTAGTATGATCAACAATTATACTGCACTTTTCCACCAGACTTTGAATCATGGACCTTGTTTTCTGATGGCGCAGTAAATCAACATGGAAAAGGAGTGGGTATCGTCCTCATAGACCCTAAGGGAAATCACATTTCAGTGGAAAGAAGATTGGAGTTTGAAGCCACAAATAATGTGGTTGAATATGAAGCATGCATCTTAGGTCTTCAAGTGGCAAAAGACATGGGATTTTGTCATCACCAAGTCATGAGAGACTCACTCCTAACTATTTCATAGATAAATACAGAATGAAAGACTAAACAAAACCATATTATCCCTTAACAAGAGTATCTTAGCAATCTTACCAAAGACTTTAAAGAAGTTCAATTCAACAATTTGAAAAGAGATCGCAACACATACGCTGACGCCCTCGCCATGCTTGCATCATGGGTGAAGATCGAAGGTTTAGAAAGCTTCTCCGTGGAGGTCAAGACTCTTTCTCAACCAGCCTATTGCATGTAGATTGAACGAACTAAAACTAATGATGATCAACCTTGGTTCTATGACATCAAGCACTTAATAGAAGGTCATCCCTTTCGAGAAAGGTCTTCTAAATGAGATGAATAAACAATAATACGTATGGCTATGCAATATACCTTAGGAGCGAGACAATTGTACATACGTTCTTATAATCAGAAACTTCTCCGTTGTGTGACTAAATAAGAAGTTACAGAAATCATGAAGGAAGTTCATGTTGGAATATGTGGTTCACACATGGGTGGTATAGCTCTTTCAAATAAGATCCAATTACTAGGCTACTTTTGGAGCACGATGGAAACCGATTCTTGTTAGTTTGTTAGAAAGTGTCGAGTGTGCCAGCTACATGTCAATCATATTCATTCACCACCAACTCACCTCTATAATATGGCCATGCCTTGTCCATTTGTAGTTTGAGGAACCAATATGATTGGAAAGATCCACCCCAAAGCATCAAATGGTCATTGCTTCATTTTAGTTGCAATTGATTATTTCACTAAGTGGATGGAGGCTATATCTGTGTCAGTTGAATAGACATCACAAGTGATCAAATTTCTTCAAAATAACATCATTACCCTCTATGGCATTTCGCATGAGATCATCTCAGACAATGGAACCAATTTGGTGGCTAAGTCTGTAAAAGAATATCTTGATTCCTTTGGCATGAATCAACATCGTACTTCCCCATATCGACCACAGATGAACAGGGCAGTAGAAGCAACAAATAAGAATCTCCTAAAAATTCTCAAGAGAACCATCAAGTCATCTAGATTGTTGACACAAGCAACTGCCTTTATCCCTATGGGCATACATGACATCCATCTAGACATCAATTGGAGCCACACCATATTCCCTGGTCTATGGAACAGAAGCAGTTTTACCTATTGAAATTGAGAAACCTTCTCTTTCTATCTTATAAGAGGCAGATATACTAGAAGTAGATTGGGTCCAAGATAGAATTTACACTCTCAATACTCTTGAGGAGCACAGATTACGGGTCCTACATCATGCTCAATGCTATCAGGCCAGAATGAATCGAGCCTTTTCAAAAGGGGTTCGTCCCAGACAGCTTAACAAAGATGATCTTGTCCTTCACATACATATCAACCCCGACACATGTGGGAAGTTCAATCCAAGATGGGAAGGTCCTTATATCATCCACGGTGTATATAGTGGAGGAGCTCTGTGTCTGTAGGATATGGATGGGGATGTACATCTATCCCCCATCAATGCCAGCCATGTGAAGTTGTACTATTGCTAACCGCTCATGATGGGAAATCACCTCCACACACATGAAATGAACTAATTCACCATAAACAATGGATACACGAAACCTTCCTCCATGCAGTGCAGAACTAATTCCCAATAATTAATCCTCTATCAACTTTACAAATTTTAAACATTTATAATGAAACTAACTGTGGCATCCAACTCATGAAAACAAGATTAACTTAAGCGGAAGCGAATTATTTGCAGCGGATTACTGAAAATCACAGAAAATTAAAACTTTTTGCAAAGAGATCCATACATAGGAAATCTCTTACATCAAAAACCATTGTATAACATTATATACATATTGATTTAAAGGTACATGGCTTGTACTATCTCTTCTCGAGGATTACAACATTAGCTGTCCTATAACATTATATACAGGCATCACAAAAACCTCGGCATCAAGCCAAAATCTTGAGTCGATAATAAAAGCACTGTCTATAAATCCTGAGGACCTGAGAGTACAGAGACGACTCATAGGACTACTATCTATACAACTAGACATGCAGTATCTCCACCTGAGATATTACTACTTTCCTCGATGCTGCTGTGGTTCCTTCTCTGCTAAAGGTTTCCTGCCTCTTTGTCCGCGTCCACCTAAAAACATTGAATCCCACGGGGGTGAGACAATTGTAAATTGCCCCAGCGGGAGATATAACTCTCCTCCAAAATATTGTATTGCAAATTAAAGATATGAAACTGAGCAGAGGTTAAGCAGTTTAAGGCATTCTCAACTTTGTAAGCATTGCAACTATTTATGATAGAACAATAGATCAACTATTCTCTTAATAAGGAATGGGAAGAACATGTATATCATTTATCCATCATATTATACCGTCATTCAAACTTCTCTTGTGACACTCATTATCTTGATATGTCACCCATGAGACATTCTTGTTTCAACTTATTGGCCTTAGCCAATCTGCTAAACAGGTCTTGGTTATACTGGACATGAGAGTGTACATCATCATGTCTTGTTCAGGCATTGGTTTATACCAATCCTATATAAATATTCCAGGCATTGGATTATACCAATCCTATGCAACTAGTACAAGCATTAGACTTATCTTATTCCTGTGTATCCATTCCAAGTATTGAACTATGTCAATCATGTGTAACCATTCCAGGTATTGATCTATGTCAATCATGTGCAACTATTCCAGGTATTGATCTATGTCAATCCTGTGTAACCATTCAAGGTATTGGGTTATTACCAATCCTGTGTTATTATTCCAGGTATTCATATATGTCAATCCTGTACAACTATTCCAGGTATTGATCTATGTCAATCCTGTGTAACCATTCCAGGTATTGGGTTATTACCAGTTCTGTGTTATTATTCCAGGTATTGATCTATGTCAATCCTATGCAACTATTCCAGGTATTGATCTATGTCAATCCTGTGTAACCATTCCAGGTATTGGGTTATTACCAATCATGTGTTATTATTCTAGGTATTGGGTTATTACCAATCCTGTGTTATTATTCCAGGTACTAATCTATGTCAATCATGTGCAACTATTCTAGGTATTGGGTTATTACCAATCCTATGATATTATTCCAGGTATTGGGAGTTAGCCAATCCTGTGTTATTATTCCAGGTATCGATCTATGTTAATCCTGTGCAACTATTCTAGGTATTGATATATGTCAATCCTGTGTAACCATTCTAGGTATTGGGTTTTTACCAATCCTGTGTTATTATTCCAGGTATTGAACTATGTCAATCTTGTATAACCTTTAAAACATTTTGTTACCCCTCACTAGGCAACAACCATCCTCATAGCTCATAAGTCCCATAAAACACATTGTCACCTTTCACTAGGCAACATCTAACCATATGGCTCATAAGGCCATTATACATCTTTAGAATTCAGTCATGTTCATTACTCTTAACATTTATCATTAAATGATTCTCAGTGCAAGGTATGAGTTCATTTCCCATTCTCATCATGATATGATTACATCATACTCATTAGTTTGACTCAACCCCATTCTCAAGGTATGTTAGCCTATACTTATCAAAGTATATCAAACTCATTACATTTTATTGTAACAATTTACATAACACACTTCATGTGTTTATTATCCAAGTATATTGGATTTGAGGTGCATCAAGGTATATCAGCCTTGGAATGCTAAAAGTGATATCTATCACATATTGATGTATCACTTTCCTCATCACTTTCAACTTCCTTAAGTTATCATCTCATCTTGGATTAAGGTATTTCCCATCTTAATCCTTTCATCCATTAACCTATCACTCTCACCATGAAGTGCATAGGTCACACATAAGAATGGTCCAACTATCTTTAATGATATGGACTTGTCTAATGGTAAAGACATTACTTACAATTAGGTTACATATAATCAATCCACATGAAATGTTTCACCTCTATAAGGTCATTCCTTCTATTTCATCATTAGGGTTTTCTTATACCCTTACTTGAAATTAGGTTTATGATTCATAGTCACATTGCCCAGGATTAGGGCTTTATGCATTATGACTTCACATTAGAGTCTCATACACCTTCACCCTTATTAGGTCTTCTCATCACAACATGACATTAGAACATCATGTGGTGTTAATACTTAATCAGGGTTTCTCATGGAATCACCCTCAACTAGGGTTTCACATGGAATCACCCTCAATTAGGGTATCACATGGAATCACCCTCAATTAGGGTTTCACATGGAATCACCCTCAACTAGGGTTTCCACCATAGTTACCCACAATTTGGGTCTACTATTCATCTCCATTAGGATTTCATTTAATTGTTCATAATTGGAGATTCACTATTCATTCTAATTAGGGTTTTGTATCTTATTACCCTAAATTGGAGTTTCACACATCACTACCCTAAATAAGGGTTACATTCTCACCGTGGATTAGGGTTATACTTAAAATTGCCATGTTAATTAGGGTTTATGTTCATGGTTAGGGTTTCATGATCTCTCTGCTTAAGGATCATACCCTTAATCACCACATGAATCATATTCATGTTATGAATTAATGATAACATCATCTCAACTTGATTAGGTCATATCATCCCTTCAATCAAGTACATACAACTATGAAGGACATAATGTACCAAGTCATTGATCCTATCTCAATTAGGGTTCATCCCTTAATTGGAACTAATCACTTAGGTACTATTAGGGTTTCAACCTTTGTACCTTCATTGATTATCATTACTAATCATCATTGGACCAATGGATCATTCATCATCTTAATTCTTAAGAGATTCAATCACATTGTACCTCCATTATATAAGGTATCCAATTGAATTGACCAATTGGATCTTCAATCACAATAGGTGTCCAAGTGGATTAACCAATTGAATCCTTAATCAATCTTGACTACTTGAACCCCAAACGGTCTTAGTCTTTCAAAGTTCAAACGGTTTGAAACCGTTTGGTAAAGGTGGTGCTTGAGACCGTTTGCTAAAGTAAGTACTTGAAATCGTTTGCTAAAGTACCTTTTTGAAACCGCATGGACTCAACCGGTTTGGGATTGTTTGGTCCCAAATGGTCTTGAGACCGTTTGGTCCCAAACGATCTTTTGACCATTTGGACTCAAACGGTATTGAGACCGTTTGGTCCAAACCTCCTCAAAACCGCATGGACCAAATATGGTCTCAACCAAACAAATTGGATTAGGGTTTCCAATGTTGATTCCTTCAATCATTGAATTCATGGAACCAATCATCAATTGGACCTATCCTCATACTTAAAATGAATTAAATAGGTCAACCTTCAACTGATTTGACCCTCAATTGACCCTAAATTGGTCATCAATTAGGGTTTGATTCAATTGAATTAGGGTTTGGAATCGATGATCCTTCAACACTAATCAATGCAAGATTAGTTGCTTTGAAACCATTGAACCATCATCCAAATAGAACATGACCTGACCCCAAACGGTATTGAGTTCGTTTGGATGACCGCCAAATGGTCTTGAGACCGTTTTCCCATCATATCATCAAAATCCAAGTCAACCAATTAGGGTTTGGATCATTGGTTTGATCACCAAATCAGCAATTGATTACACTTTAACTTAGTATGATTGGATTATCAATTGCTTAACCATACTCACCCCTAGAACTCCAAACGGTCTTGGGTGACCTCCAAACGGTCTTGAGACGTTTGGATGAGCCCCAAATGGTCTTGAGACCGTTTGGCTCATCCAACCCTTGGATTCTAGTGAAATTTCATCAAGGTTTGGCCTATTGAGTCAACCAACAAATCAACAATTGATTGCTTTGTAACTTGGTAACTTTGGACCTTAAAATAGGAAACCATACTTAACCCTAGACCTCCAAAGGGTCTTGGGTGATCCCCAAATGGTCTTGAAACCGTTTGGGCTAATCAACCCAAAAAGTCAAATCGATCAAGTTGAAAATCAGCACTTAAATCAATTAGGGTTTGCCTAATTGATTAGTGTAACGACCCTGACCTGGGTTATGAGGTAACACTATTTGTTTTGGCTAATTAAGTTTATTGAAACTTTAATATAATCCTCTAAGGTGCTTTGTTATCATGTGACACACTCATGTTTCAAGTTTGGTCCCGATTGAATGTTGTTTGAGCAATTTTCCTTTATTTTGGACCAACGTGCAATTTACCCAAATTGAGGGGCTATAATGCAAAATGTCACATATTAAACATGCCTCATGTGTTGTAGCATAATTATTTAGAGAATGATTCAAGGTGGTGGCTTGTGGAAAGCCTAAATTCAATGTTTGAACAATGTTGGTACCTTGTGTACCAATTTTGGTACAAATTGTAATTTACCCAAAATGTGGAGTTGATATGCAAATTACCACATCTAGAGTGTTCCTACTTCCTATACGTATCATTTAGAGGATATAGAATGAATGAGACACCATGTTTGAATCAATTAGGAGTGATGGTACTCTTGGTGATGAAATGACCAAGAAAAGGGTTGAATATGAAAGCTTAACTTGAGTTGTATCAAGTTGAAAAGCTTATATATGACTGCCTATCAGCCAAGGAGCCATAGGAAAAGCCTCATATCGTTTTGTGAACTCTTAGCAAAGCCCATATCATTCAAATCAACTCAAGGAGGTGAGGTATGATGGCCAACAAGATTCCTTAGAAAAAGTGTATCGGCTTGACATAAAATAGTGATTAAACCTAGATGACTTATTCAAATGGATAAGCAATGGACGAATTTGCATCTTTAGATGATACTCAAACTTTTTGAATTTCAAGATATATGTTGATGCATGCATGGACACGTGTCACCCATGCATGACACGTGGCACCTACTAGCTCAAAATGTTAACACCTCATTTTTTCCTTTCTTCATGATCAACAAGTATATATACCCCTAGTTTCACCCCTTGGTGCAATTTTGCGACCCTTACCACCCTCCTACCCTAACGTATCGTGTATAGAGCTCCCATATCGTGAAGGGATGATGTGGTATCGTGCATGGGCCTTGGGGTATCGCCCATGGCAAGACCATATCTCCCAAGTAGGTGATATCGGCTATATAGGGTGATATCGGCCATAAAGTGAAGTGTTTTGACTCCAAGTGAGTGCCATATCATGCAAGTGAGTATCATATCGTGCAAGAGGGGTGTCATGTCGTGCAAGAGAACAAGGGTATCGTGCATAGGCCTTGTATATTGTCCATAGAAAGTATATCTGCCATACCATGTTTATATTGCCCATAGGAAGTCGATATCAGCCAATTGAAGTGATTTTGGCCACAAGTGAGGGGGTATCGGCCACAAGCAAATTTGTGTCGGCCAAGAGGAAGTCCATATTGCCCAAGAGTGGTAGGGTGTCGGCCAAGGAGCTAAGGAACTCAAAACTTAACCCTAAGGTAAGATATAGTTGTCTTCAAGCTTGAATTGAAGCATGGAATTAGGGTTTTGATCTACCTTTCTTTTCTTCTTCACCAATTGCTTATCCATGGTGATTCTGAAACAACTGTCTCGCGAAAATAGGATTAACTAATGTGAAAGCGAATTATTTGCAGCGGGTTACTGAAAATCACTGAAAATTTAAAACTTTTTGCAAAGAGATCCATTCACATGAAAACTCTTTAACCATGAACCAAAGTGTTTCCATTTCATCCTGGAACACAAGTACACAGCCTGTACAATTCCTTTTTAAGGATTACAACATTGACTGCCCTGTTAACAAATATACACAGGCAGTATAAAACTTTGAGGCATTAAGCCAAAACTCTGATTGAATCATTTAAAACTCTGAGGACTTGAGAGTACAGAGACGACTCATAGGACTTTCTATATACAACTTGACAGCTCATATCCCCACCTGGGATTTACTGCTGTCCCTGCTACTGCTGCTGCTGCTCTTCCTCTGTAATAGGTTCCTTGCCTTTTCATCGGCGGTTACCTAAAAATTTAATCCCACAGGGGTGAGACAATTGAAAATTGCCCCAGCGAGAGATATAACTCTCCGCCAAAAACATTATTATTGCAGTTTATCAAATTAAAACTGAGTAGGGGTTACTTTTACATTATCAGGTAGAATTATTCATCATAGAACAAAATAAGATAATCTCCATTCTCAAGGAGGTCATTGCATCTACCCATGGTAGATAAGTAATTCATCTGTCTATTTTGCAGAGAATATAAAGAAACATAATTAACATTTATCTACTAAGGAATGCACAAAGAAATGCAACATCAGCCAATGAATCTCCGTATTCAATCCTTAAGCAAACATGCTATACGGCTGATTACATTTTACAATCACACTTATGCCCTGAGGAGATGAGGTATACCGCTCATATTCCAACCGACCACGGTTACGTAAAGCATCAATACCACACATAGGTCAATGGAAGAGCCGGATTCCCATGACCTCAACTATCTCAGTCAGTACGAGATAACATGCAGGACATCTTGTGTCTCTGCTAGATATCTTTCCAGGGTATACTGGCAACATCGCTATTAGAGTTATAGCCCATAGCATATACTCTCTTCAGGATATGGCCCATAGACAATTCCCGATATTATTTTGTGGAGTCATGGCCCGTAGCCATGCTCTTATTGGGGTATGGTCCGTAACCAATCCCGTTCATAGGACATAGCCCGTAGCAATGCCTATGGGGCATAAGGATATAATTGCCCAATCACCCCCACATATTCAAAAATATGCATTCCGAGTAAACTCGTTTCACCATTCAGCTAATTCTGACGCTGATGGATCTGTGATCAGGGCAACTACATTATATGGTATCACTTGATTAATTAAGTACATTATCATATTCTTTTAGCATCAGCCAAGTTTCCAAACATAACTTAATAAGACAAATGCTATAAAGAAAACATGTACTATTTCCATTAATCACTTCTCAGTCTTTATAAGACATGGGGATCTCAGTCCCTCATTTCAATACTGGGAATTTTCATTCCTTTGCAACTCAATGCCATAATCATATGGTTCTGGGTATTCAAACCCTTAGCTCATCATTGAGCATTATTACCACTTTTTTAGGTAATTATCACCTTCAGGTCACCTTACCAAGGTAAATATGATGCTTATTACATAAACATCTTCTCATGGTACTTAAGGCCCATTACTTCTCTTATTACCTCATACTAGGCAATAAGGTATAGCATGTCACATAAGGCCCAATAAACAATGTCAATACATAAAATGTCATAGCTCATACCTGGCTATGTTCATCATCACATCATACCTGCATGGTTAGTACAGATGATAATACATTAATTTCATATCAGCACCATGCAAAACAATATATAACATCATTATTCAAGGGTAACACCACTATTCCCTTACCAGGGTTAGGGTTTCCCATTTCTCATTAATTTAGACCCTCTTGAGTTAACCAACCTTATCTTGTATTAAGGTATTTCCCCTCTTAATACATTTCATCACATAATACTCACCCTTAGCATATAATGCATAGGCCACACATTAGAATTGTCCAGCTATTTCACATGATATGGACTTATCTTAGTTTAAGGCATAACTTTATTATAAAGTTGCCTATAAACAATCGCAATGATACACCCTCAACTAGGGTTTCACAAGGATACACCCTCAACCAGGGTTCACAATGATACACCCTCCACTAGGGTTTCACAAGGATACACCCTCAACCAGGCTTCACAATGATACACCCTCCACTAGGGTTTCACAAGGATACACCCTCAACCAGGGTTTATAAGGATACACCCTCAATTAGGGTTTCACAAGGATACACCCTCAACCAGGGTTCATAAGGATACACCCTCAACTAGGGTTTCACAAGGTTACACCCTCAACCAGGGTTCACAATGATACACCCTCCACTAGGGTTTCACAAGGTTACACCCTCAACCAGGGTTCACAATGATACACCCTCCACTAGGGTTTCACAAGGATACACCCTCAACTAGGGTTTACTAACATCCTAATTAGTGATTTCACATGTAGACAACCTCTTATTAAGGTTATACATTGAATCAGCCTCAATTAGGGTTTACATCATGTATTGGGTCCATGCATTTGTTATGCATTAATGACTAGTACCATTAAAGGTATCTCCCACCTAATCACATTAGGTTTTCAAAAAGGTTTGATCAATTAGACCTTCAATAACATGAGGTATCCATTTGAATTAACCAAATTGAACCACACTCAATTCTAATCAATGGAACTTCAACCAATTGGATCATCAACTCAATCATCATTTAAATCATGGCTCACCCCTCAATTGGGACTTCAATTATGGTCTGATATCAATGGGATTAGGGTTTATAAACACCAATTAGAGCTTTGAAGTTGATCATCAATCATGCTACTAATTGTGTTTCAATTGATTGCATTGGACCTTCAACCATTGAATTCATGGAACCAATCATCAATTGGACCTATGCTCATACTTCAATTGAGTTTAATAGGTCAACCTTCAACTAATTTGACGCTCAATTGGTCATCAATTAGGGCTTGATTCATTTGAATTAGGGTTTGGAATCGAAGATCCAACAACACTCATCAATGCAAGATTGGTTACTTTGAAACTATTGAACCATTATCCAAATTGGGTATGACCTGACCCCAAACGGTCTTGAGGTCGTTTGGATGACCTCCAAACGGTCTTGAGACCGTTTGCCCATCATATCACTCAAATCCAAGCCATCCAATTAAGGTTTGGATCATTGGATTGATCACCAAATCAACATTGCATTGTATAACAGCTTGGTACCTTTAGACATTCAAACACCTAACCATACTCAACCCTAGACCTCCAAACGGTCTTGGGTGACCACCAAACGGTCTTGAGACCTTTTGGATGAGCTCCAAACGGTCTTGAGACCGTTTGGGCCATCCAACCTTTGGATTCTAGTGAAAAATCATCATGGATTGGTCTATCGAGTCGATCAACAGATCAGCACTACATTGCAATATGATTAGTACCTTTGGACCTTCAATTGGTCAACTATACTTGACCCCAGACCTCCAAACGGTCTTGGGGTGATCCCCCAAACGGTCTTGAGACCGTTTGGGCTAATCAACCCAAAATCTCAAATTAGCTCATTGTGATTTCAGCACTGATTTCAATTAGGGTTAGCCCAATTGATTAGCCTTCAAATCATGACTCGTTTGGAATTAATCCATAAAATTTGTAGGGTTATTAATAAACATAATTATGAACAGGAATCCCAAACGGTCAACGCTTGGTCAACCATCTCAAATGGTCTTGAAACCGTTTGCTCAACCAGGTCAAGTTAATCAGGTTGAAAATCAGCACATAATTCAATCCGATTGCCTAATTGATTGGCCTTCAACTCTCGATTCCTTTGGAGTTAATCCCTCATATTTGGAGGGTTATCAGACTACATAATTAGGAACAAAATTCCCAAACGGTCAACCATCTCAAACGGTCGTGAAACCGTTTTCTCAACCAAGTCAAGTTAATCAGGTTGCAAATCAGCACATAATTCAATCCGATTACCTAATTGATTGGCCTTCAACTCTCGATTCCTTTGGAGTTAATCCCTCAAATTTGGAGGGTTATTAATAAACATAATTATGAACAGGAATCCCAAACGGTCAACGCTTGGTCAACCATCGCAAACGGTCTTGAAACCGTTTTCTTAACCAGGTCAAGTTAATCAGGTTGAAAATCAGCACATAAAATCAATCTGATTGCCTAATTGATTGGCCTTCAACGCTCGATTCCTTTGGAGTTAATCCCTCAAATTTGGAGGGTTATCAGCCTACATAATTAGGAACAAAATTCCCAAATGGTAAACGCTTGGTCAACCATATCAAACTGTCTTGAAACCGTTTGCTCCCAAACGGTTTCAAACCGTTTGCCCTTAAACGGTTTGCTGAAGCCGCATAGCCAATGAAATTAAAACGATTTGGAGTAGCTATCAAAACGGTTTTGCTTGGTAATTTTCTTTGGATAAGCATCTAGGATGATGTCATCATCTCCTTCCTTCGAACAACCAAGAATGGCAACCGTTCTTGATGGAAATTGCAGCAAAGAAACAAGAGTGTATCAAATTGAAGAAATCAATCAACAAAGAATAGAGAATTGATGCAATAGCAATGTTTAAGGGTTTGAGTTATAAAACCCGCCTCCAATTGAGCTCCAAAGCTCCAAGATCATGCCATTAATGGTGGAAGAAGCTCTTGCAACTCCCCCTAGGCTCGTCCTCAAGCTTTTGATTGTAAAAGTTGGCTAGGGTTGAAGAGGAGATCGAAATAAGAAGGAATCCATAATTTATTTTTGATTTCCACCATGAAATCATGGAGAACGAAGGTCAAGGGCTTACCCACAGGTTGGGGACGTGCTCCCTGCTCCTCCCTAGCTCCTTGGTCGGTTTTTCAAGCAAGGGGAAAAAGAAAATCCGAAAAAGGCCTTGGTTTGGGCTTGGAATGACACTTTTATAAGGAAATTGATGAGAGAGAAAATGCCTTATAAAAAATCCAATTAATCCCAATAAGGTGGCCGCCTCTTCCCCCTCAACTACCTTGGGTATGAGGCACCTTCCTTGCCTTTTATTACCCTTCATTATCCTCAATTTAAAGAAAAGCAAATTAAGCACCTTAATGCTTATTATATTAATATCCCATATGTGAGTGGAAATTACTTTTCTTTATAATAAGGTGAGTGGAATTTCACCTACTTAAGATATTTTCGTTCCTTATCTTAGCAAAGGAACGTCCATACTTATTCAAAATCAACCCAAAACATTTTGGTTGAAATCCCTTCAATTATTTTTATTCATTTTTTCCCTAAATCGAATTAGGGTTTCAATTAGGCATTATTCTTGATTATTTTAATGTCAAGATTCTCTCTCCTATAACTTAATTCAAATAAGGAGTCCCTCTCATTTTCTTTGCTCTAAATGATGCTAAGAAACATTAGGGACCTTGTTGAAGTGGTAATTTGCATATTGAACCCTAGATTTTGGGTAAATTGCACATTACACCAAAACTAGGTTTTAATGCACAAGGATCGCTTTACAAGCTTAATCTTGGTGTCCAAGCTTGTGGAAACCATACCACTACATCATATTCATTCTTATGATGTCTCAAAATCAGAGGAACATCTTATCATGCAACATTTGCAATTTAACCCCTCAACTTGGGTAATTTGCACTTTAGTCCAAAATAAGCAAACATTGCTTCAACATTGTTCAAACAGGACCAAAATTGAAACATAGGTTCCTTTTGAGCCTTAATTACTTTTCACAAGATGAGATTAAGAATATAATCATCTTTCTTAATCAAAACACCTAGGGTTAAAGCATAACCCAGGTCAGGGATGTTACATATTATAAACCCCTAACAAGGATTTCGTCCCCAAAATCCCAGATAAAGGGAACATATATTATTCATTCATCATATCATCATGTCTCTTCATAACACCTCATTGTTATGTAGACATCATAGAACTTTGATCAGCACAAAGTTCCTTTGCACAATATTCTCATAGAGTCAAATGAGAACTTATCTTAAAGACATATTTAGTTGTTATGTTTATGCAAAGCATAAACCCCTAACATATGATGTTCATATCATTTTATATAATCAGACTGATTTCATAGTTGACCATTCCAGGTAGCCAATCTAAACCATCTGATAATTCTCAGATACCAGAATCTATTACCCTGGTATCAGTCACATGTGTTGAAAACACATCATATTCTCATCTTTCTTTTATCATATTTACAACTTTATTGAACAAGGATCACCTCCCTTGTTCTCTTTCTCATCATATGAGGGTCATACTTTTACTTCCTCATATACACATACTGATATGAATTCCTATCAGATCCTTCTTTCTTGTTCTTAAGATATGATACATTTATCCATATCATATTTCCAATTTCATGATACTCTTTAGATTGTATCAGAATGATTGCTTGATCAGGGCAATAAAAAAGATATCAATCTAAGAGTTTCCATACTTACTTTATCATCAATAGTTGTACACCTGATCAGGGTTTACAAGTACTGAGATCAAGTAGTATGCACATACATGCTATCATATTCCTTTCTTTTCATATTACCATAACATAAGATTTAACATCCCTGGATTTTATCCAGGCATCTCTTCTATACCTCTTCCTCTTTCATGGAGGTAAGATCAATATAGAGCATTTAAAAGAATACTGAACAGAATTCAAATTCTAGTTCTCATCATTTCATCCCTATATAGCAACCAATGGGGAAAACAATATCAACAATCTTTTTTTTTTATAACAAAAAGGGTTTAGTGTACTCAACATGTACACATTTATAACATACATTGTACTCATATCATGGTCTTACTAGTCTTATTACTGAAGCAAAAACTAATCCATAGAATCTTACAGGTGAAAGGTTAAGACCTTTGCACTTACTTAGTGGCTACTTCCCTGGTACACTGGGCATTTATTGCACTATTAGTACCAAAAACTTGGCTTTTTTTTTAACCATTAGGCAAATGTCTCTAGAATTATAGAGACAATTCCCTACTTCTCAGCTTATTGCCCCTTCTTGGGCACTACCATCACACATTTATTATCTGTCTGAACTCATGGCAGAGTCCACTTTCTTGCCATAAGTTAATCTTTTCCATATTTTCCCTTGTTCCAACATGACTAAGTCATTTAGGAACTCATTTAAAGCTCAAGCTTTCTGTATTAAGGACTGATAACCTAGGTTGTAAGCCTAGCATCCAGTCCACTCATATGCATTACTGTTGCCCTAATCTTCGCAACAATAGCATGATCATAGGATTCTCTATCATGATCAGGTCTTAATGGGGATTCTCAGGCACTCATTCTATTCTTGCATGATCCCTTACACCTCTTCTTGGTGCAACAACATTGCCCTAAGCAATGTGTTCATTGTACTCTCCAGTCATTTTAAACTTTACCCTTTCTCTGCACAAGCAGAAATCATTATAGGGTATACTGGAGGACACTAAGACAGACTCAACAACTTAGTCCTATGTCTTTGTAGACTCAACGAACCTAGAGCTCTGATACCACTAAATTGAAACAACTGTGTCGCGAAAACAGAATTAACTAATGCGGAAGCGAATTATTTGAGGCGGGTTACTGAAAATCACTGAAAATTTTAAACTTTTTGCAAAGAGATCCATTCACATGAAAACTCTTTAACCATGAACCAAAGTGTTTCCATTTCATCCTGGAACACAAGTACACAGCCTGTACAATTCCTTTTTAAGGATTACAACATTGACTGCCCTGTTAACAAATATACACAGGCAGTATAAAACTTTGAGGCATTAAGCCAAAACTCCGATTGAATCATTTAAAACTCCGAGGACCTGAGAGTACAGAGACGACTCATAGGACTTTCTATATACAACTTGATAGCTCATATCCCCACCTGGGATTTACTGTTGTCCCTGCTACTGCTGCTGCTACTCTTCCTCTGTAATAGGTTCCTTGCCTTTTCATCGGCGGTTACCTAAAAATTTAATCCCACAGGGGTGAGACAATTGAAAATTGCCCCAGCGAGAGATATAACTCTCCGCCAAAAATATTATTATTGCAGTTTATCAAATTAAAACTGAGTAGGGGTTACTTTTACATTATCAGGTAGAATTATTCATCATAGAACAAAATAAGATAATCTCCATTCTCAAGGAGGTCATTGCATCTACCCATGGTAGATAAGTAATTCATCTGTCTATTTTGCAGAGAATATAAAGAAACATAATTAACATTTATCTACTAAGGAATGCACAAAGAAATGCAACATCAGCCAATGAATCTCCGTATTCAATCCTTAAGCAAACATGCTATACGGCTGATTACATTTTACAATCACACTTATACCCTGAGGAGATGAGGTATACCGCTCATACTCCAACCGACCACGGTTACGTAAAGCATCGGTACCACACATAGGTCAATGGAAGAGCCGGATTCCCATGACCTCAACTATCTCAGTCAGTACGAGATAACATGCAGGACATCTTGTGTCTCTGCTAGATAGCTTTCCAGGGTTTACTGGCAACATCGCTATTAGAGTTATAGCCCATAGCATATACTCTCTTCAGGATATGGCCCATATCCAATGCCCGGTATTTTTTTGTGGAGTCATGGCCCGTAGCCATGCTCTTATTGGGGTATGGTCCGTAACCAATCCCGTTCATAGGACATAGCCCGTAGCAATGCCTATGGGGCATAAGGATATAATTGCCCAATTACCCCCACATATTCAAAAATATGAGTTCCGAGTAAACTCGTTTCACCATTCAGCTAATTCTGACGCTGATGGATCTGTGATCAGGGCAACTACATTATATGGTATCACTTGATTAATTAAGTACATTATCATATTCTTTTAGCATCAGCCAAGTTTCCAAACATAACTTAATAAGACAAATGCTATAAAGAAAACATGTACTATTTCCATTAATCACTTCTCAGTCTTTATAAGACATGGGGATCTCAGTCCCTCATTTCAATACTGGGAATTTTCATTCCTTTGCAACTCAATGCCATAATCATATGGTTCTGGGTATTCAAACCCTTAGCTCATCATTGAGCATTATTACCACTTTTTCAGGTAATTATCACCTTCAGGTCACCTGACCAAGGTAAATATGATGCTTATTACATAAACATCTTCTCATGGTACTTAAGGCCCATTACTTCTCTTATTACCTCATACTAGGCAATAAGGTATAGCATGGCACATAAGGCCCAATAAACAATGTCAATACATAAAATGTCATAGCTCATACCTGGCTATGTTCATCATCACATCATACCTGCATGGTTAGTACAGATGATAATACATTAATTTCATATCAGCACCATGCAAAACAATATATAACATCATTATTCAAGGGTAACACCACTATTCCCTTACCAGGGTTAGGGTTTCCCATTTCTCATTAATTCAGACCCTCTTGAGTTAACCAACTTTATCTTGTATTAAGGTATTTCCCCTCTTAATACATTCCATCACAGAATACTCACCCTTAGCATATAATGCATAGGCCACACATTAGAATTGTCCAGCTATTTCACATGATATGGACTTATCTTAGTTTAAGGCATAACTTTATTATAAAGTTGCCTATAAACAATCGCAATGATACACCCTCAACTAGGGTTTCACAAGGATACACCCTCAACCAGGGTTCACAATGATACACCCTCCACTAGGGTTTCACAAGGTTACACCCTCAACCAGGCTTCACAATGATACACCCTCCACTAGGGTTTCACAAGGATACACCCTCAACCAGGGTTTATAAGGATACACCCTCAACTAGGGTTTCACAAGGATACACCCTCAACCAGGGTTCATAAGGATACACCCTCAACTAGGGTTTCATAAGGTTACACCCTCAACCAGGGTTCACAATGATACACCCTCCACTAGGGTTTCACAAGGTTACACCCTCAACCAGGGTTCACAATGATACACCCTCCACTAGGGTTTCACAAGGATACACCCTCAACTAGGGATTACTAACATCCTAATTAGTGATTTCACATGTAGACAACCTCTTATTAAGGTTATACATTGAATCAGCCTCAATTAGGGTTTACATCATGTATTGGGTCCATGCATTTGTTATGCATTAATGACTAGTACCATTAAAGGTATCTCCCACCTAATCACATTAGGTTTTCAAAAAGGTTTGATCAACTAGACCTTCAATAACATGAGGTATCCAATTGAATTAACCAAATTGAACCACACTCAATTCTAATCAATGGAACTTCAACCAATTGGATCATCAACTCAATCATCATTTGAATCATGGCTCACCCCTCAATTGGGACTTCAATTATGGTCTGATCTCAATGGGATTAGGGTTTATAAACACCAATTAGAGCTTTGAAGTTGATCATTAATCATGCTACTAATTGTGTTTCAATTGATTGCATTGGACCTTCAACCATTGAATTCATGGAACCAATCATCAATTGGACCTATGCTCATACTTCAATTGAGTTTAATAGGTCAACCTTCAACTAATTTGACCCTCAATGGACCCTCAATTGGTCATCAATTAGGGCTTGATTCAATTGAATTAGGGTTTGGAATCGAAGATCCAACAACACTCATCAATGCAAGATTGGTTACTTTGAAACTATTGAACCATTATCCAAATTGGGTATGACCTGACCCCAAACGGTCTTGAGGTCGTTTGGATGACCTCCAAACGGTCTTGAGACCATTTTCCCATCATATCACTCAAATCCAAGCCATCCAATTAAGGTTTGGATCATTGGATTGATCACCAAATCAACATTGCATTGTATAACAGCTTGGTACCTTTAGACCTTCAAACACCTAACCATACTCAACCCTAGACCTCCAAACGGTCTTGGGTGACCACCAAACGGTCTTGAGACCGTTTGAATGAGCTCCAAACGGTCTTGAGACCGTTTGGGCCATCCAGCCTTTGGATTCTAGTGAAAAATCATCATGGATTGGTCTATCGAGTTGATCAACAGATCAGCACTACATTGCAATATGATTAATACCTTTGGACCTTCAATTGGTCAACTATACTTGACCCAAGACCTCCAAACGGTCTTGGGGTGATCCCCAAACGGTCTTGAGACCATTGGGTCGATCCCCAAACGGTCTTGAGACCGTTTGGGCTAATCAACCCAAAATCTCAAATTAGCTCATTGTGATTTCAGCACTGATTTCAATTAGGGTTAGCCCAATTGATTAGCCTTCAACTCATGACTCGTTTGGTATTAATCCATAAAATTTGGAGAGTTATTAATAAACATAATTATGAACAGTAATCCCAAACGGTCAACGCTTGTTCAACCATCTCAAACGGTCTTGAAACCGTTTGCTCAACCAGGTCAAGTTAATCAGGTTGAAAATCAGAACATAATTCAATCCGATTGCCTAATTGATTGGCCTTCAACTCTCGATTCCTTTGGCGTTAATCCCTCAAATTTGAAGGGTTATCATCCTACATAATTAGGAACAAAATTCCCAAACGGTCAACGTTTGGTCAACCATCTAAAATGGTCTTGAAACCGTTTTCTCAACCAGGTCATGTTAATCAGGTTGAAAATCAGCACATAATTCAATCTGATTGCCTAATTGATTGGCCTTCAACTATCGATTCCTTTGGAGTTAATCACTCAAATTTGGAGGGTTATTAGTAAACATAATTATGAACAGAAATAACAAATTTTCAACGCTTGGTCAACCATCTCAAACGGTCTTGAAACCGTTTTCTCAACCCGGTCAAGTTAATCAGGTTGAAAATCAGCACATAATTCAATCCGATTGCCTAATTGATTGGCCTTCAACTCTCGATTCCTTTGGAGTTAATCCCTCAATTTTTAGGGTTATCAGCCTACATAATTAGGAACAAAATTCCCAAATGGTCAATGCTTGGTCAACCATCTCAAACGGTCTTGAAACCATTTGCTCCCAAACGGTTTCAAACCGTTTGCCCTTAAACGGTTTGCTTAAACCGCATAGCCAATCAAATTAAAACAATTTGGAGTAGCTATCAAAACGGTTTTGCTTGGTAATTTTCTTTGGATAAGCATCTAGGATGATTTCATCATACCCTTCCTTCGAACAACCAAGAACAGCAACCGTTCTTGATGGAAATTGCAGCAAAGAAACAAGAGTGTATCAAATTGAAGAAATCAATCAACAAAGCATAGAGAATTGATGCAATAGCAATGTTTAAGGGTTTGAGTTATAAAACCCACCTCCAATTGCGCTCCAAAGCTCCAAGCTCACGCCATTAATGGTGGATGAAGCTCTTGCAGCTCCCCCTAGGCTCGTCCTCAAGCTTTTGATTGTAAAAGTTGGCTAGGGTTGAAGAGGAGATCGAAATAAGAAGGAATCCATAATTTATTTTCGATTTCCACCATGAAATCATGGAGAACGAAGGTCAAGGGCTTACCCACAGGTTGGGGACGTGCTCCCTGCTCCTTCCTAGCTCCTTGGTCGGTTTTGCAAGCAAGGGGAAGAAGAAAATCTGAAAAAGGCCTTGGTTTGGGCTTGGAATGGCACTTTTATAAGGAAATTGATGAGAGAGAAAATGCCTTATAAAAATCCAATTAATCCCAATAAAGTGGCCGCCTCTTCCCCCTCAACTACCTTGGGTACGAGGCACCTTCCTTGCCTTTTATTCCCCTTCATTATCCTCAATTTAAAGAAAAGCAAATTAAGCACCTTAATGCTTATTATATTAATATCCCATATGTGAGTGGAAATTACTTTTCTTCACCTACTTAAGATATTTTCGTTCCTTATCTTAGCAAAGGAACTTCCATCCTTATTCAAAATCAACCCAAAACATTTTGGTTGAAAGCCCTTCAATTATTTTTATTCATTTTTGCCCTAAATCGAATTAGGGTTTCAATTAGGCATTATTCTTGATTATTTTAATGTCAAGATTCTCTCTCCTATAACTTAATTCAAATAAGGAGTACCTCTCATTTTCTTTGCTCTAAATGATGCTAAGAAACATTAAGGACCTTGTTGAAGTGGTAATTTGCATATTGAACCCTAGATTTTGGGTAAATTGCACATTACACCAAAACTAGGTTTTAATGCACAAGGATTGCTTTACAAGCTTAATCTTGGTGTCCAAGCTTGTGGAAACCATACCACTACATCATATTCATTCTTATGATGTCTCAACATCAGAGGAACATCTTATCATGCCACATTTGCAATTTAACCCCCTCAACATTTGCAATTTAACCCCTCAATTCTTAAAGCATAACCCAGGTCAGGGATGTTACAGATTCCTTGTATATGAAGGAGTTGTGAACGAGCCTTGGACCTTTGATAAAGTCATCTTCAACCTTAGGAACATGGAGCTTTGGACCTTGAAGCTTCGAAGTGGTTCTGAAGGCAGGTTATATAACTTGAACTCAATCATGTTATTATTCATCACCTAAATTGTTGTATTTAATGATCTACTTTTAATTTCAAAATTTCCTGAAATAGTTGATGAAATTATGAGTTATAGTAGTTGCTTAGACCTGTTGACTTGAACTATAATAGTTAGAATAAAGGTCTAGAGCTTGAAGATTGTGATATCACCTTATAAAAGTGATATCGGGTGCATGCACATAAGCAAGCACCTCTAACCCGATATGATGATGCACCTATTTCACTAAAATGATATGCATAGGTTTGTAAACCTTATTGAACGATATAGGGGTGTAGTATACACCTCTTTCACGATAGGAAGTCTATTATAGACTCCATGCACGATACAAGGTCAATTGTATACTTGTAAGTTGACAAGAAACCCTAAATTGGGTAACCCGATATAAGTGAAGAGTAACAAGTGTTATTGCATGATATGATCATATGATACATCATTGATACTTAGTAACATGAGGCCTACATGACCTTGTATGACATGGTTGCATGATACACAACCCTAAACAATATGGTAACCCTAACCCATCATGGCTAACCCTAGATGGTGACTAGCCCGATATGGTGATTGAATGTACTTCTAGCCCAACATGGTGATGGGTTGATACCTCATAAGTATCATGGGCGACACATACATATATCTTGTGCCCAATATGAGGTCAAGAAGGTACCTCATGCCCGATATGGAGACAAGTGTAGATCATAGCCCGATATGGTGAGTCTCTATACACCTACAACCCGATATGGTGAACATATGGACATGATTTAACCCTATACACCTTGTAAAGGTAAGGGCAAGACACTCTTAGGAGTGATGAGTGTAACACCAAGTAATGGTGTGGATAATACCTTGATAGGTGGAACACCTAGATTGGTTGATAATGGTTAATCCTATATCAATAATGCCTTAACCTGAGATGAGTTCATATCATTAATGATGGTTGAATAATTCAATTGTGTGACTTATGACCAATACATTACATGATATATGTGATGAGCTAATGCATAAAGTATTAGGATGGGACATACCCTAATACAAGATAAGTTGATGAACTTAAGTATGTTAAAAGTGATGAGGGAAGTGATACATCAAGACATGATAGATATCACATCCCACACTTCAAGGTTGATTTACCTTGATGCACCTTAAATCCAATATACTTGGATGAGTAACACATGAAGTGTGTTATGTCAATTGTTACATTGAGATGTAATAAGTTTAATGCACTTTGATATGTGTGGGCTAACATACTTTGAGAAAGGGTTAAGCCAAGTTAATAAAGTCTGATGTAATCTTACCCTGGTAAGGATGAGAGAGGAACTCATACCTTGTGTTGATGATTCATTTAATGATAAATGATGAGAATGAATAAGTATGATTGAATACTTATGATATCAATGTTTGCTCCTAGATGTGTGGAGCAATGAATTAGGGTTTGATCATTGATAATATGATCTTGAAAACCTAAATGGTTAATAATGGAAAACCCTAACCCTAATGAAGGGTAATGATATGTAAGAGAAACCCTAATCGATAAGAAAGGGAAAACCCTAACCCTAATGATGGGAAGGGTGTATTTCTCTTATTGCATAAGCCTTGTAAGGCATGTTAATTACTTGTATAACAAGTATAATGTGTAATGGCCTTGTGAGCCATGTGAATAAAGTTGTTTCCTAGTGAGAGGTGACAAGATGTGTCATGGCCTTGTGAGCCATGTGAATAAGTTGTTGCCTAGTGAGAGGTGACAAGATGTGTAATGGCCTTGTGAGCCATGTGATAGTTTGTTGCCTAGTGAGAGATGACAAGATATTTAATGGGCCTTGTGAGCCATGTGAGATGCTTGTATAACATGTATCATGTATACCTTGGTCTGAGGACCCAGAGGTAATAGTTACCTGATAAGTGGTAACAATGTTTAGGGATGATCTAAGGGTTTGAATACCTAGATCCAGTAATCATGATAATGATGATGTGAAGGGATGAGAATTGTGGCAACACATCCCATTATCACACAGATAACGAGGTGTTACACAAAAACGTGCAGAATTCACCATAACCACAGCTTATCAAAACACGGGTTGATTAAAACCGATTGTGGGAAACTGATAAACTGAGAAACATATTACATTCCAGTCCATATCCTGCAAGAAAACAAGTTACGTACATATCCACACAAGCCTGGATACATGTCCACAGCTTAGAGCAACAACTATCCTGTCGTAACATGAGTTCATCACCTGTTGTATACATAAAGGCTCACACCCGACCAGCAGCAGGATATACAAACGTCATCGGTCGTACATCGTAAAACAATGTTAAAACACCGCCAAGGACCTGAGAGTACAGGGATGACTCTAGACTCTACAACAAAACATCCAAAATAGCAGCATCTCCAAAGCTTGCCTTCTACTGATCTTCTTGCTGCTCGACCGCAACTCCGCGACCACCACCATGACAAGCTCGACCACCTAAAAAGGGTGCAAACCAGTGGAGTGAGACATTTGAACATTGTCCCAGCGGGAGGCATAACTCCCCGCCAAAACTACAAAAAACTCATATAAGAATATATGAACAAATTACTGATAAAGGATATAACAGAAGCAGTTTATGAAAAGAAAAGCCATCTTTACCGTCAAACATACCTGCTGTACAAAAGGGCATATAACCAATATATTTCCCAATGGAACATGATTGACAAGATAAAATATATATAAAACTCACCACATATGAGAACACACAAGTAACTATGAGATAATTAGAGTTAATTACACAAACAAGGCCTCAACCAATGTTTCGTGTTTGTCTTAAGCAATATATTCTAAACGGATGGATTACGTTTTATTATGCCTTGAGGAAATGAACCGTACCGTTCAAATCCAACCTTCGGCTGCGAAGCCCATAGCCGGTGCCATACAAGGTCCATGGAAGAGACGGACTCCACGACCTCACCCCTCGTAGTCAGTACACGAGAACACATAGCAGGACCGCAGTCTCATGCTCAAGTGGTCTTAAGCCACAGGGTCAACTCCTCAGGCTACCCTCTGCCTAGCGTGCCTTGGTATAGGTCACGACGCTAGTAAAACTGAGCCACGACCTAATCACCGTGCTCGGAGCCATGAACGCATTCATGCTCATCATATCACATATTTGGAGCCATGGGCCATGTCCACCATGCTCATCACATATCCGAGTCTGCAACCGCAGCTGCACTCGTTTCACCTCTCTATTTGAGGCTAGGAGAAACCTCGCATATTCAAAAATATGCACTCCGGGTTGACCCGCAGGAGAAACCATTTCACCATCACCCTATCCTGACTGATGATGGATCTATGGCCAGGGCAACTACATGATAGATTTCACCATAATTAATTAGTATCTTTTAGATGGATTGCAAGATTCAACCAAATTGTATAACATGCAAGATATAGAAGAAGGCAAACAACATAAAATCGACATTATACGTTTTCTACAATTTACATCATACTGATCCATCACAAGGATCTCACATCACATGTTATCACTTGGCCTCTTGCCAACCATCTAGATGCATCTCGAGGATCATCACATACCATGAGATCTCAATCCCTTATCACATAGTGCCATAGCCTCTCAAGGCTTTCATCATCGTTATGGGACATCATTCATAATACACTTGTCATCACAGTATTCACATATAGCCATTTCTCATAACCTTTCATTTGGCTAAACATTTCCTGCATGGTTAGCATCATCCAATAACCATATGAATAATCAAGAGACTCATATTATTAAACATAAGGTGACAATTAGGGTTAAGTATATTGCCGGGAAGAACTAGCTCAAGGCGTGCAAGGTCATAGTGCTCACCCGCCCAAGGAACAAAATGGATATATTGCTCACTCATGCCGTGCAAGGGCAACTAGGTCATGAGGGCTGTCGGGCAGCACCTTCACAAGCACTAAACACTCAAGATACCTCCTCTCAAGGTCATCTAAACGAGCTCACCATCTTGCCCAAGGTGAGAAGAGAGTCTTGCTCGAGACACTAGGTCACAAGCTCACCTCAATCGATTAGGAAGGAGGGGTGTTGCTCATGGCACTAGGACCCAAACTCACTCTTCTAAACCAAGGGGAGAAAGGAGTGTTGCTCTCCTATAAACCCACTACTACAGAAATGGCTTATAAAGTCAGTTTTCAAGGTGTCGGTTGTATACAAAAATAGACACATAAACCCTAATGTGTCGGTTTTTAACATAAACCGACATCCAATATGTGAAGGTCGACCAGACACGGGTACCGCTTTCAATAAGTGTCGGTTATTTAATTAACAACCGACACTTAAAATCAACCACCAAAACCAAAATTCCAGCGAAAAAATTACCTTCAAAATTGGACATATGTTGTCGGTTTTTTAATAAATATCCGACAACTAAAGGGTATGCGCGAGATAGGAATAGTTGTCGGTTGTCTTTTATTTATAAACCGACAAATATTAAGTAGTATAGTTGTCGGTTTTTGGCAAAGAGCTGACACTGTTGGTTTAGTTGTCGGTTTTGTTAAATAACTGACACATATTGTCAACTTAATAGCCCCATGAACAGAACTTTTCCCCATTGTCTCTGTTTCATTGCCGTGCGCTAGGGTCTGGCGATTTCCCCCGATTGCTCCCGCCGTCGTTACCAGTTGGCTCCCTGCGCTGCCGTTCGTCTCCTCGCACATCGCTCGCCGCCGTCACCTCTGGTTGCTGGTCTCCTCGACGCCCTCGCCGCCGCTCCGCCGAGCCGTCACCGGTTGTTGGTCCTCCTCTCCTCGCCGTTGTCACCTCCAGCTGCTCTCCTCTGCTCCGGCGCTGTCAGCTTCACCTTGTTGCCCTCAAGGTACGCCGACTTCTTCCTTCTTCCTCATCCCCTAGCTTAATACTACCTGTCTAATAGACTCAACTCAAGTTTTTCTATCTTTACATTTGCATTATTCATTGCCATTATTCTTTAAAATGTCAATGAAACTATAATGGTTATCCAATGTTAAAGTTGAATACCTTGTTGTAGGCTACACAATAGATGAAACTATAGTAGCATTTTCGTGTATATGTGTTTGATATTCTTATATCACTAGAAAGAAAGACAACCATTTTCATTACTAGTAGATGAATAAATACATTAAATAAAAATCAATTGGTAAATTAATATAAATCAGTAGATGATTACATAATTCCTAAATCAGCACATAAATAAATACAAATAGTAGATGAATAAAATACAATAAATACAGTTATAGAGTTAAATCAGTAGATGATTAAATGATATCAAAATTAGTACATAAATAAACACAAATCAATAGATAACTAAATAAAAACAGTAATAAATAAAAACAAATAAGTAGATGAATAAATACATAAGTGGAAAAGTAAATATGAATCAGTTGATAAATAAAGTTACATCAGTAGATTCTTACATAATTTCAGAAGCAGTATCAATAAATTCAAATGAGTAAATAGCTAAATAAAAAACAGTATATGAATAAATACAAATAAGTAGATGAATAAATACAAATCAGTTGATTAACTAATATAAAATTATAAATCAGTGATGATTAATCAATTCTCAAATCAGTACATAAATGAATACAAATAGTAGATGAATAAATATAATATAATCAAATCAGTTGATAATTAAAGTTAAACAGTTGATAACTAAAGTTAAATCAGTAGATGATTAAATAGTATCAAAATCAATACATAAATAAACACAAATCAGTTGATAACTAAAGTTATATAGTTGATAATTAACTAAAGTTAAATCAGTAGATGATTAAATAATATCAAAATCAATACATAAATAAACACATGTGACATGCTTGGAATGTAAATGATGCACTTTTCCCTAAATTGCCAATCATTCTTTTAAAGACATCAATAATCACCTAACTTGAAGAACTAGGATTTTAGGTATAAGAATGACAACACATTATTTGTTGGACTAGAAACCCGTCCAAGATTTACTCATTAGGAGTAAATCTTGGATAGTCCCCGGTTTGGGACTGTTCTTGAACACCTAATCTCACTTAGGATGTAAGTGTATAATGTGTATTGGGTTTTCAAGAAAATTTCGGCAGAATTTTCCCGTTTGTTCTCTAAGTACATATGTACTTGGAGAACAACGGGGGAATGCTGCCGAAATTTTCTTGAAAACCCAATACACATTATACACTTACTAGTGAGATTAGGTGTTCAAGAATGGATAGGTGGTACACATTTATTATATATAATTATGACATCACATGTATTTGTTAACCCTAGACCCTAATCTTGTCCTAATATATACTTGTTTTCAATTATTTTACAATGTGAACTTTACAATTTGAATGTGAATTTGCAGATGTCTGACCATTCTCCTGATGACTGTGCTGGTGATTACGTTGAGCGTGAGGACATCAATGCACCGCCTCACAATGTAAGTTTTAAAAAATATCATATATTTATATCTATATGTCCATTTATAGTTATATCTTGTAAATGTGTTTATTTTGTCAAATTTTAGGTTGATGATGCACAGGTACCACCTGGAGCACTTGATGCACTTGATCAACATCACCAAAAAGTTGACAAGAGAAGGGGCATCACGATGATGAAGAAGTTAATTGCACAAAAGGGCAATGGACCCAAACTTGTTGTAGATTTTGATAATGCAGGAAATGCATGTGGTGTGAATCGTAATTCATTTGTTTCATATCTTGGGTTTGTCACTCGTAGCCATTGTGGTTGTCGCTTAGATTCTTGGCATAACGTTCCTAAGGAGAAGAAAGACACAATATGGAGGGATTTATGTGTGAGTTGTTATTAATTTGCAATTCTATTTTGTAGATTACTAAATTTTTGGATACTAGTTAATAGCAATTCTATTTTGTAGAGTATATTTGAATTAGATGAAAAGTTGCATCGTAAATGCGTGATGCAACGCTGTGGGAGAGTCCTAAGGAACTATAGGACAAATCTCACATGAGAATACATCAAAGAAGCTGACAGGAGGAAGAAGACAACCACTGAACAGTGGAACTTCCTGGACAAAGAAGAATGGGAGGCGTTCGTTGCTTCAAGACAAACTGATGAATTCAAGGTATTATGCGTCAGTCTCAATCTCATTATTAATATTCACCTATTCAAGATTAACATTTAGTGTTACTAACAAAATCATTAATGTGCATACTAACTAGGCCCTCAGTGATGCACAAAGATCAAGTCGCGCGATGAATGTGCACGACCACACAATGGGTCCAAGAGGATATGCAAGCGTTCGCCAAAGACTACAGTCTGAGGCTGCTGCTCAGTCTGCTCCTACTCAGGAGTCATCTACCATAGGTAGCACACCTCTGCCTCGCCATGATATCCGGATAGCCGGGAGGCAAAATAAGAAGGGAGAAATAACGAAGGCCGCAACTGTGAGGTGGCTGAAAAAATGGTAAAATACAACTCTTACAACAATCATTCGAATATTGATTATTTGTGTTATTTACTTAATTACAAATTTTTGTTTTGGTGATTAGCGGGAGCTGCACGAGCTAAGGAAACAAGGTAAGTTCATCCCTGAGGGAACAAGGGATGAATTGATAGTTGCTCTGGGTAACCCAGAGCATCCTGGACGTGTTAGGGCTACAGGCGCAGGTGTGGGCATCAAAGCTTTTTTTGGGCCATCTCAGCGCAAACATGTCCAACAAGTGGGACTTTCACAAGAAGAGGTAACATATTCTTTCTTGATAATGTTACTGTAAAAGAGAATCCAATAATCAGAAGCTAACATTTCTTTTATCTATGTATAGGTCGATAAGATATTTGAGAGGAGACTCAAAGAAGCAATGGAAACCTGGCAGTCATCTCAGATTGCACCTTAGTAGACAGTACCTATAGCTCGTACTGCAGGCTCTACTCCTACTGCAGAGGTTGGGAGTAATCCTGTAGACCCACCTAGCACATCCGTTGTAAGTATTTTTATGATATGTATATGTAGTCGTTTAAAAAAAAAGATGATATGTATATATGTATATAACATTCTTTATACAAATATTTGTAGGGGTTGAAGCGATGCCGTCTAAAAAATAATGAATATGTCGTTGCAGAGGCGTCGACTTATCCATCCCTACCCGGGAATCAGTTTCATGGTTCTCCATTACCATCCGGTTGGCTTTGTGTGAGCCCAATACATGTATTGCAAGGATGGGCGGATCTTCCATTGCCATATGCCCACCCAAATTGTGAGACGCTTGGTGAGGCAGAAGGCGGAGTGATATTGTGGCGAAAAGCGGATGTCCTCTTTACTGAAACTGTATGATAAATTTACATTATGTTAAATTGTTAGTGTGTGTATATGATGTCAGTTGATCTAAAATTATATATATATATATATATATATATATATATATATATATATATACAGGTTAAAAAGAAGATACCCACAACATCTAGGCCTCCACTTCCACCTCCTTCATTACCTAGTTGGGTTCCACAGGACCTAGCTGTCCTGTTAGGTCCTAACTGTAGGGGTATGGCAATATGGTTAGGCAAACATGATATAAACTGCCCTATAACTGTTTCTTCCGATTCAGATTCTACAGGCCAGTCATACGAAACCAAACTATTTATACAAGATATTTTGGAGTTGTTTGGAGATGAATGGCTAAATACATCTGTGATAGAGCTATGGATAAGGTGAGATCTTCTTTATACATCCATATACCTTGTGTATGATCTGGTTTCTTATTTATTAATGCATGTGTAATTAATATATATTTTGCAGCTACTTAGACAAGATATGTGCAGATTTTGGATTCGAACATGTAGGGTTTTTGATTCCATCTTTGATTAGCCTAGTAGCTAAAGACTCTACGTCAGTTCAACAATATTGTTGTGAGGCTTTTAAAAATTTTGATGTAAATAAGAAGACGTTGATAATGGCTCCATTCAATGTAAAGTAAGTTTACTTTGCTTATTATAATTTGGACTTAAGAAAATTAAATTTTTATTGTGGATTTTGAGTTATTAATTTTTAACTTTTTTACCTCTAGTGGTAAGCATTGGGAGTTACTGGTTATTCTCCCCGAGACGTTCACTGTCTATTATCTAGATCCTAAGGGGAGTAAATTGAATACAAGATTTGGACATATAATGAAAATTGCATTATTCCGGTGAGAAATATTTCATTTTCATATCTGTTAACATATGTTATTACAATACTACTTAATTGCAATGTTCTGTGTTACATTAACATGTAGGGGTTTTGATGAGTACAAAAGGGCTGGAGGAAAGGTCCCCACGAAAAAGAACCAGCCAATAGTTTGGAAGAACGTGAAAGTAAGTTCCCGACTGCAATATATATATATATTATTTATGTGAACAATGCTTAATTAGTTGTATTTTTTAATATTTTGTATGTCTGAATTTATAGTGTGCTACACAAGACAACGGATGGGCATGTGGATTCTATGTCATGCGATATATGCACATGATTATCAAACATGCCGCACTTGATATTGAGTGTATTGCTACGGTATTATATAGTCTCATTAGATAATATGATCAAAATATATCAATCTTATTTATAGCTCATTAATTATATATACATCATTCTCTTTACAGGTGTTTCAAACTGACCCCACTACAGGAGAGGACTTAAAAGATGTACATGCTCCCTATACGACGGAAGAATTAAATGAAGTAAGAGAAGAATGGGCAACAACCATACAAATAGTGGAGATCTTAAAATATAATTGGGATGCTGATAGCGAATAATGGCTAAAGAATGATATTTTGTAAATGAATTTCTGAATTATAATATATGTGTGAATGTTTCTACATGTGTGGATGTTTCTACATGTGTCTGAGTGAAAATGAATGAAAGTGTTGGTTGCTATATGAATGTTTCTACATGTGTGAATGTGAATGAATGGAACTACATATTGCTATCTACATGAATGTTTCTAAATGTGTGAAAATAAAATGGAACTGCAGGTTGCATTGCTAAATGCATGTGTGAATATATATTTTTTTTGTTAATTTGCAGGTTTGTGGCCTGTTGTAGGCTGATATCAATGGATGTCGTAAAACCTGCAGTTCAGTTAACTGAACTGCAGGTTTCTCATACTGCGACCAGCCACAGCAGGTCTGCAGACTGACAAAAAAAACCAAAACAATAGGCGTCGGTTATTTGTAAAAAACCAACACACAATGATGTAGTGTCAGTTTTTTAGATATAACCGGCACCTATTTCTTGTGGCGCGAACATATATGGTGTCGGTTTCTTACTACAAACTGACACTGATAGTGCCCAAGCTGGCACCAATAACAGGCGTCGGTAATTGTAAACAACCGACACATAAAGTTACAGTGTCGGTTTGTACATATAACCGACACCTATTGTTTTGGCGCGAAGAACATATTTCATCGGTTTTTTGGCTTATAACCGACACTGATAGTGCCCAAGATGGCACCCTTTCTGTGGCGCGAAGGGTTTGGGCGTCGGTTTCTTAATTAACAACCGACGGATATAGTCCCCTGATGGCGCGTTTTCGGTCACGCGCAAAGAATTTGGGTGTCGATTCTGGAACCGACGCGTAATGGGTGACCTTTTAGTGTCGCCCACATAGGTGTCGCTCATAAACTGACACTAAAGGCCTTAAATAACCGACACTAAAGGTAGGTTCTGTAGTAGTGACCCTAGATCACAAGGATCGGCCAACATGGCTACTAAGAAAGATCTAAGCTACTCACATGTATATAAGCAAGATTATGGAACTAACATATATGAAAAGAGAGTAGAGTAGCTAGGGTTAGAGTTATGCAACCTGCCTTAAGCTCCAAGCTCCAAGAAGAAGAGCTCCAAGCTTCAAGGGATGTCGACCACCAAAGCTCCTCCAAGGGGGGGTGTCGACCTCCAAGCTACTGCTTCAAGGGTGTATCAGCCACCACTCTTCTTCTCCAAGGGTGTGTCGAGCACAAGAGGGAGAGGAACTAAAGGGACCTCAAGCTAAGGAAGGAACCATCTTTGTAGAAAGAAAGGGAGGAGAAAACAAGGTTGGTCCATGCTAGGTGTCGTCCATCCAAGGAACACTTGTCCACAAGCTCAAGCCACCACTCTAGCAAGCCATAAGACACTTGTCCAAGATGTGCACCATGTGTCCTCCAAACGTGGTCAAGGTTAAGCCAAGAAACATGGGCGACACACCAAGCATGCACTAGGGTGACACACTCACACCTTAGGCCGACACAAGCTCCACTTGGCCGACACAAGGCTCAAGCAAGCCCAAACAAGGCACCTCAAGCCCAAACAAGCTCAACAAAGGCCCAAAGAACTCAAACAACAAGCCCAAGCCTTCTTCTCAACCCTAGAGGAAGAAAAGAGGGAAAAACATCTCACAAGATGGTAAACTTGCACACAAAACCCTAATCTTAGGTTATTTGCAAGTAGCACCTCCAACTCTCAACAAGGCACAACCAAACCCTAATCACCACTAAAGGTGATTAGCAGGTACCGAAACGCCAGAGTTAAGCAAAGCAAACAGGGTAAGCCTTAAATGAAGGTCAGTGTCCTTAAAATCTAACCCCCTTCAAGGGATTTTGTCCCCGAAATCTGAAGAGAAAAGTGAGGGATACTTCCTCCTCACCTCTTCCTCAAGCTCCCACGTGGCTTCCTCGACGCCACGACGCTGCCAGAGAACTTTTACAAGAACCAGGTCCTTCCTCTTCAGCTTCTTAACTCTTCTGTCAAGAATCGCCACAGGACCTTCCTCGTAGGTCACATCTGCATCAAGCTCAATCTCAACTGGCTGTTTCACTGTATCTAAATCCGGATGACTTTTCTTTAGCATACTAACATGGAACACTGGATGCAACCTGTGCAACTCAAGAGGTAACTCTATCTCATAATCTACCTTTCCAACACGCGCTATAACCGGGTAAGGCCCCATATACCTGGGTGCCAACTTACCCTTTCGGCCAAACCTCAGCACACCTTTCCATGGCGAGACTTTAAGATATACCTTGTCTCCCACCTGGAATTCCAAAGGTCGTCGGCGATTGTCTGCATAAGACTTCTGCCTATCATGTGCCACTTTCAACTGTTGTCGTATCACTTTGATCTTATCTGTCATTTTCTGTACTAACTCAGGACCCAACAACTGATACTCACCGGACTCATACCAACACAAAGGAGATCTACACTTCCTCCCATACAAAGCTTCATAAGGAGCCATGTCAATACTCTGCTGATAACTGCTGTTGTAGGCAAACTCTATCAAACTCATATGCACATCCCAACTGCCTAAAAACTGCAAAACACAAGCTTGAAGGAGATCTTCCAAAATCTGAATAGTCCTCTCAGACTGTCCATCTGTTTGCGGGTGAAAAGTTGTACTGAACCTCAACTGTGTTCCCGACGCTTTGTGCAACTGTTCCCAAAAGTGACTCGTAAACTGAGGACCTCTGTCAGAAACTATCGTGGCTGGCACACCATGCAAACGAACTATCTCATCCACATATACTCTGCGAGCTTCTCCGCTGTATACGTCGTCTTCACATGTATAAAATGGGCAGACTTCGTCAATCTGTCCACTATCACCCAAATGGAATCATGATTCCTAGTTGTCTTGGGTAGACCAACTAAGAAATCCATGGTTATATGATCTCATTTCCACTGCGGTATCAGAAAAGGTTGCAACGTACCTGCCGGCTTCTGGTGCTCAACCTTCACTTGCTGGCATACCGCACATCTAGTCACAAACTCAGCTATATCCTTCTTCAAGCCGGGCCACCAATACAAGTCCTTCAGACTATGATACATCTTCGTGACACCTGGATGCATCACATACATCGATGTGTGTGCTTCCTCAAGCACCAGCTTCCTTAGCTCATCAACATCTGGAACCACCATCCTATTACGATAACAAACTAGTCCATCTTCAGACTCATGAAACCCATCACGCTTGTCACTGCCAAACTCTGATCTGATCCGCTGTACTGCCTTATCTGTCTGTTGTGCATCCTTGATCTACTGTCTTAACGTAGGCTTGACTTGCATTTTCATGAAAAGACCATACAACAAAGAAACTTCCATTTGCTCATTCATCTTCCGCAAAGAGACAAACATATCCCGCTTATGGCATACCAGGGAAGTCAACTGTGCCTTCTTGGAAGGAAAAGAAGACTTTCTGCTAAGCACATCAGCTACTATGTTCGCCTTACTAGGATGATACTCGATAGTGCAGTCATAGTCATTGATCAACTCCATCCATCGTCGTTGTCGCATGTTCCACTCGTGCTGCACAAAGATATACTTTAGATTCTTATGATCTGTAAAGATCTGACACACTTCTCCATACAGATAGTGTCTCCAAATCTTTAACGCATGAACCACTGCTGCCAACTCCAAGTCATGAGTCGGGTAGTTCTCCTCATGCTTCTTGAGCTATCGCGAGGCAAAAGAAACAACATGATCTTCCTGCATCAACATGCAACCTAAACCTTTCTTGGAAGCATCACAGAAAACAACATAGCCATTCCCAGGCTCTGGCAAGATCAACACTGGAGCACTGGTCAACTTCTCCTTCAACCTCTAGAAAGCTTGCTGACATCGATCACCCCAAAAAAAAGGTACATCCTTCCTGGTCAACTTTGTCATCGGTAACGCGATCACACTGAAGTCCTTGATAAACCTCCGGTAATATCCTGCCAAGCCAAGGAAACTACGATCCTTTGTCGGCGTCTTCGGTTGTTCCCAATCCGCAACGGATTCTACCTTCTTCGGATCTACCTTGACTCCTTCAGCGGATATCACATGGCCCAAGAAGGTTACTTCCATCAACAAGAACTCACACTTACTGAACTTGGCATACAACTGATGTTGATGAAGAAGAGTCAACGCTCGACGAAGATGTTGTTCATGCTCTTGCCTGTCCTGACTATAGATCAAGATGTCATCTATAAAGACTACGACAAACTGATCTAAGAACGGACGAAACACTCTGTTCATCAGGTCCATGAAAGCAGCAGGTGCATTGGTTAACCCAAACGGCATAACCACAAACTCATAATGACCATACCTTGTCCTGAAAGCTGACTTTGGTATGTCATCTGCCTTTATCCTCAACTAATGATATTCGGACCGTAGATTGATCTTCGAGAACACTGTAGCACCACGCAACTGATCGAACAGATCATCTATCCTCGGCAATGGGTACTTGTTCTTGATCGTGACCTTGTTCAACTGCCGGTAGTCTATACACAACTGCATCAAACCATCCTTCTACATGACGAACAACATAGGATCACCCCACGGCGACATACTCGGTCGGATAAAACCTTTCTCCAACAACTCTTACAATTGCTTCTTCAACTCTGCCATCTCTGCTAGAGCCATCCTGTATGGTGACTGTGCAACTGGCTGTGTTCCAGGAACCAAATTGATCTCGAAATCAATCTCTCGGGGTGGAGGAACACCAGGGAACTCCTCAGGAAACACGTCTGCAAACTCTCGAACCACAGACACCTCCTCAAGACTAGGACCTTTCGCCTTGGTAACCACGACAGTATCCACCACGTGAGCTAGGAACGCCTCACATCCTTGTCGCAACAACTTATCTGCTACCAAAGCTGATACCAAACACGTCGGAAGAATCATCCTATCTCCCTGGAAGATCCACTTCTCTTCAGCAACATCAAACACTGCCTGCTTGGAACCACAGTCCAAAACAACCTTATACCTTTCCAAGGTATCCATCCCAAGGATGACATCAAACCCATGCATATCAAGAGGTATAAGATCCACTTGAATGCGGTGTCCCGAGAAAGAACTAGACACAAGATGGACACTCTTCTCGAAGCAAAGAGGAACCATCAAGAGGGGTTTCTAACAACAAGCTATCCTTCTTATAGCTAACAGGTAAATGACAGTTCTCAAGCATACTATAGGCGATAAAAGAGTGCGTAGCACCTGGGTCAACCAGAACAGATATAAAGCAAGAAGAAGACATATCAGAATGAAATAACTCCATCTGACATGTCACTACTCGCGGGTTGACTATCGCCTCTAGCTGATTCAAGGCATAGAATCGAGTCGTTGCTTGCTATCCACGACCTCTGCTTCCTTGAGCAGACGATCCAGCCTGAGACGCTTGACCACGTCCTCGTCCTTTGCAACCACTAGGCTGTGGTCTCTCTGACCCCTGAAGATTCTGCCTCGGCTGTTGTGTCACTTCATCATCTTTGTAAGGACAACTCGACTTGACATGTCCGATCTGGCCACAGGCATAGCATGTCCTAACATCATCTCGAGGCCTGGATGGCCCTGTCACTGCCACAGAAGCCAAACTTTGTGCCTTAGATGGAGAAGAAACATAACCTCTTCCTCTACTCAGAGACCACTAAGACGGCCTACCAGAACCTCTCATCGCTGATGGTGCTGAAAACCTAGGCTTCTTGAAGCCACCAAACCTCTGACTCTGGAACTGAGCAGGCCTCTTCTTAGCCATAAACTCTCTCTTCTCCCTTACAGATCATTCGATCCTCTGAACGGATTCCACAAATGTAGCAAACCGCTCTCGGTTCTCCAACGCAAAAACCGGTGTCGTCGGCTCAGCACTCAAACCCTTCTCGAAACGTCTGATCCGTTCCTCATCCGTTGTCGCCATGTGAGGACAAAACCTCAACATATCCATGAACTTGGCTTCATACTCGGTGATGTTCATTGTTCCCTGCCGCAAACTCTCAAACTGACGGATCTTCTCATCCAGATACATCTTGGGAAAGTATTTGGTGACGAACTCGCGTCGAAACACTTCCCAATAGATCACTCCACCAGGACGCTTCTCTTCCTCGATGGTCCACCAGTGACCAGCACTACCTTTCAGAAGGTAGACAACGTGCCTTACTTTGTCTGCTTCGGGGATGTCGAGGATCTGAAAAGCCTTATCGAGACTTGTCAGCAACAGATCTGCATCCGCTGGATCAGCCGTTCCAACATATTCCGAAGCTCCAACTCGGTGAAGCCGCTCAAAGGTCTTCCCAATACCTGATGCTTCCCCATGGGGGACATGTGCTCGTGGAGGAGGCACTGGTAATCGCTCAACAATGAGATTCATCGTAGCCATCATCTGCCCCATAAGCTGTTGGTAGGAAGGATGTTCAAGTATGGCTGGGTCAGGTTGGGGAACCTCAGGCACCCGATCTTCATGTGCCTGGTCAGCTGCTCCATCAACAGATGCAGCATCGCTGTGCTCAGCAGCGAGTTCTTCATGGTTTCTAGACATCTTGGCTTTTCTTCCACTGAGGGCAGACAATTTCTATGAGAAAATCTAGAAAACTCATAAGAACACACACAACCTAGTCCTAGATCCCTATAGACTCAGCGAACCTAGAGCTCTGATACCAAACTTGTGGCAACACATCCCATTATCACACAGATAACGAGGTGTTACGCGAAAACGTGCGGAAATCACCATAACCACAGCTTATCAAAACATGGGTTAATTAAAACCGATTGCGGGAAACTGATAAACTGAGAAACATATTACATTCCAGTCCATATCCTGCAAGAAAACAGGTTACATACATATCCACACAAGCCTAGATACATGTCCACAGCTTAGAGCAACAACTGTCCTGTCGTAACATGAGTTCATCACCTGTTATATATATAAAGGCTCACATCCGGCCAGTAGTAGGATATACAAACGTCATCGGTCGTACATCGTAAAACAACGTCAAAACACCGCCAAGGACCTGAGAGTACAGGGATGACTCTAGAATCTACAACAAAACATCCAAAATAGCAGCATCTCGAAAGCTTGCCTTCTACTGATCTTCTTGCTGCTCAGCCGCAACTCCGCGACCACCACCACGACAAGCTCGACCACCTAAAAAGGGTGCAAACCAGCGGAGTGAGACAATTGAACATTGTCCCAGCGGGAGGCATAACTCCCCGCCAAAACTACAAAAAACTCAGATTAGAATATATGAGCAGATTACTGATAAAGGATATAACAGAAGTAGTTTATGAAAAGCAAAGTCATCTTTACCATCAAACTTACCAGCTGTAACAAAAGGGCATATAACCAATATATTTCCCAATGGAACATGATTGACAAGAAAAAATATATATAAAACTCACCACATATGAGAACACACAAGTAACTATGAGATAATTAAAGTTAACTACACAAACAAGGCCTCAACCAATGTTTCGTGTTTGTCTTAAGCAGTATATTCTAAATGGCTGGATTACATTTTATTATGCCCTGAGGAAATTAACCGTACCGTTCAAATCCAACCTTCGGCTGCGAAGCCCATAGCCGGTGCCATACAAGGTCCATGGAAGAGCCGGACTCCACGACCTCACCCCTCGTGGTCAGTACACGAGAACACATAGCAGGACCGCAGTCTCATGCTCAAGTGGTCTTAAGCCACAGGGTCAGCTCCTCGGGCTGCCCTCTTCCTAGCCCGCCTTGGTACAGGTCACGACACTAGTAAAACTGAGCCACGGCCTAATCACCGTGCTCGGAGCCAAGAACGCATTCATGCTCATCATATCACATATCCGGAGCCATGGGCCATGTCCACCATGCTCATCACATATCCAAGTCTGCAACCGTAGCTGCACTTGTTTCACCTCTCTATTTGAGGCTAGGAGAAACCTCACATATTCAAAAATATGCGCTCCGGGTTGACCCGCAGGAGAACCCGTTTCACCATCACCCTATCCTGACTGATGATGGATCTATGGCCAGGGCAACTACATGATAGATTTCACTGTAATTAATTAGTATCTTTTAGATGGAATGCAAGATTCAACCAAGTTGTATAACATGCAAGATATAACAGAAGGCAAACAACATAAACTCAACATTATGCGTTTTCTACAATTTACATCATACTGATCCATCACAAGGATCTCACATCACATGTTATCACTTGGCCTCTTGCCAACCATCCAGATCCATCTCAAGGATCATCACATACCATGGGATCTCAATCCCTTATCACATAGTGCCATAGCCTCTCAAGACTTTCATCATCGTTATGGGACATCATTCATAATACACCTGTCATCACAGTATTCACATATAGCCATTTCTCATAACCTTTCATTTGGCTAAACATTTCCTGCATGGTTAGCATCATCCAATAACCATATGAATAATCAAGAGACTCATATTATTAAACATAAGGTGACAATTAGGGTTAAGTATATTTCCAACACAAAATGACAATGATAATTGCATCCATGCCTCATCTTAAGGTTACATATGTAAGCACATTATCAAGCAACCCTAATACATGCTCAATATCATATTTAGCATTGAAGAGATAAACAGAGTAGTCACACTCATACGCATGTGCTTAGCCATAAGAAGATTTGATGAATGATCTTTAACATAAAGATCATTATTAAGCAATGAGTCACCATAAAAGCATAGCTGACATATCACCTTCCTATGACACGTTGAACCCTCACAAGAGGTACCCAAAACCCTCACTAAAGATCATACCGGGCAGGTTTCATCCTCACCTTAAGCTGGGTTGGGCGTGCAGGTGTACCGAGCGTGCATGGTACTGTCGGGCGTGTAAGGTGTCGGGCGAGCAGGTGTATCGGGCGTGCAACTAATACCGGGTGAGCAGGGGGATGTCGGGCGAGCAGGTGTCGGGCGACATTGGCTGATGTCAGGCGAGCACTGACACTGGTCGAGTAGGGTTGTCAAGCGAGCAGAGTATCGGGCGAGCAGCCCCAAGGCGTGCAGCTTGCCGGGCAGAACTACCTCAAGGCGTGCAAGGTCAGAGTGCTCACCCCCCAAGGAACAAAAGGGATATATTGCTCACTCATATCGTGCAAGGGCAACTAGGTCATGAGGGCTGTCGGGCAGCACCTTCACAAGCACTAAACACTCAAGATACCTCCTCTCAAGGTCATCTAAACAAGCTCACCATCTTGCCCAAGGTGAGAAGAGAGTCTTGCTCGAGCCACTAGGTCACAAGCTCACCTCAATCGATTAGGAAGGAGGGGTGTTGCTCATGGAACTAGGACCCAAACTCACTCTTCTAAACCAAGGGGAGAAAGGAGTGTTGCTCTCCTATAAACCCTAGATCACAAGGATCGGCCAACATGGCTACTAAGAAAGATCTAAGCTACTCACATGTATATAAGCAAGATTATGGAACTAACATATATGAAAAGAGAGTAGAGTAGCTAGGGTTAGAGTCAAGCAACCCGCCTTAAGCTCCAAGCTCCAAGAAGATGAGCTCCAAGCTTCAAGGGATGTCGACCACTAAATCTCCTCCAAGGGGGGGTGTCGACGTCCAAGCTACTCCTTCAAGGGTGTATCGGCCACCACTCTTCTTCTCCAAGGGTGTGTCGAGCACAAGAGGGAGAGGAACTAAAGGGACCTCAAGCTAAGGAACGAACCATCTGCATATAAAGAAAGGGAGGAGAAAACAAGGTTGGTCCATGCTAGGTGTCGTCCATCCAAGGAACACTTGTCCACAAGCTCAAGCCACCACTCTAGCAAGCCATAAGACACTTGTCCAAGATGTGCACCATGTGTCCTCCAAACGTGGTCAAGGTTAAGCCAAGCAACATGGGCGACACACCAAGCTTGCACTAGGGCGACACACTCACACCCTAGGCTGACACAAGCTCCACTTGGCCGACACAAGGCTCAAGCAAGCCCAAACAAGGCACCTCAAGGCCCAAACAAGCTCAACAAAGGCCCAAAGAACTCAAACAACAAGCCCAAGCCTTCCTCTCAACCCTAGAGGAAGCAAAGAGGGAAAAACATCTCACAAGATGGCAAACTTACACACAAAACCCTAATCTTGGGTTATTTGCAAGTAGCACCTCCAACTCTCAACAAGGCACAACCAAACCCTAATCACCACTAAAGGTGATTAGCAGGTACCAAAACGCCAGAGTTAAGCAAAGCAAACAGGGTAAGCCTTAAATGAAGGTCAGGGTCCTTACAAGAATTCCCAGTAATGTGATTAGGGACTGAGATCCCAAGTATCATGTGTTTCAAAGAATTGGACAAGTACGTGATAGATGTATTACACCTTTCTTTGTAGCATTTGTTGCGTTTGATAAAGATAACTTGTTTGATGCTAAAAGAATGATGTAATGCACGTAATATATCACTAGAAACTATAAAACATTGCCCTGACCATAGATCCATCAGTCTAAGAACTTGCTGATGGTGAAACAGGTTGCTCCGTGGCATAACCCGGAGTGCATACTTTTGAGTATGTGAGGGCATAAGTACGGACGGTACTGTGTGAGCCGATCCCCTTATGATCTTGAAATGAATGGGGATTTGGCTATATGCCCTATCCTGGCTTGAGTGTGACTTCGGTCGTAGACTCTGTGTTGAGCACAGTGAACTGGCCCGTGGCTCGGAGTATGGTGCTTGTGTCACCATGACTCAGACTGGGGACGGTTGTTTGTAGATGTTTCCCCTAAGAGAGTGCAGTTGACGCTGTATCTCTAAGCGTGGATGCCTACGTGCCCTATCACAGCTTGTTAGCAGTGACACGAGATGTCCTGCATGTGGTCTCGTACTGACCGAGACGGTCTGAGGTCATGGAAACTGACTCTACCATTGACCTTGTATGGTACCGACTTGTGAGAAGTTTGTGGTCGGTTGGAGATGGTCGGGGTATGCTCCATCTCCTCAGGGCATAAGTGTGATTGTAAAATATGTTCAGTCGTGAAGTATATCTGCTTAAGGATCGAATACGAGAAACATTGCTTGATGCGCAATACAGTAATACGTTCTAGTTGATAGATGTTATTTATGTTTCTTTACATTCCTTGCAAAGAAGATCGATGATTTATAATCTACCATGGGTAGATGCAATGTTCTCCTTAAGAAAGGAGATTACTTCATTCTGTTCATATAGTGAATTATCCTGCTTGTTAATATAAAAAGATCCTCTGCCCAGTTTATAAATGCTTAATCTGTGATAATAATATGGTCGGTGGAGAGTTATATCTCTCGCTGGGACAATTACAATTGTCTCACCCCCGTGGGACCCAAATTTTTAGGTGGACGTGCACGAGGAGGTGAAGACCTTTCTGTATAGGAAGAATAACAGCTGAGGCAACAGTGACAACTCAGGTTGAGTGTATTGTCTGTCATGTCTTGTAAATATGAGTCATATCTGTCGTCTCTATACTCTCAGGTCCTTGGATTTAGTACGTGCTGGTTTTATGATCAATAAGAGATTTTGGCTTACGTGCCTCAAGGTTTTATGTTGCTCATGTATAGTTTGGTAAAGCAACTGTTATATGTTATTCTCGAGATGAGATGTACCAGATAAGTACAATGTGAATAATGATGTATATAAGATTTTGGACCTTTCAGTAAGAGTTTTCTTTGGAATGGATCTCTTTGAAAAATGGTTTTAATTTTTAGTGATTTTTGTTAATCTGTTGTTTATGTTTAATTCCGCTTAATTAATGATGATTTGTTTGTCTGTTTGGCGTCGGTCGTCACAAAGTTTGGTATCAGAGCTTAAGGTTTGCTGAGTGTATAGAGACATAGGACTAAGGTGTTGAGTCTGTATTAGTGTCCTCCAGTATACCCTATATTGACTTCTTCTTGTGCAGAAGAAAGGGTGAAGTTTATAAATGATTGGGGAACACGAGGAATACATTGTTGAGGGCAATGTTTTTGCACCAGGAAAAGGTGCAAGGGATCATGCAAGAGAAGAATGAATGCCTGAGAATTCCCATCATGACCCAATCAGGATAGAGAATCCTATGTTTATGCTCTTGTTGGGCAGGTTAGGACAACAGTGATGCATATAGTAGACTAGATACTAGCATTACAACCTAGGTTACCAGTCCTCAATGTAGAAACTTTGGGCTTTGAAAAGGTTCCTGAATAACATATTCATGTTGGAATAGTGGAAAATGTGGAAAGGATTAGCATATGGAAAGAAAATAGACTCTGCCATAAGTATAGACAGATAGTATATCTGCGATGGTAATGCCCAAGATGGGGCAATAAGTTGAGAAATAAGGAAAGGTCTCTATAATTCTAGAGACATGTGCCTAGTTGTTCTAAAAAAAAGCCAAAGTTTTTGGTGCCATCAGTGCAATAAATGCCTAGTGTACCAGGGCAGTAGCCACTAAATAAAGGCAAGGGTCTTAACTTTTCACCTGTAAGAACCCATGGCTTAGTCTCTACATCAGTAATAAGACCGATAAGACCATGGTACGAGGACAAGACATGCTATAGTTATGGACATGTTGAGCATACTAAACCCTTTTATTTAAAAAGAAGGGAGGAAATGACTCAACAACCAAGGTAGACTCGGTAAGGCTTATGAAAGTTATATCCCAATAACGTGAAAAGGCAAAAGCAACAACATGTAACAACTAGACTCTATGTGTTGAGTCAACCTAAAGTGGTAGATGACCGCGAGGGATAACAGTTATATAGATCTTTTCATTTTGACATGCCTTATCTTGATGATTATATGATAATCATAAAAAGGATTGCTGTTACAAATTTCCCTATTGATTGTCCTATGGGGATTTAGGGAAGAAATATGAGAACTAGAATTTATATTCTGTTCAGTATTCTTTTAAATGCTTTATAATTGTTCTTATCTGTGTGAAAGAGGATGAGGTATACAGGTAATTCCTGGAGGAAATCTAGGGATGCTAAATCCTATGCTTGTGATGATACAAAAAGTAAGGAATATGAAAGTATATAAAGTGCATACTACCTAATCTCAGTACTTGTATACCCTGTCCAGGTATATAATTATTGGAGATAAGGTGAGTATGGAACTCTTAGATTGTTATCTTTCTGATTACGCTGATTAAGTAGTCATTCTAAGACAATCTAGTGAATATAATGAAACTTGAAATATGGTATGGACATGTATATCACATCCTAAGTGCAATAAAGTGGAATCTGAGATGATCTCAGATCAATCTATATGTATGAGGAAATGAAAAGTATAATCGTCATGATAAGAGAATGAGAACAAGGGAGATGATACCTGTCAGATAAAGCATGTGTGAATAGTAAAGATCTTTTCCCATGATGTGGAAATGGGATTTGTGATAAAATCACAAAATGCTCATGAACATGTTAGATAATAACAAAGAAAGGAATAATGACATATAATCATCCTTATAATTCCTATGTTGATGGCAAGGAACCTAGGATGAAACACGAGTAAATGACTCATGAATAGTTGAAAGTTCATGCAATAATCAGAGGAGATGATAATCTCTTCTCTTTGATAAACAACCCTGGATGATGATGGGGTGATAACATGAATATGTTCCTTTGTGTTCTTTCCCTTCTGGGACATGGTAATCATGTGGGTCTTATGACACTTGATGTGCATAAGTTAAAAATGTTCAATTGATGGATACTTAGAAAAGTATCAGTTTGTCTTGGACTTTGGTTCCAAGATAAAGATATGTGTAACAAGTAATATCCCAAGATGAAAGAAAGATGATGATGTAATGTGTTTTTGGCACATACAATGGATACCAAGGTAACGAATCCTAGTATCCAAGAACTTTCAATGATATGAGAAAATGAGAACATGATTCCTGACAAGGAGTAATGTTTGGTTACCTAGAAGGGCCAACTTTGAAATTAGTCTAGTTACATACAGTAGTATGGATACCATTTGTTAGGGGTTTGTGCCCCACATAAACATGACATCAACAACGATGTATGAGTTGAAGGAACAATAGTAGAATTGTTTTCGAAAAGTTGATCAAGCTAAAGATAACTTCCTAGAATATCCCTATTCAGATTGTTGAGGCAGTTTATACATAACATCTAGAGATACCTCTAAGATATCTCTTCTTTAATAAGTAGCCTCTCCTTATGACAAGAAAATAAACAATTAAAGGGATAATTGATACAATTCATAAGAAAGTTTAGTGTTGTGTCAGTAGATTCGGGTGGCACAACAGATGCATGATAATACTTATAGTCACAACTGGGTGACAGAGCATAACTCTGGTCTTTCCTTTAAAAGTGAAATGTTAAATGAGGAGTATGGAAGACTCCCCAAAATCAAGAATCCTATCACATAAAGTTGTAAGTTGAGAAAGGTGACAAATCAGTAAGGTTTGACACCTGAGTTAAATAAGGTATGTATGATGTTTCTCTGACTAAGAAAAGTATTACCTGACACAGAGTTGACTCTACAATCAACAATGAAAAAGACAGTGGAATATGTGCCCTATGTGACAGATTCAATGATAACCCTGTGTGGAAGAACTTTGTGTTAATCAAAGTTCTATGTCATATCCATGACATGAATATGTTATGTGGAGACTTGATGGTATGATGAATGAATAATATTTGTCTTCCTTTACCTGGGATTTCGGGGACAAAATCCTTGTTAGGGGTTATAACTTGTAACGACCCTGACCTGGGTTATGAGGTAACCCTATTTGTTTTGGCTAATTAAATTGATTAGAACTTTAATATAATCCTCTAAGGTGCTTTTTTATCATGTGACACACTCATGTTTCAAGTTTGGTCCCGATTGAATGTTGTTTGAGCAATTTTCCTTTGTTTTGGACCAAAGTGCAATTTACCCAAATTGAGGGGCTATAATGCAAAATTTCACATATTGAACATGCCTCATGTGTTGTAGCATCATTATTGAGAGAATGATTCAAGGTGGTGGCTTGTGGAAAGCCTAAATTCCAAGTTTGAACTTGTTTGAACAATGTTGGTACCTTGTGCACCAATTTTGGTACAAATTGTAATTTACCCAAAATGTGGGGTTGATATGCAAATTACCACCTCTAGAGTGTTCCTACTTCCTGTATGTATCGTTTATAGGATAGATAATGAATGAGACACCATGTTTGAATCAATTAGGAGTGATGGTACTCTTGGTGATGAAATGACCAAGAAAAGGGTTGAATATGAAAGCTTAACTTGAGTTGTATCAAGTTGAAAAGCTTATATATGAGTGCCTATAAGACAAGGAGCCATAGGACAAGCCTCATATCATTTTCTGAACTCTTGGAAAATCCCATATCGTTCAAAGCACCTCAAGGAGGTGAGGTATGAGGGCTAACAAGTTTCCTTATAAAAAGTATATCGGCTTGGCATAACATAGTGATTAAACCTAGATGACTTATCCAAATGGATAAGCAATGGACGAATTTGCATCATTAGATGATCCTCCACCTTTTTGCATGTCAAGATAACTGTTGATGCATTCATGTACATGTGTCACCCATGCATGACGCGTGGCACCTACTAGCTCAAAATGTGGACACCTCATTTTTGCCTTTCTTCATGATCAACAAGTATATATACCCCTAGTTTCACCCCTTGGTGCAATTTTGCGACCCTTAACACCCTCCTACCCTACGGTATCGTGAATATAGCTCCCATATCATGAAGGGATGTTGTGGTATCGTGCATGGTCCTTGGGGTATCGCCCATGGCAAGACCATATCGCCCAAGTAGGTGATATCGACTATATAGGGTGATATCGACCATAGAGTGAAGTGTTTTGACTCCAAGTGAGTGCCATATCATGCAAGTGAGTATCATATCGTGCAAGAGGGGTGGCATGTCGTGCAAGAGCACAAGGGTATCGTGCATAGGCCTTGTATATTGTCCATAGCAAGTATATCGGCCATACTATGTTTATATTGCCCATAGCAAGTCGATATCAGCCAATTGAAGTGATTTTGGCCACAAGTGAGGGGGTATCGGCCACAAGAAAATTTGTGTCGGCCAAGAGGAAGTCCATATCGCCCAAGAGTGGTAGGGTGTTGGCCAAGGAGCTAAGGAACTCAAAACTTAACCATAAGGTAAGATATAGTTGTCTTCAAGCTTGAATTGAAGCATGGAATTAGGGTTTTGATGTACCTTTCTTTTCTTCTTCACCAATTGCTTATCCATGGTGATTCCTTGTATATAAAGGAGTTGTGAACGAGCCTTGGACCTTTGATAAAGTCATATTCAACCTTAGGAACATGGAGCTTTGGACCTTGAAGCTTTGAAGTGGTTCTTAAGGCGGGTTATATAACTTGAAATATTTGATGAAATTATGAGTTATAGTAGTTTCTTAGACCTGTTGACTTGAACTATAATAGTTAGAATAAAGGTCTAGAGCTTGAAGATTGTGATATCACCTTATAAAAGTGATATCGGGTGCACGCACATAAGCAAGCACCTCTAACCCGATATGATGATGCACCTATTTCACTAAAATGATATGAATAGGTTTGTAAACCTTATTGAACGATATGGGGGTGTAGTATACACCTCTTTCACGATAGGAAGTCTATTATAGACTCCATGCACGATACAAGGTCAATTGTATACTTGTAAGTTCACAAGAAACCCTAAATTGGGTAACCCGATATAAGTGAAGAGTAACAAGTGTTATTGCATGATATGATCAAATGATACATCATTGATACTTAGTAACATGAGGCCTACATGACCTTGTATGACATGGTTGCATGACAGGGTTGCACGATACACAACCCTAAACAATATGGTAACCCTAACCCATCATGGCTAACCCTAGATGGTGACTAGCCCGACAGGGTGATTGAATGTACTTCTAGCCCGACATGGTGATGGGTTGATACCTCATAAGTATCATGGGCGACACATACATATATCTTGTGCCCGATATGAGGTCAAGAAGGTACCTCATGCCCGATATGGAGACAAGTGCAAATCCTAGCCCGATATGGTGAGTGTCTATACACCTACAACCCGATATGGTGAACATATGCACATGATTTAACCCTATACACCTTGTAAAGGTAAGGGCAAGACACTCTTAGGAGTGATGAGTGTAACACCAAGTAATGGTGTGGATAATACCTTGATAGGCGAAACACCTAGAGTGGTTGATAATGGTTAATCCTATATCAATAATGCCTTAACCCGAGATGAGTTCATATCATTAATGATGGTTGAATAATTCAATTGTGTGACTTATGACCAATACATTACATGATAAATGTGATGAGCTAGTGCATAAAGTATTAGGATGGGATATACCTTAATACAAGATAAGTTGATGAACTTAAGTATGTTAAAAGTGATGAGGGAAGTGATACATCAAGACATGATAGATATCACATCCAACACTTCAAGGTTGATGTACTTTGATGCACCTTAAATCCAATATACTTGGATGAGTAACACATGAAGTGTGTTATGTCAATTGTTACATTGAGATGTAATAAGTTTAATGCACTTTGATAAGTGTGGGCTAACATACTTTGAGAAAGGGTTAAGACAAGTTAATAAAGTCTGATGTAATCATACCCTGGTAAGGATGAGAGAGGAACTCATACCTTGTGTTGATGATTCATTTAATGATAAATGATGAGAATGAATAAGTATGATTGAATACTTATGATATCAATGTTTGCTCCTAGATGTGCGGAGCAATGAATTAGAGTTTGATCATTGATAATATAATCTTGAAAACCTAAATGGTTAATATTGGAAAACCCTAACCCTAATGAAGGGTAATGATATGTAAGAGAAACCCTAATCGATATGAAAGGGAAAACCCTAACCCTAATGATGGAAAGGTTGTATTTCTCTTATAGCATAAGCCTTGTAAGGCATGTAAATTACTTGTATAACAAGTATAATGTGTAATGTCCTTGTGAGCCATGTGAATAAAGTTGTTGCCTAGTGAGAGGTGACAAGATGAGTAATGGCCTTGTGAGCCATGTGAATAAGTTGTTGCCTAGTGAGAGGTGACAAGATGTGTAATGACCTTGTGAGCCATGTGATAGTTTGTTGCCTAGTGAGAGGTGACAAGATATTTAATGGGCCTTGTGAGCCATGTGAGATGCTTGTATAACAAGTATCATGTATACCTTGGTCTGAGGACCCAGAGGTAATAGTTACCTGATAAGTGGTAACAGTGTTCAGTGATGATCTAAGGGTTTGAATACCTAGATCCAGTAATCATGATAATGATGATGTGAAGGGATGAGAATTCCCAGTAATGTTATTAGGGACTGAGATCCCAAGTATCATGTGTTTAAAAGAATTGGACAAGTACGTGATAGATGTATTACACCTTTCTTTGTAGCATTTGTTGTGTTTGATAAAGATAACTTGTTTGATGCTAAAAGAATGATGTAATGCACGTAATATATCACTAGAAACTATAAAACATTGCCCTGACCATAGATCCATCAGTGTCAGAACTTGTTGATGGTGAAATGGGTTGCTCCGCGGCATAACCCGGAGTGCATACTTTTGAGTATGTGAGGGCGTAAGTACGGACGGTACTGTGTGAGCCGATCCCCTTACGATCCCGAAATGAATGGGGATTTGGCTATATGCCCTATCCTGGCTTGAGTGCGACTTCGGTCATCGACTCTGTGTTGAGCACAGTGAACTGGCCCATGGCTCGGAGTATGGTGCTTGTGTCACCATGACTCAGACTGGGGACGGTTGTTTGTAGATGTTTTTCCTAAGAGAGTGCAGTTGATGCTATAGCTCTCAGTGTGGATGCCTACGTGCCCTGGCACAGCTTGTTAGCAGTGACATGAGATGTCCTGCATGTGGTCTCGTACTGACCGAGACAGTCTGAGGTCATGGAAACCGGCTTTACCATTGACCTTGTATGGTACTGACTTGTGAGAAGTTTGTGGTCGGTTGGAGATGGTCGGGGTATGCTCCATCTCCTCAGGGCATAAGTGTGATTGTAAAATATGTTCAGCCGTGAAGTATATCTTCTTAAGGATCGAATACGAGAAACATTGCTTGATGCGCAATACAGTTATACATTCTAGTTGATAGATGCTATTTAGGTTTCTTTACATTCCTTGCAAAGCAGATAGATGATTTATAATCTACCATGGGTAGATGCAATGTTCTCCTTATTAAAGGAGATTACTTCATTAGGTTCATATAGTGAATTATCATGCTTGTTAATATAAAAAGAACCTCTGCCCAGTTTATAAATGCTTAATCTGTGATAATAATATGGTCGGCGGAGAGTTATATCTCTCGCTGGGACAATTACAATTGTCTCACCCCTATGGGACCCAAATGTTTAGGTGGACATGCACGAGGAGGTGAAGACCTTTCTGCATAGGAAGAACAACAGCTGAGGCAGTAGTGACAGCTCAAGTTGAGTGTACTGTCTGGTATGTCTTGTAAATATGAGTCCTATGTGTCGTCTCTGTACTCTTAGATCCTTGGATTTAGTACGTGCTGGTTTTATGATCAATAAGAGATTTTGGCTTACGTGCCTCGAGGTTTTATGGTTCTCATGTATAGTTTGGTAAAGCAATTGTTATATGTTATTCTCGAGATGAGATGTACCGGATAAGTACAATGTGAATAATGATGTATATAAGGTTTTGGACCTTTCAGTAAGAGTTTTCTTTGGAATGGATCTCTTTGAAAAATGGTTTTAATTTTTAGTGATTTTTGTTAATTTGTTGTTTATGTTTAATTCCGCTTAATTAATGACGATTTGTTTGTCGGTTTGGCGACTGTCGTCACAGTTAGCCTTCAACTCATGATTCCTTTGGAATTAATTAACCAAATTTGGTGGGTCATAAACCAACATAATTAGGAACATGATTCTCAAACGGTCAACCCTTGGTCAACTCCCCCAAACGGTTTTGAAACCATTTGGTCTCATGCGGTTTGGTGAAACCGTTTGCTTCTAAAAGGTTTGAAACTGTTTGCTCCCAAACGGTTTGGGAAACCGTTTGAGCGACCCAAATAAGGTCATTTGCTTTGGATATTTAGAGAGGTGTGTGCTTATCATCCTCAACCTCTGAACTCACAAAACCTACTGTGGTTTCCATGGTGATTGCATCCATCAACCAAATCAATTATTGTAAATGTAGAAATGATCATTATTTGACATGGAATTGAATGCAATAACAAAATCAAGGGTTGAAGTTATAAAACCCGCCTCCAATTGAGCTCCAAAGCTCCAAGATCACGGAAACAATGGTGGATGCAACTCCTTTCCCCATTCCAAGGCTCGTCCTCAAGGTTTGAGTGAAAAGGAATGGTTAGAATTGAAGAGGAGATCGAAATAGGAAGAAATCCATAATTTATTTTTGATTTCCACCATGGAATCAAGGTGAAATGGATCAAGAACCTTACCAAAAGGTTGGGGGTCGTCCTCCTGACCCTCCCAAGCTCCCTTGGTCGTTTCCGAAGCAAGGAGAAGAAGTGGGATCGAAAAAGCCTTCCATTTGGCTTGTAAAAGGTTCTTTTATAAAAATTCAATGAGAGAGAATATACTTTGTAAAAATCCAATTAATCCTACAAATGTGGCCGCCTCTTCCCCCTCATCTTCCTTAGGGACGAGGCTATCTTGTTTGCCTCTTATTCCTCTCAGTTATCCATGATTTAAAGAAAAGCAAATCAGACACCTTAAATCATATTATATTAATATCCATATGTGAGTGGATATTTCTTTTTCTTATAAAATTGTGAGTGAGTTATCCATTCCCTTGGATATTTTCGTGGTCCTTGCAAGGATCAAGGATGTCCACACACATCTGAATCCAACCATTTTAATTTTGTTTGAATCCCCTTTAATTAATACATTTATTTTTGCCCTAAATCGAATTAGGGTTTCAATTAGGATTAAATCTTGATTATTTTAATATCAAAATTATCTCTCCTCCAACTTAATTCAAATGAGGCGCCCCTCTCATTTTATTTGCTCTACATGGTTCCAAGAAACATTAGGGACCTTATTGAAGTGGTAATTTTCATATTGAACCCTAGGTTTTGGGTAAATTGCACTTTACACCAAAACTAGGTTTTAATGCACAAACATTGCTTTATTAGCTTTTCCTTGGTACTCAGGCTACCACAAGCCATACCTCTACATCATCTTCATTGTCATGATGCTTCAACATATGAGGAACATCTTATCATGCAAAATTTTCAATTTAACCCCTCAACTTGGGTAATTTGCACTTTAGTCCAAAATAAGCAAACATTGCTTCAACATTGTTCAAACATGACCAAAATTGAAACATAAGTTCCTCATGAGCCCTAATTAATTTTCAAAAGATAAGATTAAGCATATAATCATCTTTCTTAATCAAAACACCTAGGTTTAAAGCATAACCCAGGTCAGAGATGTTACAAATTATAAACCCCTAACAAGGATTTCGTCCCCGAAATCCCAGATAAAGGAAGATAGATGTTATTCATTCATCATACTATCAGTTCTCCACATAACATCTCATTGTTATGGAGGCATCATAGAGCTTTGATCATCACCATGTGTTTCCATATAATATTCTCATAGGATCAAACACACAAGGCACATGTGCCATTGTTCTTTATTATTGACTGTGGAGTTAATATTGTGCCAAGTGATACTTTCTATATTTTACCACTTCATGTGACATATTCTTATTTTAAAGATATCTTTACTTGTTGTGTTATGCAAAGCATAAACCCCTAACAAGTGATGTTCATACTATTTTACATGATTAATTTGATTTCATGATTAACTATTTCACATATTTAACATAAACCATCTGTTATTTCTTAGATACCAGAATCTCTTACCTTGGTATCTATCACATAAAAACACATCACATCTTTATCTTTCTTTCATCTTGGGACATTACTTGTTACATATATCTTCACCTTGGAGCCAAAGTCCAAGATAAACTGATACCTTTCTAAGTATCCATCCCATAAACATCTTTATATTATGCACATCAAGTGTCCTATGACACACTTGATTGCCATGTCCCTGAGAGAAAAGAAAATAAGGAATCATATTCCTCATACAAACATGCTCATCTGAGGTTATCTCAGATTTCTCTTTCTCATGCTTAAAACAGGACACATTTATTCATTCCATGCTTCTTATTTCATGATACTCATTAGATTGTATCAGAATGACTGCTTGATCAGGGAAATAAAAAAGATAACAATCTAGGAGTCTCCATACTCACTTTGTCATCAATAGTTGTATACCTGGCCAGGGAATATAAATATTGAGATCAAGTAGTATGCACTTATTTTATTTTACATTTTTCATATCCCCTTTCTTAATGGAGAAGGAGAAACTTCAAAACATATAAAAGAATATTAAACTGAACACAAGTTTTCATACTACTATCTCTTCCTCATATCCTTAAAGGATTATACAGATGAACTAAACAACAACAACTTTTCTTATAGTAGGAAATAGAAGGTAACTCAAAATAGAAAGTTCTATCTTGACAAGTCTACCTTTTACAACATAACTAGCATCCTATCTAACCCATAACATGGACTTAGTCATTATTTGTTATTGCCTTTGTCCTCTATTATCAGAAGTAGATGGACTAAACTGTGACACTTGTCTTTATCCTCTACCATTTTCTCCACTGGACTGAGGTCCTTGTGGGTTTTGCAGATTATGCCTTGACTGCTGGGTCATCTCACTGTTTCTCCTTGGACATTGTTGTCTAAAATGTCCTAGCTGTCCACATTTATGACAAGCTCGACCCCAACTTGATGACCCCTGCATAGGTGCACTATATTGTGGTTGGACTGGTGAAGATTTTGGTTGTCTGTTGCCACTACTCATTAGTCCCTGTGACTGTGTAGACTTGCTTTTGAGGTTTGTCTCATGTTTCATTATCGTAGATCGTTTTATCCTCTGTATAGACTCCACAAATGTGGAAAACCTCTCCCTACTTTCTAGGGCAGATGTCGTAATGGACGTCTCAGCATTCAATCCTTTCTCAAAACGTCGAATCTTTTCCTCCTCAATGGCAGCCATCTGGGGGCAAAATCATAAAAGTTCCATGAACTTAACCTCATATTCACTTATTGACATGGCTCCCTGTCGTATTTTCTCAAACCGTGAGATCTTTTCATCTAAATAAGTCTTTGGAAAATACTTATTGATGAATTCTTGACGGAATTCCTCCCATCCAACTTCTTCATCATTCCTTTTTATTTCTTCTATATCCCACCAGTGTCCAGCACTACCTTTCAAAAGGTACATCGCATGTTTAACTTTGTCAGCCTCTGGGATACTAAGGATCTTAAATTCTTTTTTTAACTCAGTGAGCCAGAGATTAGCATCTGTTGGGTCAGATGTTCCAGCATATTCTATGGCTCCTACACGACGTAGTCGTTCAAAGGTCTTACCAGACCCATATCGCTCATTGGGAACTAGTGCGCTAGGTGCTGATGCTGGCATCCAGTCTTCTATATACCTCATTGTAGTCATGAGTTTCCCAAAAAGATTATGCACATCTAGGTTTCCTCTCATGATTTCATCAACATGAGGATTTTCAGGCACTGGTTCCTCCCTTGCCTGATCCCTTGCACCTCCCACTGGTGCAGCAACATTGCTCTCAGCAACGTATTCTTCATGTCCTTCAGACATCTTTAAGTTATATATCTTCTTCTGCATAAGCAGAAGACACTATAAGATACACTGAAGTACACTTAGAACAGACTCGATACCTTAGTCCTATGTCTCTGTAGACTCAGCGAACCTAGAGCTCTGATACCACTAAATTGTGGCATCCAACTCATGAAAACAAGATTAACTTAAGCGGAAGCGAATTATTTGCAGCGGATTACTGAAAATCATAGAAAATTAAAACTTTTTGCAAAGAGATCCATACATAGGAAATATCTTACATCAAAAACCATTGTATAACATTATATACATCCTGATTTAAAGGTACATGGCTTGTACTATCTCTTCTCAAGGATTACAACATTAGCTGTCCTATAACATTATATACAGACAGCACAAAAACCTCGAGGCATCAAGCCAAAATCTCGAGTCGATAATAAAAGCACTGTCTATAAATCCCGAGGACCTGAGAGTACAGAAACGACACATAGGACTATTATCTATACAACTAGACAGGCAGTATCTCCACCTGAGATATTACTGTTGTCCTCGATGCTGCTGCTGTTCCTTCTCTGCTAAAGGTTTCCTGCCTCTTTGTCCGCGTCCACCTAAAAACATTGGATCCCACGGGGGTGAGACAATTGTAAATTGCCCCAGTGGGAGATATAACTCTCTACCAAAACATTGTATTGCAAATTAAAGATATGAAACTGAGCAGAGGTTAAGCAGTTTAAGGCATTCTCAACTTTGTAAGCATTGCAACTATTTATGATAGAACAATAGATTAACTATTCTCTTAATAAGGAATAGGAAGAACATGTATATCATTTATCCATCATATTATACCATCATGTCAAACTTCTCTTGTGACACTCATTATCTTGATATGTCACCCATGAGACATTCTTGTTTCAACTTATTGGCCTTAGCCAATCTGCTAAACAGGTCTTGGTTATACTGGACATGAGAGTGTACATCATCATGTCTTGTTCAGGCATTGGTTTATACCAATCCTATATAAATATTCCAGGCACTGGATTACACCAATCATGTGCAACTAGTACAAGCATTAGACTTATCTTATTCCTGTGTATCCATTCCAAGTATTGAACTATGTCAATCATGTGTAACCATTCCAGGTATTGATCTATGTCAATCATGTGCAACTATTCCAGGTATTGATCTATGTCAATCCTGTGTAACCATTCAAGGTATTGGGTTATTACCACTCCTGTGTTATTATCCCAGGTATTCATATATGTCAATCATGTAAAACTATTCCAGGTATTGATCTATGTCAATCCTGTGTAACCATTCCAGGTATTGAGTTATTACCAGTTCTGTGTTATTATTCCAGGTATTGATCTATGTCAATCCTATGCAACTATTCCAGGTATTGATCTATGTCAATCCTTTGTAACCATTCCAGGTATTGGGTTATTACCAATCCTGTGTTATTATTCTAGGTATTGGGTTATTACCAATCCTGTGTTATTATTCCAGGTACTGATCTATGTCAATCCTGTGCAACTATTCTAGGTAGTGGGTTATTACCAATCCTGTGATATTATTCTAGGTATTGGGAGTTAGCCAATCCTGTGTTATTATTCCAGGTATCGATCTATGTCAATCATGTGCAACTATTCTAGGTATTGATATATGTCAATCCTGTGTAACCATTCCACGTATTGGGTTTTTACCAATCATGTGTTATTATTCCAGGTATTGAACTATGTCAATCCTGTATAACCTTTATGTTGGGTTTTAGGGGAGACACAGAAGGCAGTGGAAACAAAATTTTCTCCCCAACCCATACTGAGGAAACGCGTCAACGTCTATATAATAGGAAAGGATGGTTTGCGGAATCATACCTTGTCCCGAGGCTTGCTCGGCGACAATACCTCACGCAATGCGCGGTCTTCAACTCCGGACTTCGACAGCGTCTGTGCAGCTCCTGGTCGCACCGGGACTGACAACTCCTACTCAAACCGGACTGTCAGATGACAGTTGTCCTCCTAAGCGGCAGTGTCCTCCCGCCTCTGTAGTAGTCCACACGGACCACCTGGAACTCCACTCTCCTTGTCCCACAAGGAAGTGGAAGGAGTCGCACCCTCCTGTTGACGTACTAGTCGCCAACACACTCTCCTGCTTCCTGTTGCAACTGTAGTTGTCCTTCCCTTGCTGCACCTCCCTTTTCCGGGAAGCACTTGCTCGGGCTGTCTCACGGTTACCAAAACCAGAGAGAACGGCAACTTGCAGAGCAATTGGTTGCACTGAGTTGTACTGTGAGAATCCCCCAATACCCCTATATATAGGAGAGTCGTGGGACAGGGTTCTCCATCCCGGGCAATGCGGGACTAAAGCAGGAGTAGAAGGGTTCGAGAATTTTCCACAAAAAGCAACTGGTTCGCAACTTTAAATGATCGGTTCACAACTGAACCGATCGGTTCGGCCATTGAGCCGATCGGTTGGACCTGAGCCGATCATTTGGGGCACTCCAACCGTTCGGTTGGTGCCCTGAACCGATCGGTTCATGGTCCTAATCCGGCTCAAAAAGACTTTCCTTATTTCTTTCCCAATTGGTATCAAATACCAATATTATTCCCAATCGAATTGGGCAATTTGAAACCAAAGGAAAATTCTTGCCGACATGACTTTTCCCAACTGGTCGGTTGCACCAGTTGAGCCGATCGGTTCAACCCTTGAACCGGTCGTTTCAACCTGGGCATGAGCCGATCGGCCTAGACACTCCAGCTGACTGGTTCAGCACCTCAGCCGACCGGTTCATCACATGAACCGATCGGTTGGGAGCACAGGTTGGGCAAAATCAGTCAATTGCGATTTCAATCAATCCGATACTCCAATCAATGCGTCCAACACCTTGAACCATACGATATTGAGCTATCGACTGATTGAGTGTTTAATTGAACTACTAAACTCCTTTAGTAATCAATCTAAACATTGCTTAGTGGACAAAACTCCTCCTCCAGGTTAAATCCTATGTGTGTGACCCTACAGGTCCATTTCACGTTGGTAGTGAAAGTCCATAACAGTTATGACTTCACAAGCAAAGAGCGGTGCCTAGTCACACATCAGTGCTACCCAAGTGAAAGTAGAAAGTTGGAGAATAACTTTCATCCTACAATCCGTGAATGGTGTTACAGCGAATGTATAATTCCTTTGTCACTGATATCCCGAATGAACTCAAGGCATGGAACAATCATCCTGTCAACGTTCATTCACTTCCTTGATCTCAAAGTAGACTGGAAGAGATATGTATGACATCAGTATCATATACTGATTCACACATGCATGCACGCCTTTCTCAATCCTACTCATCAAGTGGCCATGGATATCAAACTCCCTCAGGAGGGACAAATCCCATATCTATCACTCACCCCTCAAAAGCCCCATGTGTCAAAGCCACCCAATCATCACCTTTATAATAACCCATGTTTCAGGACTGCGTTTGATGATGTCAAAGTGTGCCCAACGACATGTGTTGAGTGTAGTGATTTCAGGTCTAAGAATCACACTCACCACCATCACTGTGAGTACTGACTGTGACTACCATCTCATGGTTCCATGTGTCAAACTCACGGTGGGTCTGTCTGGTACCTTGTTCTCTAACAAGTACCTATGTGTTTGGTTTGATATCTCTATATCATGACTAATGAGATTCTATCATCAACCAACACCACAATCTAGTCTTGTGTGTCATTTCTGTCTATCTACCTTCCACAATGACATCCGACTAGGGACATAACAAGAATTTACAAACTCTTAGCATCTGTATGATCTCATCGTTCAGGTCCTCAACCTGAAAGCATACGTCATTGAGTACTGTCATTCTCTAGACATTCAATCTGTTCTATCACTATCTCATATGACTGAACCAGAAAGAATTGGAAGCTCGCCTTTGATGTTTATCAAATCAATCTCAATGTATCCCACCAATTATCCCATGATTGGCTCTCAAGGCATACATACCAACAGACTCCCACTTGCACTGCGAGCCAATCACCCATGAATCATATTCATAGTGATCTTCAAACGTGTCCCACATGTTACTGTGCTCTAGTGCCAACATAGTGAGTAATGACAACACCTTGCCAAAGTTTGTACAAATTGCATGTCTCGCATCTCTTCGTTGTACGTCACACGTATGAGATGGAGTTGCCGTAATATGCGATTTAGCATTCCATTTGCTAACCTTTAGCCACATTGCATGATCAAGGATTCCAGACTTGTCATCAATGAGTGGAATATAAGTTCATCTTATGAACTTTCAGATCCATATAGTATCCATTGCTGTTCTCTAACACATAGATACTCGGCATTTCCCTTTTAAATGGCTTTATTGGAACACTTCCAATTATCAACAAACTTTTACTTTTATACATCCTATGTATATTTTGTGATTAATTTTCTGTCCTTTCGGAAGTTCGCATCAATGTAACTCTTTACATCAAACTCTTCCTTATCTCCATAGAACTAGTACTTCCCAAGTACTTATCAAGTTCTCATGGTATTCCAGTAACCCTTACTGGAAATAGACAGTCATCCACTCGTCATGTCACACATGCGAGTTATCAGGATGAGCACATCATATTGCCATGTCCTACATACAAGATGATGAATGCATTTTATTCTTGCCATGTCATACATGCAAGATAATGGGATGATTACATACATGATAGATCTATATCTATTCTTAGTGTTCCATTCTTCATAAGAATTGGACACTTGGCCTTGGGATACTAACTCCATGTAACATGGACAAGTTTTCTCCCACTGAATCTGTGCATACTGAACACTTCAGTACAGATTGCCAATGTATGCTCTCTCTTTCCAGGTCAAGAGATTTTCGAGAACTATCTCTATAGATCGCTATTCCTATCACATAGGAAACATCTCTATCTTCCTTAAAGATAATTTCCACATTCGAATTTCCAATCTAGAACATTTCCATTTCACATCAATATATGGAATGTGAACACGCTCCCACTAAATTACAGATCCCTTCTTTATCTTTGACATATCAGTCAAACCCTTTGACTATATCATCAAAGTAAAGATCCAATTTTTAGTTTCTTGTACTCAATCAATCACATTGATTAGTCCATTGTAACTAATAGACTTCATTTGCATTAGTGGATTCATAAACCTTATAGGATGTGTCACGTACACATCCTGTTTTTATTCCTCATAGGAATGCGGTTTTAGTATCCATATGCCAAATGTCTTAGTCATTAAGTTGCAATCAACAAGCATCATCCTTGTCAAAATGTTATCCATGTGTCTTAAAACTTAAGACTTATTTGCACTTATGGATATGATCCAATGAGTGCTACCATCAAGGTCATACCTTATGGTTCACATGGAAGTCATTTAGGATGTAATGGTTTTAAACCATAACTCAAGATTCGGTTCCTCATATTCATCTTGATAGTTGACTCATCACATGCACAACTCATCACATAGATAATTGAGGTGTATCTGTTAAAGATATAAGAGCTCACAACCCTTGTGATTCTTAATTTCTTTTATTAGTGTGGGGTATTCTTTTATTAAGAAGAATTCAGTTATTTGATAATCATTCTCTAACTCCTTAGAGTATGATTCCTTCTTGATTCAGACATCACCATGCCTTAATCATGAGTTCACTATGATACACTATCATAATCACTCATAAGGATCTCAAACATTTGGTCCAAGTATTTCATTCATTGATCTCATCAAGAATTAATACTTTACCAAATTTGTACTTCATTTATGATAATCTTGAACATTTCAAGACATTCATATTGGTATTTCTCTAAACACCATTTGAAGTATTAGCATTTATTCCAATAGGTATGTAAATACATCACATGTATTATACCTAATAGGATAATCACTCTCCCACTACATTAGTGAAGATTGATTAATCATGTCCAAGATATTCATGTCCCTTACTGGTTCTCTAACCAAAAGAGTCTAGTTTTATCCATCATATGGAAACTAGAAATGAATTTCTCATGATTAATGCTAATTAAATTGTTTGAGTTATCTATAACTTTTAGGTATCATCTTATCTTATGCATATCAAATATCACAAGATAAATAAGGCATTGCCACAAAGATCACATCTTTATAAATTGAAACATCTCTTTATTAATTGCTATCATTGTCATACAATATGCAAAAATAAAGTGTTTCTATCTATTGGCAAGTATGAAATAGCAGTTCATAACTGTAGTACATGCCTTATTGGCTGAAAATAAACTAAAGTATTCCTATCTATAAAGGCAACACTTGCCCCAAGTAAGAATGCTTTACACTTTACATCTTGATATCATATATCTCAAAAGTGTTACAAGTTTATTTACATGACACCTTCAAGTAGAGGCTTCAGTCGCCTCCTTCTTCTTTTGTTCTTCCAGGTAGAGAGGACAATTCCTTTTCCAATGTCCTGGCTTTTGACAATGGTGGCAATTTCCTTTCTTGGTCACGCCTCCCTTGGCCTTGAGAGCTGAAGATGGCTTGGACTCCTGGCTAGCTTCAGAACCTTTCTTAGCTTTGCCCTTGCCCTTGCGCTTGGACTTTCCTTTCTTGCTCGTGATCACCATCACGGACTTAGGCTTGTCCTTCTTCATCTGTAACTCGGTTGTCCTCAACATGCCCAACAACTCTGACAGTGGCCTATCAAAATTGTTCATGTTGTAGTTCATCACAAACTGACTGTAAGATTCTGGCAACGATTGCAGTATCACGTCAGTAGCCAACTCTTGGCTCAGTGGAAATCCCAGTCTCTGCAGGTTCTCCACATACCCAATCATCTTGAGTGTGTGAGGACCAACTAGATCTCCTTCTGTCATAACGCACTTGAACAATGCCCTAGAAACATTGTACCTCTCTTGCCGTGCCTGATCTTCATACATGTTCCTAAGATGCAGAATCATCTCTATGACACCCATGTTCTAATGTTGCCTCTGCAACTCATGGTTCATTGAACATAGCATCAAGCACTTTGCATCAATGGCATCATCAAAATGCTACTTGTAAGAATCCCTTTCTGTCCTTGGTGCATTAGGAGCGGGTTCCTCTGGATTTGGAGTATCCAGGACATAGAGCTTGCGCTCTTGAGTGAGAACAATTCTCAATGTCCGATACCAGTCGTGGAAGTTTGTCCCATTTAGCTTGTCCTTGTCAAGGACCGATCGCAAAGAAAAGTTGTTGTTGTTTGTTTCCATTTGAACTACAAAAAGGAAAATATGCAATTTTAGTCCAAAACTCATTTTTGACTTATTTGATTGATTTAAAAGTTTGACGATATAATTAGGCCTTTAATTAATTATCGCTCCCACTATTTTACTTCAAATTGATAGCCCTCACCATCAATTCGGAAGATTGCAGCGTACAACCTTCTAGTGGGCAAGATCCTGAAATCCTCTAAGTCATGGACCAGCTAGGGCTGTCACCCACAACATAGATCTCTCAGGTAGGCAACTTTTGCCAATTGCATCATATGCAACTCTTGATAAGATGTCATATACAACTCCTTGCAATGATCATCTCCATGCCTCAAGGTACTAGATCCCATCTAGATCACCTTGTTAAGTCCGACCCAAAGCAAACACGATGAACATGCACCCTGCTAGGGCAGACCCGCACATTCATCCTTCACGCTTCCATGAGGTAGACGGTGCACCACGCTAGGGCGTGCCCACACTTGGTCGAACAAGCTTTTCACGTGTGTCGCATTTGGAAGGCATCTAAAACTTAATATTGTAATGAGGGATTTGGTTTTATATATATATATACATATCCAATCACCACAATACATAGTATGTATCATATACATGCTATATCCCACAGAAAACATGCACAAAAAGATAAAAGCGATGATTATGGCCATCCTAATGTGATTCCTCGAGCCAAGAAGAATCACGGTCATCTAGGTCTACATCACATGCAACCTGTACAAGATGAACATCTGTGTCTTGCCATCCGGGTTGATCAACTCATCACATGAATGATCTGTACTCTCCAGTCGGTCGTCTGGGTGCCACCAGCCGATCGGTTGGCTCCTCCAACCGATCGGTTCGCCTGGTCATCGTGCATCTCGTCATGTCCGCCACCCGCTCGTCTCGCTCCTCGAACCGGTCATCAACCGATCGGTTCACTCCTTGAACCGACCGTCTGGAAGGTCAACCGATTGGTTCACTCCTTGAACCGATCGTCTGAGCAGTCGTCTTGATGTCTGCCGGTCTTTGACATAACAGGAAATAAAATCTATCCTATTTATTACATTGCTTTAAAAAAGAGAAACCCCAAGTTACATTCGGGGGAAGCAAAGGTAGGAAAGAATCTCGAATTATTTCGAGTTACATCAGGAATAAGAGAGGGAAAATCGGTGCGCAGACCGAGATGCAAGCAACCACAAACAACCACACACAGATAGGGGTTTATAGGCCATAATCACGCTACACACATCCACCACAAAACTCGTTTAAGGGTGACGCGTATCGAGTGCATTAATAATACATATCATATATGTAATTAAGGATTTGTGGATTTAGGATTGGACATGCATAAAGCCGATATTATTCGCATCGTATGCAATAAATAAAGGCGACAAACCAAAATCGATCATATCAATATTCCTAAAATATAGAGCAGTTGACGTGGCTCTGATGCCACTGTTGGGTTTTAGGGGAGACACAGAAGGAAGCGGAAACAAAATTTTCTCCCCAACCCATACCGAGGAAACGCGTCAACGTCTATATAATAGGAAAGGATGGTTTGAGGAATCATACCTTGTCCCGAGGCTTGCTCGGCGACAATACCTCGCGCAATGCGCGGTCTTCAACTCCGGACTTCGACGGCGTCTGTGCAGCTCCTGGTCGCACTGGGACTGACAACTCCTACTCGAACCGGACTGTCGGATGACAGTTGTCCTCCTAAGCGGCAGTGTCCTCCCGCCTCTGTAGTAGTCCACACGGACCACCTGGAACTCCACTCTCCTTGTCCCACAAGGAAGTGGAAGGAGTCGCACCCTCATGTTGACGTACTAGTCACCAACACACTCTCCTGCTTCCTGTTGCAACTGCAGTTGTCCTTCCCTTGATGCACCTCCCTTTTGCGGGAAGCACTTGCTCGGGCTCTCTCACGGTTACCAAAACCAGAGAGAATGACAACTTGCAGAGCAACTGGTTGCACTGAGCTGTACTGTGAGAAGCCCCCAATACCCCTATATATATAGGAGAGTCATGGGACAGGGTTCTCCATCCCGGGCAATGCGGGACTAAAGCAGGAGTAGAAGGGTTCGAGAATTTTCCACAAAAAGCAACCGGTTCGCAACTTGAAATGATCAGTTCACAACTGAACCACTCGGTTCGGCCATTGAGCCGATCGGTTGGACCTGAGCCGATCGTTTGGGGCACTCCAACCGATCGGTTGGTGCCCTGAACCGATCGGTTCATGGTCCTAACCCGGCTCAAAAATACTTTCCTTGTTTCTTTCCCAATTGGTATCGAATACCAATATTATTCCCAATCGAAAATGGGTAATTTGAAACCAAAGGAAAATTCTTGCCGACATGACTTTTCCCAACTGGTCGGTTGCACCAGTTGAGCCGATCGGTTCAACCCTTGAACCGGTTGTTTCAACCTGGGCATGAGCCGATCGGCCTGAACACTCCAGCCGACCGGTTCAGCACCTCAGCCGACCGGTTCATCACATGAACCGATCGGTTGGGAGCATAGGTTGGGCAAAATCAGTCAATTGTGATTTCAATCAATCCGATACTCCAATCAATGCGTCAAACACCTTGAACCATACGATATTGAGCTATCGGCTGATTGAGTGTTTAATTGAACTACTAAACTCCTTTAGTAATCAATCTAAACATTGCTTAGTGGACAAAACTCCTCTTCCAGGTTAAATCCTATGTGTGTGACCCTGCAGGTCCATTTCACGTTGGCAGTGAAAGTCCATAACACTTATGACTTCACAAGCAAAGAGCGGTGCCTAGTCACACCTCAGTGCTACCCAAGTGAAAGTAGAAAGTTGGAGAACAACTTTCATCCTACAATCCGTGAATGGTGTTACAGCGAATGTATAATTCCTTTGTCACTGATATCTCGAATGAACTCGAGGCATGGAACAGTCATCTTGTCAACGTTCATTCACTTCCTTGATCTCAAAGTAGACTGGAAGAGATATGTATGACATCAGTATCATATACTGATTCACACATGCATGCACGCCTTTCTCAATCCTACTCATCAAGTGGCCATGGATATCAAACTCCCTCAGGAGGGACAAATCCCATATCTATCACTCACCCCTCAAAAGCCCCATGTGTCAAAGCCACCCAATCATCACCTTTATAACAACCCATATTTCAGGACTGCGTTTGATGATGTCAAAGTGTGCCCAACGACATGTGTTGAGTGCAGTGATTTCAGGTCTAAGAATCACACTCACCATCATCACTGTGAGTACTGACTGTGACTACCATCTCATGGTTCCGTGTGTCAAACTCACGGTGGGTCTGTCCGGTACCTTGTTCTCTAGCAAGTACCTATGTGTTTGGTTTGATATCTCTATATCATGACTAATGAGATTCTGTCATGAACCAACACCACAATCTAGTCTTGTGTGTCATTGCTGTCTATCTACCTTCCACAATGACATCCGACTAGGGACATAACAAGAATGTACAAACTCTTAGCATCCGTATGATCTCATCGTTCAGGTCCTCAACCTAAAAGCATACGTCATTGAGTACTGTCATTCTCTAGACATTCAATCTGTTCTATCACTATCTCATATGACTGAACCAGAAAGAATTGGAAGCTCGCCTTTGATGTTTATCAAATCAATCTCAATGTATCCCACCAATTATCCTATCATTGGCTCTCAGGGCATACATACCAACACTTTAAAACATTTTGTTACCCCTCACTAGGCAACAACCATCCTCATAGCTCATAAGGCCCATAAAACACCTTGTCACCTCTCACTAGGCAACATCTAACCATATGGCTCATAATGCCATTATACATCTTTAGAATTCAGTGATGTTCATTACTCTTAACATTTATCATTAAATGATTCTCAGTGCAAGGTATGAGTTCATTTCCCATTCTCATCATGATATGATTACATCATACTCATTAGTTTGGCTTAACCCCATTCTCAAGGTATGTTAGCCTATACTTATCAAATTATATCAAACTCATTACATTTTATTGTAACAATTTACATAACACACTGCATGTGTTTATTATTCAAGTATATTGAATTTGAGGTGCATCAAGGTATATCAGCCTTGGAATGCTAAAAGTGATATCTATCACATATTGATGTATAACTTTCCTCATCACTTTCAACTTCCTTAAGTTATCAGCTCATCTTGGATTAAGGTATTTCCCTTCTTAATCCTGTCATCCATTAACCTATCACTCTCACCATGAAGTGCATAGGTCACACATAAGAATGGTCCAACTATCTTTAATGATATGGACTTGTATAATGGTAAAGACATTACTTATAATTTGGTTGCATATAATCAATCCACATGAAATGTTTCACCTCTATAAGGTCATTCCTTCCATTTCATCATTAGGGTTTCCTTATACCCTTACTTGAAATTAGGTTTACGATTCATTGTCACATTGCCCAGGATTAGGGCTTTATGCATTATGACTTCACATTAGAGTCTCATACACCTTCACCCTTCTTAGGGCTTCTCATCACAACATGACATTAGAACATCATGTGGTGTTAATACTTAATTAGGTTTTCTCATGGAATCACCCTCAACTAGGGTTTCACATGGAATCACCCTCAATTAGGGTTTCACATGGAATCACCCTCAATTAGGGTTTCACATGGAATCACCCTCAATTTGGGTTTCACATGGAATCACCCTCAATTAGGGTTTTGATAACACCAAATTTTGTGATGTTTTTGGCTCTTATTTTGTTATCAAAATTGCCCTTTTAAACTGTTTTCCTCTCCTTTTTATAGTGTTTTTGAATAAACAGGCCACACGACGCTATTAACTCAATTTTGTCATCTTTTGCAGAGTTTTCCTTGGTTTTTAACACATTTATCGGCAAAAAGGCCCGTCCCGGCCCACAAACACGTTCCACCTGCATCAGCCTCCTTACCAACCTGCCGGCCGACACGATCACTGCCCGATAGGGTTAGCCTGATACATTGTCGCGCGACACGAGGGCGTCGCGCTAGAGGAAGTGGATGAGTGATACGCCATTTACCCGACAGGGAGCCAAACCCGCCACGACTGCCAAAGCGTGTCGGGTGATACAGGTCACCCACCGGCAGGCGCCACTCGTCACGACGACCGATAGCCCGACATCCTTGTGCCGGGCAACATGCATATCGGGCATCACTGAGGCCACAATAATGGAGCTGATTATGGAAACGTGTCGCCCGGAGCACCATAACTGCCTCCAACTGCTGGACTCTGATGGGACGGGTCAGAATCTTTCGAGAGATAACTAAGGAAAGCATCTAGAGCTCGTGTATCGTGCCTCAGGGTGTGTCGGGCGATTCTAGGTGAGCACTTCCCCATCCCTAGAGGGAGGGAATGGTTCACTTAGGGTCGGTCCCGGGCACCGCTGCAGGCCGATATCGGCCAACAATGACGTCTGATAGGTGTACCCGATACAGGAAGAAATGTTGCAGCCCGATACGATATCGAACCCCGATACGCATCGCCAGTCGCGGCATGTCACCCGAGAGGGTGCCGCCCGACATGATCGTTTCGGGCTAGGGAGCCCCGCGCGATACATCTGCCTGTCGTGAGTGTGTCGCCCGAGAGGGTGTGCTGCCCGACACGTGTGTATCGAGCAAGGCCCCTGCCCGATATCCGGCTGGAAAGTCTGCTGCTGTCTGTCGCCCTTCTAAATCAAGAAGGCGACACCTATCTTACTTATTTCAGTCATTTACTTCCTTCATTTATGCAATGTAATCAGACCCTTATTTGTTAATGGAATTAGAAGAGTTTTAATATCTATTGCTCTATGTTTGGTATCTTTTGTTGGATGATCGTTTTGTTTAGCATCCGAACTCTAGCTTGTATGCTTGGATCATGTTTCGATTAGCTACTGAATCGTGTTTCCCATTGCAACAGCCTCGAGAGAGGTGTTGTGGCTCTAGTGTTTGGTCCGATTCTGGAGTACGAGAGTGCCCGGAATCGAAGTTGCTTTAGTAACCTTTCCACTCTAACTTAAGTCCAGCAACCTCGAGAGGGGTGTTGATGCTTGGTTACAGGTACCCGCTTCGAGAGGAGGGGTACAAGATGTTTCTGATGCCGCTTGTTTTACCAAAGTTTTCTCCTTTGTACCTTGCTATAGCATTAGTATTATCTCTCTGTTTCCGTTGCGCAAAAACCCTACCAACTGATAAATGCTTAAAACCTAATTTTTCCTCGTAGCTCCATTTGGAGATAGAATTCTTTTGTTTTATCGATCTTTGCCTGTTGTTCCCTTGAGGAACTTTTATCATCTCCTTGCCTTTACCGGAGTGTAACGTGTCGATTCAGCATTCCCAACACTACCACCCTTGTCCCTGTGTTCGACCCCGTATATCTACTTGGGCCCCGTAAATAAAGTTGTGGGGGCCTAGAAGGTTTCAGATTATAAATGTAAAAGTCCGACTACTTCAAATATGCCTCCACTTTTTGGACGCGTGATTTAGGCCGGTCAACTTTTTGACACCATTGCTGGGGACAAGGCAGAACAGTACTGTTGACGAACCCAAATCCACTAACTACACTCCAGTGCCTCAAACTTAGAAATAATCTTGACAACACTCTCTTTTTCCTTTTTATTATTATTCTTTATCTAAATGAGTGGTTATTATTATTCAATAACAAGTTTTCTAACTGGATTCTTTTTCACACTATTTCAGCTACTCAGAATTAAGGCATTTTGCTCACCTGAGCATCGACATAATATAACATGCCGCCTCGTGTTGAACAACCTCTTTCTGAAGGTGAACGCCAAAGGAGGGCTAGACCTCACTCACCCCCACCGGAAGATAACGACCGCTACAACGGCAATGATCAGCAGGAAGATCCAGAAATGGAGCAGTCTGAGGAAGATCATCGCCAGGATAGACATCGTTGTCACCAAAGGCACAGGAGGAACAAAAATAATCAGGAACAACGCCAGGAAGGCAGCGACAACGATGATTCAGATGAAAAAGAAAAGACTATGAGAGAGTTAGCTTCCACAAAAGCTAACAATTCCAGATGCCATGTCATCATACAGCGATTCAACACCACCAACTTCAAGCTCAAGCCATCTGTCATCTCCATGATTCAGAATAAAAGCTTTAGAGGAAGTTCTAAGAATGACAATCCCTATCACCACTTGGATGCCTTCAAAAACATATGCGACACCATCAAAATGCGGGGAGTCCCCCAAGAGGTAATCTATTGCAAGGGCTTCATCTTTTCTTTGGAAGATAAGGCTCTGTCATGTTATCTGGGGCTGCCCCACCAAGCTCTGAATGGATGGGGAGCATTGGCAGACGCCTTCGTGAACAAGTTCTATCCAACTGAGAAGACCGTGCGGGACAGACAAAGGATAACTTCCTTCATGCAAAAGCCAAACGAGAACCTCCACGACGCCTGGGAAAGATATCAGGAATATCAGAGGGACTTCCCTCATCATAATTACAAGAAAGGTTTCTTGATCACCACCTTCTATAACGGTTTAACCCCTGAGGAAAGGGTTTCACTAAATGCGGAAGCAGGAAGTGACTTTCTGGGAAAGAAGTCGAGCAAGTCCGAGAAGATCATCAAAAACATGGCCGAGTTGCAAGCCGGCACTAACTATGATAGATCCGATAGGGGACAAGCTAAGAAGGCTGGTGAAGAACCTTCTTCTGAATCCAAGGCCCTGGAGACCATCACTTCTCTGATCCAGAGGATCGCAACTGATGTGAAGCAACTGAAAGAGACCAGTGGGAAAGGAAAGAAGCAATTCGAGAAGGTTATGAAGTGTGTTACCTGTGGAGAGGGAGGACACGGGGTAGATAACTACATCTACACCCGACCCGACGCATCGAGTGATACTGATTCTGAGGATGAGAAGACTGAGAATGTTTCTTTTGTTAACTTCAAAAGGCCAGACCATCCCGGTTTAAGTTATGGCAACAAAGACGCAGTTGAAAACTTACATTAGCTGCATACTTCCTCCAAGCCGCCTCAAGCCTTCGAGAAGAGGGGAGGACCAAGTCAATACACCAAAAACACCTCCTTCCAGTCAAACAAAGGAAACTTCCAGGGGCAAGTTAAACACCAAGGATCAGCTAAAGAATAGGGACAGGACAAGGTTTCAGGCCAAGCAGATGTGGTTGGAAAATTGTTTGATTTTGTGAAAAGACAGGACACAATTAATGACCAGCTAGCGCAGAGTGCGCTTTCAAATTCGGGTGTTTTGAACTCATTGCAGGTCCAGGTGGCGGATATGCAGACGCATCAACGCCAGATTGATCAGCAATTAGCTCAGATGGCCGAATTAATCAAGAATCCCTCGGGCAAAATACCATCCAACACTGAAACCGCCAAAAAGGCGGGTTTGTGATCGAAAGAGACATGGATTGAGTTCCGAGAGATGGATGATGCTGAAAGCTAAAAGTGAAGAACCTGAAGCGTCGAGCTGGTGACGAGAACTCCAGCTCTCCTTGGGAGGCAACCCGAGCTTTTTATTTTCCTAGAATAGGATGTTAATAATTTTCTGCAAAACAAACATTACGAACATTTGGACTGTAATAAGGCCCGAGTCAGTGCATGCGCCACATGTGTTGACTCTTTTGTTTTATGGGCCACCGCTCTGTTTCATGGACCAGGATGGGTAATACTATCTGAGGCCATAAGCTTAACCTTGGGCCAATGATGTTTTACTCATCAACCGCTTTTGTTTCCCTGCTTTGTTTTTAAGTTTTTCATCTTGATTTGTTCTGAAGTCTTCGTATCGGGCAGGAGCTCACCCGGCACGCTGAACATGCTCATATTGGGGGATGGTATTTCGGGCATCGCAAAGGTCGTGACAGATGACATTCCTGGGTGGCGTGCGCTTGTGTCGTGCAAGAGGAGTAATTACCCTTGTGCCAACGGATGGACTGCCCGTCTCGGGAATGACCTATCCCAACGGTCGGCATGTGTCCCAGAATTACCCGTTTTACCCCCGGTTGAGATCGCTATATATAGCATGGAGAGTTTACCATGTCGGGAAACTGCCCTTACTGTTTCACCTACCCATATTGTGTTATGATTTCCTTTGTTTGCTCCTGTGTCGCGCAGCCTCCTTCTGCTCTCGTGCCGCACGAAAAGCTTAAGAAAACAGCAAAGGTATAGCCCGACAGCCTTATCGTTCTGCCTTGCCTGAAACGACCTCCCTATCGCGTATCATATCGGGCAGACGGCTTTAGCTGAACTTCCTTGTATCGCCCGACACATGTGTCGTGCGACACGCCTTTAGCACGTGCTTGCCCGATACGCCATATCGAGCGATAACCGTGTCGCCCCTCCTTGTGCCGCCTCGCTTGTTTTATTGTCGGACGACACATTGTTTTATCTGGAAGGCCTATCAGGCACTTTGTTTCACGCGGCCATATCGCCCGACATACCCATGCCGGGCGACGAGCCTAACGCGCAGTTCTCTCCATATCGTCCTGTTCTGTATCGCCTAAGATGTTCTTTTGACGGACGACACCCAGATCTCGTATCGAGCACGAGCCTACGTCTTTGAAAGCTTCGTATCGCCCAATACAGTGGTGTGGAGTAACTTTGTTTTGGGCCGAATCTTATCATGCATTCAGTTTTTCCCTTTTTAACACCAGTATTAATTTTTAGTTCTGCTTACCTAATACCGGCACACTTAATTGATTAGTAAATTTGTTTAATGCTAACAGACATGGCCCACACAAAGCAGACTATCGTTCGAGTTGACAGACACGGCAGAAGAATCGATACCGAAGTCGCAGTTGAAGCGACAACGGTCGGGCAGAAATGCCTGAATCCCAAGGCAGCTGGGCCATCGACTCCTGAAAAGAGAACAAGGACAGGAGAAGTGGCGGCTCCAACCTCAGCTCCAACAATAGCGGCAGAACCCCTGGATCACACACCAGGAAGGTTCATGCCGAGAGACAACGAGCATGGATGCCGGTATGCAGAACTGGGGACCAAGCTCTACAGACCGAGCAGATTCTGCCACCAGTCTTCTTTCATGCAGCTGGGAATTTTTGAAAGATTGGGGAGCATCCTCGCCGCGGCAGGACTGAGGAAGATCTGCCTCAACCGTTCTTCCTCCTACACCGAACTCACAAGGGAGTTCATGTCGTCTCTCCGCCGGGTGAAAAACACTGATGAGGAAGTTGAAGAATACGGCGGAGCAGACAGACTGCAAGCGCGGCTATACAACTCAGAGCACGCCATCTCTGAGAAGCTGCTCAATAAGATCTTCTCTTCCAGTGAGGAGGAGGAGAAGCTAATGAATAACGGTGAAAGGATCACCAAAGGATATGGGTTCAACCCTGTCGATCTCTGGAAGAAGCTTACCGGTGAAACATCGTTCAAGACGGGAAGCAAGGTGGTGGTGGTGCACTCATGCTTCTGGAGAATAGTGCACAAGCTGGTGGCGTGCCTACTGTTCAGCAAGAACGAGTCCAGCAATATTTACCTTGAAGAACTCCACATCATGTGGCACATGATAGAGGGGAAAGTAATCAACCTGGGGCAGTTTCTGCTGAATAGGCTACACCCAATAAAGGATGCCACCAAGGAATATTGTATGGGTGGCATCATCAACCTAATCGCGGCGGGGCTTGGGTATCCACGGGAGCCGCGTACTCTGTCGAGGACAAGGGGCGATGAGATGATCGACCTCAAGTACCTCATGAGGGCAAGCATCATAAAGAAGGAGGGGAGATACTACTTCTACAAGTTTGCAAGGGCAAACACCCTCCTTCCACTCCCTCGTTGTGCCGCCTATGATGCAGAAAAGTTGGTCTTCACCACAGTAGAAATAGAAGCTGTGGCAGTACACGCAACTTACGCCGCCACCACCAGAATACAAGAAAGCATAGCTGCAAAAGGAGAACCAATCCCTTTTGACACTCGGCAGGACAAATCTTCAGCAGCCCCTGCCGAGCAGCCCATTTCTCCAGAGCCACCGACGACAGCAGTTGATAGCACTGTCGTCGCTCCTACTATGCCAGCCATAATAACGACAACCTCTTCCATGGCTGAGAAAGAACCGGCGATCTTTGAGGTCGTCGAGACAACGATGGGAGCTGTCGCGGGAGAGACAACCACTGCTCCCGAAGCTCTTGTGGTGCCTTTGCAGGTAGAAGAACAAGCACAACCGAACGCCGATATTAGGGTGTTCGCCGAGATCCTTGAGATGGAGATCGGAGCTGCACGGCTAACACCGACACTGCCGCCGGTGTCCCCCATAGCAGCTGCTGATGAGATCACCAACAATGTAGAGGTGGAGCAGCATCCACCCACACCACGACCATTTCCACCACCATAAGAAGGCGAGGCGATGGCAGCCACGAAAATGCTGACGCCTCGCCCAACAACATCCACCTCACGGACAATCGAGATAGGTTCTACCTCGTCAGGTAGACCCTCGCGCGAGGGTGGTATAGAGGGGACGTGAGGGAGAACTGTAGGAGCCCCTCCGTCACTCGGGAAGATGCTAGGGAACGAATTCGACTACTTGCGGGAGGTAACAGATACCCACTCGGCTACATTTACTTCTCTAACCCGCAAGTTTTCTTTTTTCCAGCAGAGGCTGAACGACCAGGAGAAGGTACTGCTGACTCTAGTTGGACTTCCTGACCAACTAGAGGTATTCAATGCAATGCTTCAGTAGGCCTTCCAACGCCTTGACGAGGTCGTGGAGAGGTTGAATAGAGTGGATGGCCATCTGCACCGAAGGAAGCCGAGAAGGTCTCCATCACCTCCTGGAGCAGGCTCTCCACCCTCCTCGTCGGCAACCTCATCAGGACAATTGTCCTCTTCCTTCTCCAGCAGGTCATCCATAATGCCTGAGGAAGGGACGCAACCAAGGTCAACCAACGGAGCTCCAGTAGGATAGGCGAGCTCCCGCGGTCCAGAAGAAACAGCTCCCTCAGCCTCCCTGGACGAAGCTGAAGATGATAATGAAGATATCAGCGTCTGGGAGGACTCTTCTGATGAATCGGAGGGAGAGGGAGGGACATCTATGATGTCCACCAAAGACACCCCCCCGAGGAAGAAAGTGAACGGCAGATGCATTCTCTGCACCATCAGAGATACCTTCCTTCGAGATGGTGGACTTTGACAGAAGAGCAATCAGATACCTGACGATCAGGGACCAGAAGCTGCTGAATAAGGTTTTGAGGTCACAGGCTAACGAAGAGGAAGTCATATAGAGTGACGACTATTTCTCAGTGCAACGGGGAGCACTAAGAAGCATGTTACGCTCCCCAGCTGTCGTTGGAAAGAAGTTGTTCAGGGTCCTACAAGGCGCCGTGATAGAGAACGCAGGCGTTAGGACAGGCCGACAGACGATCTACAGCGCCACCCCAGCCTTGGCGAGAAGACTGATGAGGGGTTTGTATGATTCTACACAGGTGGCCAGTATGCTAAAGCACATTGAAGAGAACAACCCAAACTTGGTGCTGGCCCCTACAAACACCAAAAGAACCGGTTCTTATGCATTGCTGACCTCTATAATCATGATGTTCAACTACTCAGATGCTGCAACAGAGAGGTCCCGTACACAGGAAACACTTTTGTGCACCCCGAAGACAAACATCTGAGGCTACTCCCGCTGCACCTCCACTGTGTTATCAAGAATGGAATCCAACGCCACAGTGGTGTCTGGAATTTCTTTATGCTAAGGGACTTCCCCATCCAAGAAGAAGAGGGAAGTGGAAACAACACCTTTATAGTCCTGTGAGTAATGGAGATGATACATATCTTCGGATACTTAAGACAACTCCAGAGCCAAAACTTCTACCAGCTCAGAAGCACTTATGCACTGTTGTTGATCAAGGACAAATGCTATTTCCAGGACGCAGGGGTACCAGAGAGGTTGCAGGACAGTGACTTAGAAGACGAATCTTCGCAGTCCAGCAGCACTCCAGAGAAGGAAGCCGAGGTAGAAAAAGACATGTACGGGGCAGACAAGCAGTTGGAGATCCTGCGCGCAGTGCACGGATTTGAAAACCCTGCTTCACCTGAAACTTTAGAATAATTGATCAACAACGTCGACCGCTTCTCGTGCTCTATACTCACGCAGGAGCAGGTTAATGAAATTCTTCTGAAGTTATCCGATTCTACCCCGAAAAACGTAATTTATGAGGCAGGCAATGTCATAGTCCCGGTTGATGACTTAAGGGACTTGGTAAAAGATGGAGGATGCATGGCGATATCTGTGGCGGCCGCCTACATCCAAACACTACAAACAAAGTTTGAACATGCATACATTGCTCATCCATTGATGTTTAATGACATCTGCCTTGCCGATGAAACAAGAGCAAAGCAAACTTTTCTGGCAGAGTTGGAATGCAGGGTTCCACGCACAATCTTCCTGCCCATCCTGCATTACAACCACTGGACGCTCTTGACGGTGTACACTCGCCAACAAGCAGGAATATTCTACAACAGCTTGGACAGCAACAAAGACCATCCTGTGTAGCGTACATCAGCAGCGTTGACCTCCCTCAAGCGCCCAGTACGAAAATACTATGAGGATGTGGAAACACTGATACAACCATTCCTAGACACAGCAGCAAGCAAATGGCACGAACTCCAATTCTACCACCGCAGTCCACAACAGATTCCTCTATCCAACGATTGCGGCATCTTCGTGCTGGAATGGATATCAAATGAAGCGACGCCTGACTAGCTCCACCGCATCGACTATCATAGCAAACGAGGAGAATATGTGTGGGAGCTTCTATCTGGCGCAGGCGCGCTCACCAGCTAACCCTCACTGGGTTAAAATTACCCTACCTTATCCACTTCACAACTCTGGGACAAAGTGTGGAGTAAGTTGGGGGGGTACCATGTACCAATGAGGGAGGTACAAAAATTCAAAATTTTTTAGCTCCATCCGACAGCGAGCCGAACCCTCCACGACTGCCAAAGTGTGTTGGGTGATACGGGTCACCCACCGGCAGGCGCCACTCGTCACGACAACCGATAGCCCGACATCCTTGTGTCGGGCGACATGCATATCGGGCATCACTGAGGCCGCAATAATGGAGCTGATTATGGAAACGTGGCGCCCGGAGCACCATAACTTCCTCCAACCGCTGGACTCTGATGGGACAGGTCGGAATATTTCGAGAGATAACTAAGGAAATCATCTGGAGCTCGCTTATCGTGCCTCAGGGTGTGTCGGGCGATTCTAGGTGGGCACTTCCCCATCCCGAGAGGGAGGGAATGGTTCACTTAAGGTCGGTCCCGGGCACCGCTGCAGGCCGATATCGGCCAACAATGACGTCCGATAGGTGTACTCGATACATAAAGCAATGTTGCAGCCCGACATGATATCGAACCCCGATACGCATCGCCAGTCGCGGCGTGGAGGGTGCCGCCCGACATGATCGTATCGGGCCAGGGCGCCACGCGCGATACATCCGCCCGTCGTGAGTGTGTCGCCCGAGAGGGTGTGCCGCCCGAAACGTGTGTATCGGGCAAGGCCCCTGCCCGATATCGGGCTGGAAAGTCTACTGCTGTCTGTCGCCCTTCTAAATCAAGAAGGCGACACCTATCTTACTTATTTCAGTCATTTACTTCCTTCATTTATGCAATGTAATCAGACCCTTATTTGTTAATGGAATTAGAAGAGTTTTAATATATGTTGCTCTATGTTTGGTATCTTTTGTTGGATGATTGTTTTGTTTAGCATCTGAACTCTAGCTTGTACGCTTGGATCATGTTTCGATTAGCTACCGAATCGTGTTTCCCGTTGCAACAGCCTCGAGAGAGGTGTTGTGGTTCTAGTGTTTGGTCCGATTCTAGAGTACGAGAGTGCCTGTAATCGGAGTTGCTTTAGTAACATTTCCACTGTAACTTAAGTCCAGCAACCTCGAGAGGGGTGTTGATGCTTGGTTAGAGGTACCCGCTTTGAGAGGAGGGGTACAGGATGTTTCTGATGCCGCTTGTTTTACCAAAGTTTTCTCCTTCGTACCTTGCTATAGCATTAGTATTATCTCTCTATTTCCGTTGCGTGAAAACCCTAAAAACTGATAAATGCTTAAAACCTAATTTTTCCTCATAGCTCCATTTGGAGATAGAATTATTTTGTTTTATTGATCTTTTCCTGTTGTTCCCTTGAGGAACTTTTATCATCTCCTTGCCTTTACCGAAGTGTAACGTGTCGATTCAGTGTTCCCAACACTACCACCCTTGTCCCTGTGTTCGACCCCGTAAACAAAGTTGCGGGGGCCTAGAAGGTTTCGGGTTATAAATGTAAAAGTCCGACAACTTCAAATCTGCCTCCTCGTTTTGGACGCGCGATTTAGGCCGGTTAGGTTTCCACCATAGTTACCCACAATTTGAGTCTACTATTCATCTCCATTAGGATTTCATTCAATTGTTCACAATTGGAGATTCACTATTCATTCCAATTAGGGTTTTGTATCTTATTACCCTAAATTGGAGTTTCATACATCACTACCCTGAATTAGGGTTACATTCTCACCCTAGATTAGGGTTATACTTAAAATTGCCCTGTTAATTAGGGTTTATGTTCATGATTAGGGTTTCATGATCTCTCTGCTTATGGATCATACCCTTAATCACCACATGAATCATATTCATGTTCTGAATTCATGCTAACATCATCTCAACTTGATTAGGTCATATCATCCCTTCAATCAAGTACATACAACTATGAAGGACATAATGTACCAAGTCATTGATCTTATCTCAATTAGGGTTCATCCCTTAATTGGCACTAAACACTTAGGTACTATTAGGGTTTCAACCTTTGTACCTTCATTGATTATCATTACTAATAATCATTGGACTAATGGATCATTCATCATCTTAATTCTCAAGAGATTCAATCACATTGGACCTCCATTATATAAGGTATCCAATTGAATTGACCAATTGGATCTTCAATTACAATAGGTGTCCAAGTGGATTAACCAATTGAATCCTTAATAAATCTTGACTAATTGAACCCTAAACGGTCTTAATCTTTCAAAGTTCAAACAGTTTGAAACGGTTTGGTAAAGGTGGTGCTTGAGACCGTTTGCTAAAGTAAGTACTTGAAACCATTTGCTAAAGTACCTTTTTGAAACCGCATGAACTCAACCGGTTTGGGATCGTTTGGTCCCAAACGGTCTTGAGACCGTTTGGTCCCAAATGGTCTTGAGACCATTTGGACTCAAAAGGTCTTGAGACTGTTTGGTCCAAACCTCCTCAAAAACGCATGGACCAAATATGGTCTCAACCAAACAAATTGGATTAGGGTTTCCAATGTTGATTCCTTCAATCATTGAATTCATGGAACCAATCATCAATTGGACCTATCCTCATACTTCAATTGAATTAAATAGGTTAACCATCAACTGATTTGACCCTGAATTGACCCTCAATTGGTCATCAATTAGGGTTTGATTCAATTGAATTAGGGTTTGGAATCGATGATCCTTCAACACTAATCAATGTAAGATTAGTTGCTTTGAAACCATTGAACCATCATCCAAATTGGATATTTAGAGAGGTGTGTGCTTATCATCTTCAACCTCTGAACTCACGAAACCTTCTGTGGTTTCCATGGTGATTGCATCGATCAACCAAATCAATTATTGTAAATGTAGAAATGATCATTATTTGACATGGAATTGAATGCAATAACAAAATCAAGGGTTCAAATTATAAAACCCGCCTCAAATTGAGATCCAAAGCTCCAAGCTCATGGAAACAATGGTGGATGCAAATCCTTTCACCATTCCAAGGCTCATCCTCAAGGTTTGAGTGAAAAGGAATGGTCAGAATTGAAGAGGAGATCGAAATAGGAAGAAATCCATAATTTATTTTCGATTTCCACCATGGAATCAAGGTGAAATGGATCAAGAACCTTACCAACAGGTTGGGGGTCGTCCTCCGACCCTCCCAAGCTCCCTTGGTCGTTTCCCAAGCAAGGAAAAGAAGTGGGGTCGAAAAAGCCTTCCATTTGGCTTGTAAAATGTTCTTTTATAAAAATTCAATGAGAGAGAATATACTTTGTAAAAATCCGATTAATCCCAAAAATGTGGCCGCCTCTTCCCCCTCATCTTCCTTAGGGACGCGGCTATCTTGGTTGCCTTTTATTCCTCTCAATTATCCATGATTTAAAGAAAACCAAATCAAGCACCTTAAATCATATTATATTAATATCCATATGTGAGTGGATATTTCTTTTTCTTATAAAATTGTGAGTGAGTTATCCATTCCCTTGGATATTTTCGTGGTACTTGCAAGGCTCAAGGATGTCCACACACATCTGAATCCAACCATTTTAATTTTTGTTGAAGCCCCTTTAATTAATACATTTATTTTTTCCCTAAATCGAATCAGGGTTTCAATTAGGATTAAATCTTGATTATTTTAATATCAAGATTCTTTCTCCTCCAACTTAATTAAAATGAGGCTCCCCTCTCATTTTATTTACTCTACATGGTGACAAGAAACATTAGGGACCTTATTGAAGTAATAATTTGCATATTGAACCCTAGGTTTTGGGTAAATTGCACTTTACACCAAAACTAGGTTTTAATGCACAAACATTGCTTTATTAGCTTTTCCTTGGTACTCAGGCTACCACAAGCCATACCTCTACATCATCTTCATTCTTATGATGCTTAAACATATGAGGAACATATTATCGTGCAAAATTTGCAATTTAACCCCTCAACTTGGGTAAATTGCACTTTAGTCCAAAATAAGCAAACATTGCTTCAACATTGTTCAAACATGACCAAAATTGAAACATAAGTTCCGCATGAGACTTAATTACTTTTCACAAGATAAGATTAAGCATATAATCATCTTTCTTAATCAAAACACCTAGGGTTAAAGCATAACCCAGGTCAAGGATGTTACACTAACAATGTTTTTCAACAAACAAATGAAATCAAGAGTCCACTATCAATATCTCAGGTTCGTGAGGATTAAATTATATATATATATAAATTGAGAAAAATATACAAAACCAAAACAAAACAAAGCCTCTTTTAACAAGAGCAACATAAGAATCAACATTTGAATAACCAGTTCTGGATTTTTTGCCATGATAGGATCTTTGATTGACAAGGCTTAATTGGATTCACTGTTGAAGATCCTTGGGCGATGATGAGTTTTTCCCTTCATAGTCATTAGAAATTTCAATTCTCGAAAAGGTTCACTCGAGCCAACAAACTCAGTTAAATTTGGGTAACCCTATAAGGTCACATTATGCTTCCATAATCTCTTTCATAACATCCCCACTACTTCACTCATATGACATACACGATTCCCACTCATAAATGAAGCTAGATAATATCTCTTGCGACATACTCCTGGGCTTTCATTTCTATCATATGGGTATGAAACCTCTTGGAAGAGTTCATTTTGGGTAAAAGAAATCCCCTGTCTTTAGGTTTTGAGCACCAATGTTCTACAATAAAGATGCACCTTTGTGGGATATCTGCTCGTAACAAATTGCTTAACCGTGATAATACATCCAAACTTATGATGATTATCACCCATACAAAAAACAAAGTCAATAAAACATGTAACCCAGAGCCAGAGGTGTCCCCAATGAAGGGATATCCCATCCTAGGGTTCTGAGCACCAATGTCTCGCTATTGCAAATACAAACAAGGGATATGTTCTTGTGGTGAATCGTTTGGGTTCCATGAGAGAATCCCTATTAACATGATGTCCAGGACCAATGGGGTGGTCTCAATTCTCAATATTTTGTGAATATTCTGAGTGTTGTCCTGATTAAAGTCTCTTTGATGGTTAAATCCTCTTATTGATAGCTTGAGAGCCATGGATGTTGCTTAAAATGCCTTAGTTGTTATCTAACTCACTCACCTCATATTCACATATTGTTTTTAAACACACCCTCCATCATCAAGCTTAACTCCTTTCCACTTGCATAATGTGACTAAAACATGGTGCCTTATTTGTTGGGTTTTAGGGGAGGCGGAGAAGGTAGCAGAAACAAAAATTTTCCTCCCCAAACCCAGAACAAGGAAACGCATCAACGTCTATACAATAGGAAAGGGATGGTTTGTGGAATCATACCTTGTCCTGAGGCTTGCTCGGAGACAATACCTCACGGCTTGCGCGGTCTTCACCTCCGGGCTTGGACGGTGTCTATGCAGCTCCTGGTCTCACCGGGACTGTCGGGATTGACATCTATTCTCCGAGCGGCAGAAATCTCCCCCTCTGAAGTAGTCCACACGGACCACCTGGAACTCCAATCACCTTGTCCCACAAGGAATTGGAAGGAATCCCACCCTCTTGTCAGCGTACTAGTCGCCGACACACTCTCCTGCCACCAGTCGCTTTCTACAGTTGTCTTTCCCTTGTTGTGCCTCCCTTATCGGGTAGCACTTGCTCGGGCTATCTCTCGGTTACCAAAACCAGAGAGAACGACAACTTTACAGAGAAACTGGTTGCACTGAGTTGCTATCTGAGAAGCCCCCAATACCCCTATATATATAGGAGGGTCATGGGACAGGGTTCTCCATCCCGGGCAATATGGGACTAAAGCAGGAGTAGAAGGGTTTGAGATTTTCCACAAAAACAACCAACTACATGACCTGAACCGATCGTTTCACAACTGAAACGGTCGGTTGGGGACCTGAGCCGGTCGGTTGACTCCTCAACTGATCAGTTGGGACACCTCAACCGGTCAGTTCACTTCTGAACCGGTCAGTTCGTGGCCCTGGTCAGTTCCCGATTGACTTTTCTTCTTTTGTTTCTAATTGGTATCAAATACCAATCCTTATTCCAATCGAATTGGACAAGTAAAACAAAAAGAATTTTCTCACCAATCTTACTTTCCCAACTTGCTCGGTTGGACCGGTGAGCTGATCGGTTCAACATTTGAACTGGTCGTTTCACCCTGTCCATGAGTTGATTGACTCACAACCTGAGCCGATCGGTTCACCATGCTCAGTCGATCAGTTCATCACATGAGCCGATCGGTTGGGAGTGCAGATTGTGTAGAAACAGTCAATTGCAGTTTCAATCAATTCGATACTCTAATCAAGCTGTCTAACACCTTGAACACTATGATTTTGAGCTATCAATTAATTGAGTGTTTAATTGAACTACTAAACTCCTTTAGTAATCAATCTAAACATTATTTGTGGACAAAACTCCTCTTCCAGGTTAAATCCTATGTGTGTGACCCTGCAGGTCCTTTTCACGTTGGTAGTGAAAGTCCATAACACTTATGACTTTACAAGCAAAGAGTGGTGCCTAGTCACACATCAGTGCTACCCAAGTGAAATAGAAAGTTGGAGAACAACTTTCAATCCTACAATCCGTGAATGGTGTTACAGAAAATGTATAATTCCTTTGTCACTGATATCCCGAATGAACTCGAGGCATGGAACAATCATCCTGTCAACGTTCATTCACTTTCTTGATCTCAAAGCAGATTGGAAGAGATATGTATGACATCAATATCACATACTGATTCACACATGTGTGTGCACGCTTATTTCAATCCTACTCATCAAGTGGCCTTGGATATCAAACTCCCTCAGGAGGGACAAATCCCATATATATCACTCACCCCTCAAAAGCCCCATGTGTCAAAGCCACACAATCATCACCTTTATAACAACCCATGTTTCAGGACTGCGTTTGATGATGTCAAAGTGTGCCCAATGACATGTGTTGAGTGTAGTGATTTCAGGTCAAAGAATCACACTCACCACCATCATTGTGAGTACTGACTGTGACTACCATGTCATGGTTCCATGTGTCAAACTCACAGTGGGTCTGTCTGGTACATTTGTTCTCTAACAAGTACCTATGTGTTTGGTTTGATATCTCTATATCATGACTAATGAGATTCTGTCATCAACCAACACCACAATCTAATCGTCTATGATATTGTTGTCTATCTACCTTCCACAATGACATCCGACTAGGGACATAACAAGAATGTACAAACTCTTAGCATCTGTATGATCTCATCGTTCAGGTCCTGAACCTAAAGGCATACGTCATTGAGTACTGTCATCCTCTAGACATTCAATCTGTTCTATCACTATCTCATATGACTGAACTAGAAAGAATTGGAAGCTTGCCTTTGATGTTTATCAAATCAGTCTTAATGTATCCCATCAATCATCCCATGATTGGCTCTCAGGGCATACATACCAACAGACTCCCACTTGCACTGCGAGCCAATCACCCTTGAATCATATTCATAGTGATCTTCAAACATGTCCCACATGTTACTGTGCTCTTGTGCCAACATAGTGAGTTATGGCAACACCTTGCCAAAGTCAGTATTAATTGCATGTCTCACATCTCTTCGATGTACGTCACACGTATGAGATGGAGTTTCCATAATATGCGATCATGTATTCCTTTGCTAACCTTTAGCCACATTGCATGATCAAGGATTCCATACTTGTCATCAATGGCCAAAATTTCTACAAGTTCATCTCATGAACTTCCAGATCCATATAGTATCCACTGCTTTTCTCTAACACACGGATACTCGACATTTCCTTTTAAGTGACTTTATTGGAACGTTTCCAATTATCAACAAACTTTCACCTTTTATATATCCTATATATATTTTGCGATTAATTTTCTGTCCTTTTCGGAAGTTCGCATCAATGTAACTCTTTACATTGAACTCTTCCTTATCTCCATAGAACTAGTACTTTAGAAGTACTTATCAAGTTCTTATGGTTTCCAGTAACCCTTACTGGAAGTAGACAGACATCCACTCGTCATGTCCCACATATGAGTTATCAGGATGAGCACATCATATTGTCATGTCCTACATACAAGATGATGAATGCATTTTGTTCTTGCCATGTCCATACATGCAAGATAATGGGATGATTGCATACATGATAGATCCATATCTATTCTTAGTGTTCCCATTCTTCATAATAATTGGACACCTGGCCTTGGGATACTAACTCCATGTAATATGGATAGGTTTTCTCCCACTGAATCTGTGCACACTGAACCCTTCAGTACAGATTGCCAATGTATGCTCTCTCTTTTCTAGGTCAAGAGGTTTTCGAGAACTATCTCTATAGATCTCTATTCCTATCTCATAGGAAACATCTCTATCTTCCTTAAAGATAATTTCCACTTTGGATTTCCATTCTAGAACATTTCCATTTCATATCAACATGTGGAATATGAATACGCTCCCACTAAATCACAGATCCCTTCTTTATCTTTGACATATCAGTCAAACCCTTTGACTATATCATCAAAGTAAAGATCCAATTCTGAGTTGCTTGTACTCAATCAATCAAATTGAATAGTCCATTGTAACTTATAGACTTCATTTGAATTAGTGGATTCATAAACCTTATAGGTTGTGTCACGTACACATCCTTGTCTTATTCCTCATAGGAATGCGGTTTTAGTATCCATATGCCAAATGTTTTAGTCATTAAGTTGCAAGCATCATCCTTCTCAAAATGTTATCCATGTGTCTTAACACTTAAGACTTATTTGCACTTATGGATTTCCATCCAATGGGTGCTACCATCAAGGTCATACCTTATGGTTCACATGGAAGTCATTTAGGATGTAATGGTCATAAACCATAACTCAAAATTCAGTTCCTCATATTGATCTGGATAGTTGACTCATCACATGAACAACTCATCATATAGATGATCGAGGTGTGTCTGTTAAGGATATGAGAACTCACAACCTTTGTGATTCTTAATGTCCTTTATTAGTGTGGGGTATTCTTTATTTAAGAAGAATTTAGTTATTTGATAATCATTCTCTAACTCCTTAGAGTATGACCCCCTTTTTATTTAGACATCACTATGCCTTAATCTTGAGCTCACTATGATACACTATCATAATCACTCATAAGGATCTCAAACATTTCGGTCTAAGTATTTCATTCATTGATCTCATCAAGAATTAACACTTTACCAAATTCATACTTCATCTATGATATTCTTGAACACTTCAAGATATTCATATTGGTATTTCTTCAAACACCATCTAAAGTACTAGCATTCGCTCCAATAGGTATGTAAATACATCACATGTATTATACCTATTTGGATAATCATTCTCCCACTACCATTAGTGAAGATTGATTAATCATGTCCAAGAGATTCATGTCTCTTACTGGTTACCCAACCAAAAGAGTCTAGATTTATCCATAATATGGAAACTAGAAATGAATTTTTCATGATTGATGCTAATTTGATTGTTTGAGTTATCAATAACTTTAGGTATGATTTTATCTTATGCATACCATGTATCACAAGATAAACAAGGCATTTCCACAAAGATCATATCTTTAAGATTGTAACATCAACTTTATTAATTGCCATCATTGTCATACAATAGGAAAAAATAAAGTGTTTCTATCTATTGGCAATATATGAAATAGCAGTTCTCAACTCTATTTCATGCCCTTTAGGCTGAAATAAACTGAAAGATACTCCTATCTATGGCAGCACACTTGCTCCAATGATGGGTACTCCTTTCTTGGTCCTTTCACAAAGGCCATCACTTCTTTGCAGATCTTGCATATCATATATGATAGATCCATATCTTGGTATCATATACCTCAGATAAAGAAGTGGTTCATTTCATGATACCTTAGGTGGAGATCTCCATCCCCTCCTTCATCTTCTTTTGTTCTTCCAGATATAGAGGGAAATTCCCTCATACACCCTTTCCCCATGTGCCTTGAGGCTGAAGACGGCTTATTGCTGGCTAGCATCAGAACACTTCTTTACTTTGCCCTTGTCCTTTCCCTTAAGAATTACCTTTTCTTTGATCACATCGAAGATTATGGTTTGTTTTTCTTCATCTTTGCTTCTACTATCCTCAACATGTCCAACAACTCTATCAATGCTTGTCAAAGTTGTTCATGTTGTAGCTTACCATGAATTGTATGATTCTCGCAACATTTGCAGTATCATACCAATAGCCAACTCTTGGCTCAGAGGGAATCCTTCTTAGTCAGGTTTTCTACATACCCAATTACATTGAGTGTGTGAATACCTTACTGGATCTCCTTCTGTCATGACATACTAGGACAATGTCTTTGAGACATCATATGTCTCATGTTGTCTCTGCAACTCATAGTTCAGAGAACACAACATCAAGCATTCCTCATCAATTTCTTCCTCGGTATGCTTCCATAAGCATACTTTCAGCCATTGATGTGGTGGGATTGAGTTCATTTGGTTGTGGTATAACTAGGACTTAGAGCTTTCGCTCTTTGATTGAGAACACTTCTCATCATCCTAACCAGTCGTGGAATTATTCCCATTTAATTTGTTGGTCTCAAAGACCGATCGCAAATAAAGTGATTATTGTTGATTAACCATTTATTTTAACAAAAGGAAATATATGCAATTTTAGTCCAAAACTCTTTTGACTTATTTGATTGATTTGAAAAGTTGACGATAAAAATTAGGCCTTTAATTAATTATCACTCCCACTATTTTAGTTCAAATTTATAGCCCTCACCATCAATTCGGAAGATTACAGCGTACAACCTTCTAGTGGGCAAGATCCTGAACTCCTCTAAGAAATGGACCAGCTAGGGTTTTCACCCACAAATTAGATCTCTCAGGTAGGCAACTCTTGCCAATTGCATCATATGCAACTCTTGATAAGATGCCATATGCAGCTCCTTGCCATGATCACCTCCATGCCTCAAGGTGCTAGATCCTATCTAGGTCACCTTGTTAAGTCTGACCCAAAGCCAATACGATGAATATGCACCCTGCTTGGGCAGACCCACACATGTTGGATAAATTGGATATTATGATAAATCCCTTTGTTTCGATGATGACAAACATTTCATTCTTATTAATCTAACGAGCTACTTAAGTGTGCAGGAACAAGGTGATGACAAAGTTCTAGGGAATCCTTACGCTTGAATGTTTATAAATGTCATACAATGTAATCATTTGTAAACTTGTACAAATATATAATGTACAAGTATTTAGACTTCATGTAAATCAAGCGTTAGATCTCCCTAGCTAAACACCACACTTAGTTAGGTCATCTCCTTCTAATAGATCACATAATGCACACTCATGCACATACTTAGTATCTTAATCAAAAGATTGAAAACAGAGTCAATCTCGGTCGACCACACTCCTCGACCGAGACACTCTCGGTCGACAAACTTCTCAACCGAGATTGACCAAAAGTAGCCGTTAGACACAGCAGTTGACAATTGCAAATCAACGTTAATCCAGAGAGCCTGTCGGTCGACAAATCCTCGACCGACTGGGCATCTCGGTCGACAAGTCCTCGACCGAGATGGTCTCTGACAGCAACTGCAGAATTAATTAACTAGCCGTTGCTAATGCGCCTAACTTATTCCTAACGGCTAGTTAAGCACTAGGAACCCCCTAGAAGTTGTCTAGAACGTCCTTAAGCTTACTTAGGCCATTCCTATAAATAGGACAACCCATAGGACACTACAACACACTTGTTACACTTGAGAATACACTTGAGCACACTTGAGCAATCTTTTGCAAGCAAAAATTTGAGCACTGTGATCATTGGCCTACATTCTCCTTAGCTCAATCTCGTGTCCTATAGGCTAGATTCTCCTACCTACAGCAATCACAAGTTCACATACTTGGCTAGGAGATCTTACGCTTGACCTAGGCATATCAAGCCTTGGGCTTAAAGGATAAGTTGTAATTTCTGTTTTCCTTTCTTGTTCCTGTTTATCTTGTGTACTCTCCTTGCTACTCCTAGGGTTGGAGGCTGCGGATTGGAGAGGGTTGACTTCTTAGGTGGAGAAGGGGACTTCAAGCTACTTCAAGAAGGCTATCGCAGGGGAAGCTACTTCAGAAGGCTGGTGCAACGGGAGTTGGTGCATCTACTTCAAGGGAAGGCTGCTTCAAGGTTGGCGATTACTTCTAGGTGAAGGCTGCTTGAAGGGTTTAGGAAAAGAGATTGTATTTTATGTAAATTCCTTGAAGAGGTAATAAAATAAATTTCTTTTCAAATCCCGGTTGGGTAAGCAACCGGGTAGTGGACTGACGGCTATAGTATTTGCTATAGTTGGAACCACTCTAAACCCTGTGTCTCCTTGTCCAATTTTCTCTTTGTGGTTGTTGAAGTGCAATAATTGTTAAATTATCTATAAAACTCTATTCACCCCCCCTCTAGAGGTTTTCAATTGGTATCAGAGCAGGCTTCAAGGAGCCCTAACAAGGTCTTGAAGAGATAAAGGGAGGAGATGACTACAACCACAAGAAAAGGAACATGGACCAAAGTTCGACAAGTTGCAATTGGTGCTTAGGAACAAAGCACTCTACGTCTAAATGTCCATGGAGGTCAAAGAAAGGAGATGCACATAAAGAGTGTTTCATTGCTACAATAAGTGAGGAAGAAGAAGAAGAGGTAAGCTTGCTTGATTTACCCAAGGAGGAGTTAGTTGCTATTATTGAAGAAACACATAATAAATATGTTGAATGCAAAAAGAAGTTAAAGAAATCCAGTAAAGAAAATGACGATCTAAATGCTAGACTTCTTGCTCTTACATCCGAAAATGACGATTTATATGCTAAATTGAATACTCTTGGTTTTGAAAAAGACAGCATTATGTCTGATAATCGTACCTTGAAATCATCTCTAAGTAACAGTGAAGTAAAGATCTTTACTCTAGAAACAAACTATGATCTTCTATGTCAAGAAAAAGCTGAATTGCTTACAAAATTAAATGATTTTCAAAAACAACCTATATTGTGCACCCATGTAGATTATGACAATATAGTGAAAGAAAGAAATATGTTATCATCCAATCTAGACCAAGCAAAATTAGATATCAAGAAAAGAATGGATGAGATCGTTAAGTTGCAACAAGAAGTTAGTAAGTTAAGCAACAATGGAATCTTTGATAGAATATTAGAAAATTCCTATCATCAAATAAGGAGAAGAGGACTAGGTTATAAGCCTAATGAGAAATCCCATCAACAACCTAGAAGAACACAAGCGAGTCAATCTGCTTATATACCTAGAGGCACAAAAATGTATATACCCAAGAATAACCTAGATCAAAACCATAGAAAAAGGCTTGAGGTTGATTCAATTTGTTGTCATTATTGCTCACGCCTTGGACATTATTCTTTTTCATGCCCATACAAGAAAAAGCATGTCGAGATGGTATGGGTTCCAAAAACCCCAAATTAAATAGGTTCGACTAAGTTGAGATATGACCAAAGACCTTAATTTGTATATCCTTATGTCTATCTCAACTTAACATTTAGGGATAACAAAATCAAAAATTAAAAGATTTAATAGCACCTTGATACACATATGTTTATCTCAAACTGATCTCTGAATAAGATACAGCCTATATTGCACTTGAAATATATTTCTGAAACAGTTTCTAGAAACTTGATCGGTCGAGAAGTTGTCGACCGAATAATCCTCGGTCGAGCAATTGTCGACCGAGCATATCACTGTTCTCAGACTGCTGTAAATATTTACATTGTATGTGAAAATTATTCTTAACTGATCATGCTTACATTTCTATTTAATCATTCCTTTATTGCACATTTATTTTTCAGAAATACTTGCAATGAATAAAATGTTTCAAATAAATTTTTGTGTGCTTTTATATTAAGCATCACTTATTTTAGTCTATCCAAAGTAATCTTAAATTCATGAATGGATATTATTCTTGAATATGCTTCATCATATTTGATGTCCTTATTAAGCTCTCATAATTAGTACACTTTAATGAGTCTCAAATTTATATTTGCAAGCTATCTGCAGAACTTATACTTCGCATTTGAATGATTCATACTGGAAACCTGCAGAATATGCCTCTTGGTTAAAATAAAATTTGACCAAGGGGCGCTATGGTCGTAATCAAGGGCGACCTAAAATAAACTTTGATAAAAATTGTTTATATGAACATTATTTTATTGAACTTAATCTTAGCATATTTTTAAATCAAAACGTCAAATCATTTGTGGTAATTAGAAACCTTAAATATTATTACTCCCTTGGAATATACATATACATATGCTCTACAAAAATGTTCTATGATTTGCATTAAAATTCAGTCAAAAAATTTGAACTCAGTAAGTATGTCGGTCGACGACTTCGTCGACCGAGAATCACTCGGTCAACCCATCTCACTCGACCGACAAATTCTAAACAGATTCAGTATCGAACGAACTATCGGTCGACGAGTGCTCGACCGAGACAACGTCGGTCGACAAGCGCTCGACCGAGAAATAGCCGTTGGATATGACCGTTACGACCCGACCGTTATGACCGTTTTCTTTACCGTTGGAGGACCAAGTGGCGCGTCTGCAACTCGACCGTTGCGGACGCTCGGTCGACGAGTCATCGACCGACCGGGTTGCTGGAATTCTATAAATAAGTGCAAAAATGAGCCACTTACTCACACTTGCATTTCCTTGCTTCCATAGTCCATCTCTAGTGCAATTTCGTGCAATCCTTCAGCACTCTTACCCTCAAATCTTCCTTGCTTCTTCTCCACTCTCAAGAAACACAATGGCCTCATCATCAACTGTCCGTGGGAAGAAGAAAGTTGCCGGAAGAAAAAGAAGAGAAGATCGGGAAGCCACTCCGCCACTGACGATCATCAATGACATCGCCTTCGTCGACGGAGATGCTGGAGATAGATACTTTCGGCTTTCCTCTAAAGCTCCTCTTCCCCGACGTCCGGTCGAAGTGATGGACTTCATCAACATAGTCGACCTGGAGCATCTCTTTGGAGTACAAAAGCTGAAGGACTTCATCAATCCATCCTTTCCTTCTTATTCTATTAAGGTAGTCAACGAATTCTATGCCAATCTTCTATCCCACACCGAAAATGACACCACATTCTTCTACACCATGGTCAATGGGCATAGTTTTAAATTTTCTGAAGGGGATATTCTTGACATGCTTGAAATTGATATAGATGAATATCAAGATTTCCTTGACCTTTCCACCGGCAATCCAATAAATTTATTTTCCCATGATGACCACACCACTAGTCTTAGTGATATAAAAAGAGCCATATTTCAAGCCAATACCACTTGTCATGAAGATAGGGGAATCTATTATGCAATAAACCTAAAACCGGCATGTAGAATAGTAAACCTCATTGTTTCCACCAACATACATCCACGAGCCAATAAATCCGAGGTTCCTATCTTCCGTATGTGTCTAATTTATGCTATCATAAAAGAAATTCCCATCAACTTCATTCGCATAATACTTAAAAATATGCTTGAGTTTTTTGGCAATCCACCATATGCCGATTTTGTATGCCAGATTACTCAATATTTTCTTAAGTCAAACATTGAAGATATGGGATACATATGGGAGCGTAGACCACCAAAGATAAGTAAGAACACCGTAGAGAAGATGGGAATTGACTTTGGCCATAAAAGGGCAAGAGTAGAAGGAGAGTCATCACATCAGGATATACCACCCCCTCCTCCTACTAACCTTTCCATTGATCCCATCCAAAATACCCTTACTTATATTGCTGGCTCCCAATATCATCTTAGTAGACAATTAAACTACAATCACCATGCCATGACATACTTAAATCAAAGAATGCAAAACCTTTCTCCTGGCCAAACCGATGAATATCCGCATTCTTTAAACCCTGGCATGCTCAACCCATTTAACCCCTCATACAACTACTACCAACCTCCATCTTCACCATCAATGGATCTTGCACATACTCAATTTTCTTCCATACAATTGCAAGACATAGCTGCTCACTTCCGATTTGACCGAGTTCCCACTTTCCTGGAAGCATATGCGTTGACTACAACTGGTGCTTTGGATTGGCAAACTCTGGTCCAATACTATGGAGCCGAGCCATTTCTTGGGAAAGATCCAGACATCGATGTCATTCTTAAATCTTTCCTGTGAAGTCTTGGAGTTGTAATAGTTGTAATGAAAATGATTAGTCAAATTCTATATGATTGTAATCTTCTTCATGCTCTTGAATGAAATTTGCCATTTTTATTCACATGGTTATTTGTTTGGCATATGAGACATCTTCAAAACATGGATTATAAGTTCATTATTGTAGAGCATAACAAATAAGCAAATAATAATTCAAACAGGCAACTATTACAATCAAAATTAAATTTTCAAATAACAAAACAGTTCTCCAGAAACATTCTCGGTCGAGCAACTAGTCGACCGAGAACATTGTCGGTCGAGCAACTGTCGACCGACTGGGTTTCTGTTTTTCAGATTAACATAAATTGCATACATCTTTGTTAAATCTTGGACATCTTATATATTTGCTTAGTATTCAAACTTTCATCTATCTAAGGGGGAGCAAAGCATAAAAGGGGAGATTATCAAAACTTTGACCATTTGATTAAAGAAGCTTACAAAAATATTATGTGTAGCTGAAAATTTTCAAGAAATTTATGAATTTATTGAAAATGGTATCTTGTATTTACAGGAATTCTCTACCCAAAATAGGGCTTTTAGATGGAGACATTTTTTATGTAATCTAAGCTTAGAGGATTCTCATTTAATCTAGGGCTTAACATCCTTTGATTCATGAGAAATCAATATACATTCATCATATGCTTAAAGGAATCTCTTATCATTTCAAGGCTTCACATCCTTTGCGAATGATTAAGAAACAAATTGTGGATAAATTAGATAAAAATCCATGTTCCTAATAGGATATCTAATTAAGGGGGAGCATTATATTAAGGGGGAAAAGAAAACTAAAACATTCAACTTGGATATCTTTTTGAAATGACAAAGGGGGAGAAAGAATATAAAAGAGTTTCATCACATCTTGGCCAGCACTCACTTGAAAAACATAAATAGCTACAAAAGGGAAATTTTCAGGTATGAAACTCACATGCTTTATATTTCCTTATTTCATATTTAGGAAATGTTTGTCATCTTCAAAAAGGGGGAGATTGTTGGATAAATTGGATATTATGATAAATCCCTTTGTTTCGATGATGACAAACATTTCATTCTTATTAATCTAACGAGCTACTTAAGTGTGCAGGAACAAGGTGATGACAAAGTTCTAGGGAATCCTTACGCTTGAATGTTTATAAATGTCATACAATGTAATCATTTGTAAACTTGTACAAATATATAATGTACAAGTATTTAGACTTCATGTAAATCAAGCGTTAGATCTCCCTAGCTAAACACCACACTTAGTTAGGTCATCTCCTTCTAATAGATCACATAATGCACACTCATGCACATACTTAGTATCTTAATAAAAAGATTGAAAACAGAGTCAATCTCAGTCGACCACACTCCTCGACCGAGACACTCTCGGTCGACAAACTTCTCGACCGAGATTGACCAAAAGTAGCCGTTAGACACAGCAGTTGACAATTGCAAATCAACGTTAATCCAGAGAGCCTGTCGGTCGACAAATCCTCGACCGACTGGGCATCTCGGTCGACAAGTCCTCGACCGAGATGGTCTCTGACAGCAACTGCAGAATTAATTAACTAGCCGTTGCTAATGCGCCTAACTTATTCCTAACGGCTAGTTAAGCACTAGGAACCCCCTAGAAGTTGTCTAGAACGTCCTTAAGCTTACTTAGGCCATTCCTATAAATAGGACAACCCATAGGACACTACAACACACTTGTTACACTTGAGAATACACTTGAGCACACTTGAGCAATCTTTTGCAAGCAAAAATTTGAGCACTGTGATCATTGGCCTACATTCTCCTTAGCTCAATCTCGTGTCCTATAGGCTAGATTCTCCTACCTACAGCAATCACAAGTTCACATACTTGGCTAGGAGATCTTACGCTTGACCTAGGCATATCAAGCCTTGGGCTTAAAGGATAAGTTGTAATTTCTGTTTTCCTTTCTTGTTCCTATTTATCTTGTGTACTCTCCTTGCTACTCCTAGGGTTGGAGGCTGCGGATTGGAGAGGGTTGACTTCTCAGGTGGAGAAGGGGACTTCAATCTACTTCAAGAAGGCTATCGCAGGGGAAGCTACTTCAGAAGGCTGGTGCAACGGGAGTTGGTGCATCTACTTCAAGGGAAGGCTGCTTCAAGGTTGGCGATTACTTCTAGGTGAAGGCTGCTTGAAGGGTTTAGGAAAAGAGATTGTATTTTATGTAAATTCCTTGAAGAGGTAATAAAATAAATTTCTTTTCAAATCCCGGTTGGGTAAGCAACCGGGTAGTGGACTGACGGCTATAGTATTTGCTATAGTTGGAACCACTCTAAACCCTGTGTCTCCTTGTCCAATTTTCTCTTTGTGGTTGTTGAAGTGCAATAATTGTTAAATTATCTATAAAACTCTATTCACCCCCTTCTGGAGGTTTTCAACACATTCATCCTTCATGCTTCCACGAGATAGACGGTGCACCACGCTTGGGCGTGCCCACACTTGGTCGATCAAGCTTTTCACGTGTGTCGCATTTGGAAGGCATCTAAAACTTAATATTTAATGAAGGATTTGATTTTATATACATATACATATCCAATCACCAAAATATATAGTACGTATCATATGCATGCTATATCCCACAGAAAACATGCAAAATGATAAAAGCGATGATTAGGGCCAACCTAATGTGATTCCTCGATCCAAGAGGAATCACGGTCATCTAGGTCTACATCACATGCAACCTGTACAAGATGAACTATGTGCTTTGCCTTTCTGGGTTTGATCAATTCATCACATGAATGATCGGCTCGCCATCAGACTGGTCGGCTGGGTGCCACCTGCCGATCGGTTGGCTCCTCCAACCGATCGGTTCGCCTGGTCATCGTGCATCTCATCATGGCCGCCACCCACTCGTCTCGCTCCTCAAACCGGTCGTCAACCGATCGGCTCACTCCTTGAACCGATCGTCTGGAACGTCAACCGATTGGTTTACGCCTTGAACCGATCGTCTCAGCTGTCATCGGGATGTCCGTCATTCTTTGACATAACAGGAAATAAAATCTATCCTATTTTACATTGTAAAAGAGAAACCCCAAGTTACATTTGGGGGGAGCAAAGATAGGAAAGAAATCTCGAATTATTTCGAGTTACATCAGGAATAGGAGAAGAAAGATCGATGCACAAACCGAGATGCAAGCAACCACATACAACCATACACAGATAGGGTTTATTGGCCATAACCACGCTATACATCCACCACAAAACTCGTTTAAGGGCGACGTGTATCGAGTGCATTAATATTACATATCATATATGTATATTGGGATTTGTGGATTTAGGATTGGACATTCATAAAGCCAATTTTATTCGCATCGTATGCAATAAATAAAGGCGACAAACCAAATTCGATCATATCAATAATCCTAAAGTATAGAGCAGTTGACGTGGCTCTGATACCACTATTGGGTTTTAGGGGAGGCAGAGAAGGCAGCGGAAACAAAAATTTTCCTCCCAAAACCCAGAACAAGGAAACGCGTCAACGTCTATACAATAGGAAAGGGATGGTTTGTGGAATCATACCTTGTCTCGAGGCTTGCTCGGCGACAATACCTCGCGGCTTGCGCAATCTTCACCTCCGGTCTTGGACGGTGTCTGTGCAGCTCCTGGTCACACCAGGACTGACGACTTCTAGTCTCACCGAGACTGTCGGGATTGACAGCTATTCTCCAAGCGGCAGAAATATCCCGCCTCTGAAGTAGTCCACACGGACCACCTGGAACTCCAATCTCCTTGTCGCACAAGGAGTTGGAAGGAGTTGCACCCTCCTGTCAGTGTACTAGTCGCCGACACACTCTCCTGCCACCAGTCACTTTCTGCAGTTGTCTTTCCCTTGTTGTGCCTCCCTTATCTGGTAGCACTTGCTCGGGCTCTCTATCGGTTACCAAAACCAGAGAGAACGACAACTTTACAGAGCAACTGGTTGCACTGAGTTGCTATATGAGAAGCCCCCAATACCCTTATATATAGGAGGGTCATGGGACATGGTTCTCCATCCCGGGCAATATGGGACTAAAGCAGGAGTAGAAGGGTTCGAGATTTTCCACCAAAAACAACCAACTGCATGACCTGAACCGATCGTTTCACAACTGAAATGGTCAGGTGGGGACCTGAGCCGGTCGGTTGACTCCTCAACCGTTCGGTTGGGACACCTCAACTTGTCGGTTCACTTCTGAACCGGTCGGTTCGTGGCCCTGGTCAGTTCCCGATTGACTTTTCTTCTTTTGTTTCTAATTGGTATCAAATACCGATCCTTATTCCAATCGAATTGGATAAGTAAAACAAAAAGAATTTTCTCACCAATCTTACTTTCCCAACTTGCTCGGTTGGACCATTGAGCCGATCGGTTCAACATTTAAACTGGTCGTTTCACCCTGTCAATGAGTCGATTGACTCACAACCTGAGCTGATCGGTTCACCATGCTCAGTCGATCGGTTCATCACATGAGTCGATCAGTTGGGAGTGCAGATTGTGCAGAAACAGTCAATTGCAGTTTCAATAAATCCAATACTCTAATCAAGCGGTCCAACACCTTGAACACTATGATTTTGAGCTATCAATTAATTGAGTGTTTAATTGAACTACTAAACTCCTTTAGTAATCAATATAAACATTGTTTGTGGACAAAACTCCTCTTCTAGGTTAAATCCTATGTGTGTGACCCTGCAGGTCCTTTTCACGTTGGCAACGAAAGTCCATAACACTTATGACTTCACAAACAAAGAGTGGTGCCTAGTCACACATCAGTTCTACCCAAGTGAAATATAAAGTGGGAGAACAACTTTCAATCCTACAATCCGTGAATGGTGTTACAGCAAATGTATAATTCCTTTGTCACAAATATCCCAAATGAACTCGAGGCATGGAACAGTCATCCTATCAATGTTCATTCACTTTCTTGATCTCAAAGAAGATTGGAAGAGATATGTATGACATCAATATCACATACTGATTCACACATGCGTGCGCACGCCCATTTCAATCCTACTCATCAAGTGGCCTTGGATATCAAACTCCCTCAAGAGGGACAAATCCCATATCTATCACTCACCCCTCAAAAGCCCCATGTGTCAAAGCCACCCAATCATCACCTTCATAACAACCCATGTTTCAGGACTGCGTTTGATGATGTCTGTAAGGCCCCTGAACTTTCTTAATGAGTTGAAGGAGCTTAATTACCATACTTGAATGCTTATAGCTCTAATATAACCTTTTGATATGGTTTGAAATCATAACGCAAGCTTAAGTTTCAAATTTAGTCCAATTTGGACACTGTTTGAGAAAGTTATGCAATTTTCTATACATTTCGGACTTTTCTGCAATTTACCCAATTGAGGGGTTTTATTTGCAATTTGTCACATACATTATATTCCTTAGTTGTTATATTATAATTCTTGAGATTTTTGAGCCATGGGTACCCTATTTGAGTCATGCTTTGAAGGTGTTTTTATCAAGGGCATTTTAGGGTTTCCCCCCATCATGGATGAGCTACCTTTAGTAGCTATCAACTAAGGAATTATGTGATTGGCTGAGAATTTCGTCAAAGTAAAGCCAAGAAGGTCTAGAGGGACGGTGGGAGAGCTGTGTGTGTGCTTATGTATTTTTAATAATATAAAGCCATGGATACTTGGATATATATTAGAATTTCATTTTTTTTTTCTTTTTCTTAATATTAAAGTGTCATATATTTATCCAAAAGCCCACAAACGAGCCTTTTGCTCTCCATTCTCTCTCTCCTTCTCCCAGCCTCGTCCTCCCTCTGTTCAGCTGCGATTTTTGCTTCCCAAGGAAGAAGAAGGTGGGGATCCTCTTGGAAACAAATTCTAGGGTTGAAATTGATTCTCTTTTTGGGTGTATGAAGCTTCCCCCTAGTGATATTGACCTAAAAGTGTAATTTTTTCCTTATTTCCTCCGTATAATTCTTTTTTCCTCTTCCTCCTACATATATCCAGGTCGGAACCATGGTTTTCCATGGTGAAAGTTCCCCTAGAACTCAAAACTCCTTCCTTCTTGTTTCTTTTCTAGGGTTTTGCTTGTTTGTGGAGAAAATTGCATAGTTGGCCAAGTTCAGATCTGAATCTAAGGTTTCCTTTCCCTATTTGCTCGAGATTTTTGCTGTTGGATATCTGAACTACTCTATAGAGGCGAGTTATATAACATTCTTCACTTATATTGCTTATTAGAAGCTTGTTAGTCATGATTATGCTTGAATGTGATGATCTAAGCATAGTGGAATTATGCTTGTTTAGAATTACGAATTTTGTGGTGTTTCCTATTTTATTCCAGTTCTATATGAACCTGTAAACTTGTGTAAAGCCTTTATAAGGTGTAACATGATTTGGGACAGGTTGATAGAAACAACCTATGGCATTATGTACAAAACAAATGATGGTGCAAATTAGGGTTTTTAAGCTATTTCCTTCTGTATCACATAATTGATTGTTATACCATTCAATAACCAAAGTGTTGCTATCTTAGCAACTTATGTTCGTGATCAAGGGTGTCAAATTTATAGTTACAACCTATGGTTACCACCTTAGGATAGGTTTTGACTCAATTATACATTTAATTATTATCCACTAAGTATTTTAATGATGTTATCAATCGATGATGATATTGGCCTATTATTTGATGATGTTAATTGAATGTATTACTGATCTAGCAACCAATGGTGACTTAATGATCACAATTAATGGTGTATCAGGTCATCACCATATATTATGAATTAGGAATGTAATTGTAGATTTGACTATACCTTGAACCAATGGTTCCTAGGTTCAATTGATCTAATGGTTAGACCTATACTTCAATTGATAACCTTGAACAATGAACCTGATCCAATGAATAATATTGGATGCTTTAACATCCAATGGATTTGAATAAATCACATGTTATTATATGTGGTTCCTAGTGAATATAATTCAATGGTTCAATACCATTAATTGGCAGCATTACCTTTGCCATTGTATAGTTATATTTGATAAATCACTATAATAAGTGGATGTGTAACTCCCATGTGATCTAGCTTGTTATACCTAACCTTGATGTAATTATTTGATGTTGATTGGTTATAATAAGACCTCTTGAATGATTAATGTGATAATGAATTACATTCTTCTTGTGTTGAAACCACATTGTAGTACTATTTCAATATCATAGTGCATTGCCATGTTAATATCTATGGATACATATGTGCTAATGATCTTTTGAGCCTTGTTTAAGGCATGTAATGATGATGATAACCTTACTATACATAATGTGATGGTCTTAATGACCTTTGGGCAAGCTTGAAGCCATGATTGAGGTGAAATCCTCTTTATGTTCCAATAAGGGTTAAAACCCTGGAACTTGTGATAGGATATTGGTATCTTGGAAATAGTATCATGATAAGTGTGGTCCATTAATTTGAAATGAATGATAGGATGTGGTAATATGATTAAGATTTTTACATCAAATGTTTTATATCCTTTGAAGTCATTATACATATATTCTTGTTAGAAAATAATTATGGTTTGAATGTCCACTTGTATGATACAGCCTTAACGCATTCAATTGGCAGTAATTAATCAAGTGTAACCCTAATCATGTAGAGCCATGTGCCGTAGAGCCATCTTCAGTGTCAGAATTTACAGGATGGTGAAACGAGTATTCCCAAGGGAAACTCGGAGCGCATACTGTTGAGTATGTGGGGGTGGCAAGTTGAGGATATATTCTTGTCATCCATAATTGCAGGTTATGGAGGATGGCTATGGTCATGCCTCAGACATTTGATGTGATTGAGGAGAGCTGCGGTTGTACCTCGGATTAGAGGGTTTTGTATACCATGTGTTCTAGTATCGTAACTTGTACCAAGTACGAACTAGTTGTTATCAGTTGATTATATGTCACTGTTGGCAGTTTGACTGGTATGTCACTGCGATTTACTCGTACTGACCGAGGGGAAGAGATCTTAGGATACCGGCACTCCTAGATCTTATACGGAACTGAATAGCACTTCACAGTGGTCAGTTGGACTTTGAGTGGTACGACTCAAACTCCCCAGGGCATAATAATAAAAGATATAATATCAACCGTGTAGTATAATTGCTAGGGTTTAAATACGTATCACATTGGTTGATTAACCCTTGTATTGTCTTTACACTACATATTTCTTACATGATGTAGACTTATGAAAACTGTGTAATTCTACTTGATGCTTCAACTTATTTGCTTAACTGCTTAGTATGCTTAAATTGTTCAATCTGTTCATATTGCTTATTCAATACCCTAACTACTCTATGTAATTACTGTTAATTAATAAGTTATAATCAATATATGTTGGAGAGAGTTATATCTCTCGCTGGGACTGGGTCTCACCCGTGGGTAACCACATTTTTTTTAGGTGGTCGCGGGCAACGTGGTCGAGGTCGTGTTGTGGAAGAGAACCAACCTGGTGATCAATAGATTCAAAAGGTTGGTTAGTTGTAGATGTTAGTTATAGACGTTAGTAGTACAGTCCTAGTGTCATCCCTATACTCTCAGGTCCTGGTATGGGATGTGTTTTCTAGACGATATACTTGTATCGACACGAGATCTTGGTCGTATGCCAATGCTTGTAAATATATGGCATGTACATGTGAAATATTTTTTGTATGCAGGATGTGACTGAGGTCTTTTGACCCTTATGCAAAGCTTGATACAGTATATGAGAATGGAATGATGGACATTTTGTAAATGTTCTAAAGTTTGTTTACACCTTTGGAATCAGTTTTAATTATTCCGCATTTTTGACAATGTGATTAATTAGTAGTTGATCGTGTTTTGAGTTTTGAGTAATATCGTTTAGCGTGATGAGGTGTCACAGTTAAGTTGGTATTACAGCTCTAGGTTTACTGAGTCTACAGGGACATAGGACATATGTTTGAGTCTATTCTTATGTATCCAACATATCTGATCATAGTTTATGCTTATGCAGATATGTCTGGAGGACATGAAGAACATGTTGAGAGTAACTATGTTGCACCAGGAGGAGGTGCAGGGAGGCAGTCACGCAATGAGAGAGTGCCAGAAGCAGGGCCAGAGCAGCCCACAATGCCTCATCTAGACCCGACAATGATTGCCAATCCTGAGTTTCAGCATATGTTTAGACACATGATGGCCACAATTACACATATTGCTGACAGAGCACCAGCACCTCCAGCTAGGGCAGCCGCCTCTAATGTGGAGTTCCAAGGTGTCGGGAAGACATTTGAACGTCTTAGACGTGTTGGGGCAATTGAATATGTAGGTACTTCTGATCCAGCAGACGCTGACATGTGGTTGACTGAGCTGGAAAAAGCTTTCAAAATCCTAAACATTACTGAAGAAGACAAAGTTAAGCATGCAGTATACTTGTTGAAGGGCAGTGTTGGCCACTGGTGGGCCATAGAAGAGGAGAAAAGACCAGGAGTTGTGATAGGATGGGAGGAGTTTCGGAGGGAATTTGTTAGTCGATATTTTCCAGAGACCTACCTAGATGAGAAAATCTCTCAGTTCGAGAAGATTCGTCAAGGAGCTATGAATATCAATGAGTATGAATCAAAGTTTATGGAACTTCTGAGGTTTTGCCCGCACATGGCAGAAACAGACAAGGAAAGGATCCAGAGATTTGAGAAGGGTCTGAGTACAGAGTTGACTACTACAGCATCAGCCTTGGAGAATAGGGAAAGGTTTTCCACCTTTGTGGAATCTGTCAGGAGGATTGAGAGGTCTGCCATAGAGAAGCGTGATGCTAATGCTAAGAAGCGACCTATGCAGTTTCAAGGGCAATCATCTGGAGGCTTTAAGAAGCCAAGGTTTTTCCCATCATCGTCACAACCAAGGTCAACCTTCACTGAACCAAGATCACATGCACCATCACAGTGGACCCCGAGCCAGGGTAGAGGTCACAATTTTCCACTGACGGGAGCCCGCAGTACCTCATCAGTTTTAGTGACAGGGTCATTTAGGCCATATCAGGACACCAGAACATGTTACAAGTATGGGAAAGTGGGGCATACAAGACCTTATTGCCCTATGAAAGATGAGGAGGTGACTCAGCAGGCAAGGCAAAGTCAACAAGGTCCACAACAACGACAGTTTAGTAGTGGTAGTGGCAGAGGACGTGGTCAGGTGTCCCATGCAGGATCCTCAGGACAGGCGAGCAGAGGACGTGGATGGCATCAGGCGACAGCTAGGTTCTATGCCATGACCCAACCAGAAGCAGTGGTCAATCCACGAGTCGTGACATGTCAGATGGAGTTATTTCATCCTGATATGTCTGCTTCTTGTTTCATATCTGTGTTAGTAGACCCGGGTGCGACACACTCTTTTATCACCAGAGAGGTGATAGATAGTTTTTATCTACCTGTTAGCCTTAGATCTGATAGCCTGCGGCTAGAGACTCCTTTGGTTGATTCTGCCGAGTTGCAAGAAGTGTGTTCTTCTTGTGTTATTTCTTTCTCTGGACATAACATTCAAGTGGATCTTCTGCCACTTGACATGCATGGTTTTGATGTAATCCTAGGAATGGATACCTTGGAGAAATATAAGGTAGTCATGGACTGTAGTACTAAGGTGGCGACGTTCCATGATGGAGATGTACAGTGGATTTTTCAGGGTGATAGGAAGATTCTTCCTACATGTTTGATGTCAGCCATGACAACTGAGCGGTTGATGAGACAAGGATGTGAGGATTTCTTAGCTCATGTTGTGGATACCAAGGTGGTAGGTCCTAGTATCCAGGAGGTTCCAGTGGTGCAAGAATTTGAGGATGTTTTTCCTGAGGAATTTCCTAGCATTCCCCCTCCTAGAGAGATTGCGTTTGAGATCAATCTTGTTCCTAGAACACAACCCATAGCACAGTCAGCATACAGAATGGCACCAGCAGAGATGCAAGAGTTAAAAAAACAGTTACAAGAACTATTAGAGAAGGGTTTTATTAGGCCGAGCACTTCCCCTTGGGGTGACCCAGTGTCGTTTGTTAAAAAGAAGGATGGTTCAATGAGGCTGTGTATAGACTACAGACAGTTGAACAAGGTGACAATAAAGAATAAGTATCCTTTGTCGAGGATTGATGATCTTTTTGATCATTTGAGAGGTGCCACTGTGTTTTCAAAGATAGACATGAGGTCAGGTTACCATCAGTTGAGAATTAAGGCTGATGACATACCTAAGTCAGCTTTTAGGACTAGGTATGGTCATTATGAGTTTGTGGTTATGCCGTTTGGGCTAACCAATGCACCTGTAGCTTTTATGGACCTAATGAACAGGGTGTTTAGACCTTATCTTGATCAATGTGTTGTCATGTTCATAGATGATATTCTGATATACTCCAAAGATAGTCATCAACATGAGCAACACCTTCGCCAGGCATTGACTTTGTTGAGGCAGCACCAACTTTATGCTAAGTTCAGCAAGTGTGAATTCTGGTTAGCTGAAGTGTCTTTTCTGGGCCATGTTATATCTGCAGAAGGCATTTGTGTTGATCCCAAGAAAGTGGAATCTGTACTAGAATGGGAGCAACCAAAAACACCGACAGAGATCCGTAGCTTCCTTGGTCTGGCAGGTTACTATAGGAGGTTCACCAAAGACTTCAGTTCTATAGCATTACCCCTAACTAGGTTAACCAGGAAGGATGTTACTTTTTCTTGGAATGACAAGTGTCAACGTTCTTTCCAGCTTTTAAAGGAAAAGTTGACTAGTGCACCGGTGTTAGTACTGCCAGAGCAAGGGAAAGGTTATATTGTCTTTTGTGACGCTTCAAAGAATGGGTTGGGATGCGTGTTGATGCAGGATAAAAATGTGATTTCTTTTGCTTCGCGACAGCTTAAGAAACATGAGGAGAATTACCCAACACATGATTTGGAGCTTGCTGCAGTGGTCCATGCCTTAAAGATCTAGAGACACTATCTGTATGGTGAAAAGTGTCAGATCTTCACTAACAACAAGAATCTACAGTATATCTTCTCAAAACAGGAGCTGAATATGAGGCAGAGGAGATGGATGGAGCTGATTAAGGATTATGATTGCACAATAGACTACCATCCAGGGAAAGCTAATGTGGTAGCTGATGCATTGAGTAGAAAGTCATCTTCATCATCAAGGGTAGATAATGCACAATTAAATTCCTTGATGTGCCATAAGAGAGATATGCTAGTATCTCTTCGCCAGATGAATGTACAACTAGAAGTTTCCTTGCTGGCAGGATTGTTGGCACAGTTACAAGTGAAACCTACCTTGAGACAACAGATTCATGATGTACAAAAAAATGATACTGTGATACAGAATATCCGATCAGGGATTGGTAGTGAAAAGTATGATGGCTTTCACGAGGCAGATGATGCTACAGTTTGTTACCATAATAGGATAGTAATTCCTGATGTTGATGGGTTGAGGAAGATGGTACTTGAGGAGGCTCACTCCTCCATGTATTTAATGCATCCTGGAAGTACCAAGATGTACCAAAATTTGAAGGACATGTATTGGTGGCCAGGTCTAAAGCGTGATGTGGCAGAGTTCATTGCCAAATGTCCAGTTTGTCAGCAAGTGAAGGCTGAGCACCAAAAGCCTGCAGGGACATTACAATCCTTGCCAATACCACAATGGAAATGGGATCATATTACTATGGAATTTGTGGTTGGTCTTCCTAGGACAGCCAAGGGTCATGATTCCATATGGGTGATAGTAGACATATTGACTAAGTCAGCTCATTTTCTGCCAGTTAAGATGACATTTACAATAGAGAAATTGGCACAAATATATGTTGATGAGATAGTCCGTCTGCATGGCATTCCAGTGACTATAGTTTCTGATAGAGGTCCACAGTTTACAAGTCGTTTTTGGGAGCGTTTGCATTCAGCAATGGGAACACAGCTGAGATTCAGCACAACTTTTCATCCACAGACTGATGGCCAGTCAGAAAGGACTATTCAAACTTTAGAGGATCTCTTAAGGGCATGTGTGCTACAATTTCTTGGTAGTTGGGATGTACATCTAACTCTGATAGAGTTTGCGTACAACAATAGCTATCAAAGAAGCATAGATATGGCTCCTTATGAGGCTCTGTATGGGAGACGATGTCAGTCTCCTCTTTGGTGGTATGAGATCGGTGAATATCAACTTTTGGGTCCTGAGCTAGTACAACAGACTACAGAAAAGGTTAAAGTGATACAACAACAGTTGAAAGCAGCCCAGGACAGGCAGAAATCTTATGCAGATAATCGACGCAGACCACTTGAGTTCCAAGTGGGAGATAGAGTATATCTTAAGGTTTCTCCTTGGAAAGGTGTGTTGAGGTTTGGAAAGAAGGGAAGTTGGCTCCTAGATTTATGGGACCATACCCTATCCTAGCTCATGTTGGAAAGGTAGCATATAAGTTGGAGCTACCACCAGAGCTACATAGATTGCATAATGTCTTTCACATCTCTATGTTGAGGAAATGCCATCCATATACTGAACAGACAATTCAACCAGTAGAGGTTGAGTTAGATGAGGATATTTCCTATGTTGAGGGTCCTGTGTTGATCCTGGATAGAAGGGTGAAAAAGCTGAAGAGAAAGGTTTAATACTAGTGAAAGTTTTGTGGAATCACTGTGGCATTGAGGAAGCCACATGGGAACTAGATAATGATATGCGTAGAAAATACCCATCTCTTTTTGCGTAGGATTTCGGGGCAAAATCCTTGTTAGGGGTTTATAGTTGTAAGGCCCCTGAACTTTCTTAATGAGTTGAAGGAGCTTAATTACCATACTTGAATGCTTATATCTCTAATATAACCATTTGATATGTTTTGAAATCATAACACAAGCTTAAGTTTCAAATTTGGTCCAATTTGGACACTGTTTGAGAAAGTTATGCAATTTTCTATACATTTCGGACTTTTCTGCAATTTACCCAATTGAGGGGTTTTCTTTGCAATTTGTCACATACATTATATTCCTTAGTTGTTATATTATCATTCTTGATATTTTTGAGCCGTGGGTACCCTATTTGAGTCATGCTTTGAAGGTGTTTTTATCAAGGGTATTTTAGGGTTTTCCCCCTTCATGGATGAGCTACCTTTAGTAGCTATCAACTAAGGAATTATGTGATTGGCTGAGAATTTCGTCAAAGGCAAGCCAAGAAGGTCTAGAGGGACGGTGGGAGAGCTGTGTGTGTGTGTGCTTATGTATTTTTAATAATATAAAGCCATGGATACTTGGATATATATTAGAATTTCATTTTTTTTCTTAATATTAAAGTGTCATATACTTATCCAAAAGCCCACAAACGAGCCATTTTCTCTCCATTCTCTCTCTCCTTCTCCCAGCCTCGCCCTCCCTCTGTTCAGCTGCGATTTTTTCTTCCCAAGGAAGAAGAAGGTGGGGATCATCTTGGAAACAAATTCTAGGGTTGAAATTGATTCTCTTTTTGGGTGTATGAAGCTTCCCCCTAGTGATATTGACCTAAAAGTGTAAGTTTTTCCTTATTTCCTCCGTCTAATTCTTTGTTCCTCTTCCTCCTACATATATCCAGGTCGGAACCATGGTTTTCCATGGTGAAAGTTCCCCTAGAACTCAAAACTCCTTCCTTCTTGTTTCTTTTCTAGGGTTTTGCTTGTTTGTGGAGAAAATTGCATAGTTGCCAAGTTCAGATCTGAATCCAAGGTTTCCTTGCCCTATTTGCTCGAGATTTTTGCTGTTAGATATCTGAACTACTCTATAGAGGCGAGTTATATAACATTATTCACTTATATTGCTTATTAGCAGCTTGTTAGTCATGATTATGCTTGAATGTGATGATCTAAGCATAGTGGAATTATGCTTGTTTAGAATTACGAATTTTGTGGTGTTTCCTATTTTATTCCAGTTCTATATGAACCTGTAAACTTGTGTAAAGCCTTTATAAGCTGTAACATGATTTGGGACAGGTTGATAGCAACAACCTATGGCATTATGTACAAAACAGATGATGGTGCAAATTAGGGTTTTTAAGCTATTTCCTTCCCTATCACATAATTGATTGTTATACCATTCAATAACCAAAGTGTTGCTATCTTAGCAACTTATGTTCGTGATCAAGGGTGTCAAATTTATAGTTACAACCTATGGTTACCACCTTAGGGCAGGTTTTGACTCAATTATACATTTAATTATCATCCACTAAGTATTTTAATGATGTTATCAATCGATGATGATATTGGCCTATTATTTGATGATGTTAATTGAATGTATTACTGATCTAGCAACCAATGGTGACTTAATGATCACAATTAATGGTGGATCAGGTCATCACCATATATGATGAATTAGGAATGTAATTGTATATTTGACTATACCTTGAACCAATGGTTCCTAGGTTCAATTGATCTAATGGTTAGACCTATACTTCAATTGATAACCTTGAACAATGAACCTGATCCAATGAATAATATTGGTTGCTTTAACATCCAATGGATTTGAATAAATCACATGTTATTATATGTGGTTCCTAGTGAATATAATTCAATGGTTCAATACCATTAATTGGCAGCATTACCTTTGCCATTGTATAGTTATATTTGATAAATCACTATAATAAGTGGATGTGTAACTCCCATGTGATCTAGCTTGTTATACCTAACCTTGATGTAATTATTTGATGTTGATTGGTTATAATCAGACCTCTTGAATAATTAATGTGATAATGAATTACATTCTTCTTGTGTTGAAACCACATTGTAGTACTATTTCAATATCATAGTGCATTGCCATGTTAATATCTATCGATACATATGTGCTAATGATCTTTTGAGCCTTGTTTAAGGCATGGAATGATGATGATAACCTTACTATACATAATGTGATGGTCTTAATGACCTTTGGGCAAGCTTGAAGCCATGATTGAGGTGAAATCCTCTTTATGTTCCAATAAGGGTTAAAACCCTGGAACTTGTGATAAGATATTGGTATCTTGGAAATAGTATCATGATAAGTGTGGTCCATTAATTTGCAATGAATGATAGGATGTGGTAATATGATTAAGATTTTTACATCAAATGTTTTATATCCTTTGAAGTCATTATACATATATTCTTGTTAGAAAATAATTAGGGTTTGAATGTCCACTTGTATGATAAAGCCTTAACGCATTCAATTGGCAGTAATTAATCAAGTGTAACCCTAATCATGTAGAGCCCTGTGCCGTAGAGCCATCTTCAGTGTCAGAATTTACTAGATGGTGAAACGAGTATTCCCAAGGGAAACTCGGAGCGCATACTGTTGAGTATGTGGGGGTGGCAAGTTGAGGATATATTCTTGTCATCCACAATTGCAGGTTATGGAGGATGTCTATGGTCATGCCTCAGACATTTGATGTGATTGAGGACAGGTGCCGTTGTACCTCGAATTAGAGGGTTTTGTATACCCTGTGTTCTAGTGTCGTAACTTGTACCAAGTACGAACTAGTTGTTATCAGTTGACTATATGTCACTGTTGGCAGTTTGACTGGTATGTCACTGCGATTTACTCGTACTGACCGAGGGGAAGAGATCTTAGGATACCGACACTCCTAGATCTTATACGGAACTGAATAGCACTTCACAGTGGTCAGTTGGACTTTGAGTGGTACGACTCAAACTCCCCAGGGCATAATAATAAAAGATGTAATACCATCCGTGTAGTATAATTGCTAGGGTTTAAATATGTATCACATTGATTGATTAACCCTTGTATTGTCTTTACACTACATATTTCTTACATGATGTAGACTTATGAAAACTGTGTAATTCTACTTGATGCTTCAACTTATTTGCTTAACTGCTTAGTATGCTTAAATTGTTCAATCTGTTCATATTGCTTATTCAATACCCTAACTTCTCTATGTAATTACTGTTAATTAATAAGTTATAATCAATATATGTTGGAGAGAGTTATATCTCTCGCTGGGACTGGGTCTCACCCGTGGGTAACCACATTTTTTTAGGTGGTCGCGGGCAACGTGGTCGAGGTCGTGCTGTGGAAGAGAACCAACCTGGTGATCAATAGATTCAGAAGGTTGGTTAGTTGTAGATGTTAGTTATAGATGTTAGTAGTACAGTCCTAGTGTCATCCCTGTACTCTCAGGTCCTGGTATGGGATGTGTTTTCTAGACGATATACTTGTATCGACACGAGATCTTGGTCGTATGCCAATGCTTGTAAATATATGGCATGTACATGTGAAATTTTTTTGTATGCAAGATGTGACTGAGGTCTTTGGACCCTTATGCAAAGCTTGATACAGTATATGAGAATGGAATGATGGACATTTTGTAAATGTTCTAAAGTTTGTTTACACCTTTGGAATCGGTTTTAATTATTCCGCATTTTTGACAATGTGATTAATTAGTAGTTGATCGTGTTTTGAGTTTTGAGTAATCTCGTTCAGCGTGATGAGGTGTCACAAAGTCAAAGTGTGCCCAACGACATGTGTTGAGTGTAGTGATTTCAGGTCAAAGAATCACTCTCACCACCATCACTGTGAGTACTGACTGTGACTACCATGTCATGGTTCCATGTGTCAAACTCACGGTGGGTCTGTCCGGTACACTTGTTCTCTAACAAGTACCTATGTGTTTGGTTTGATATCTCTATATCATGACTAATGAGATTCTGTCATCAACTAACACCACAATCTAGTCTTGTGTGTCATTGTTGTCTATCTACCTTCCACAATGACATCCGACTAGGGACATAACAAGAATGTACAAACTCTTAGCATCTGTATGATCTCATCATTCAGGTCCTGAACCTGAAGGCATACGTCATTGAGTATTGTCATTCTCTAGACATTCACTCTGTTCTATACTATCTCATATGACTGAACCAGAAAAAATTGGAAGCTTGCCTTTGATGTTTATCAAATCAATCTTAATGTATCCCATCAATCATCCCATGATTGGCTCTCAGGGCATACATACCAACATTATTTGACATCGAGTCTAAGGCAACAGTGACCTTATATTTTGACCTGTAATTTAGTCTTGCATTTTTCTAGATAACATGTCATTATCATGGCTATCATATTCATTTTGGTTTATTCAAAAAAAAAAAAGTAATAATTTCATCAAACATCCTCTCAAAACACTCAAGAATAAAAAATTTCAAGAGACCCACTCTTTAAAAAACAACACAATGTTGAATTCAAAACACACTACTTCCATGACACAAACATTTTAAAACAAATAATTCAATTCCCCTAACACAACTTACTCCATCCTAAATATAAAAGAATAAAGATATAAAGGCTTGACTGTAATTGGACTAATCACGGGGCTTTTTGTCAAGGTCACAAGCAATTAATACATGCTTGAAAGCTTGGCGCTGAACTTGATACTCTGGTGTGCACTCCCATCCAGTTGGATACTCCTCCAAAGTCATCATTTTATGGTTCTTCCACATCCCAGCCAGCTTGGTTGTCATATGACGGTCCCCTTCTTCATCTGTCTACTGATAATAGTGAGGAAGATGATCTAGCTCATACGACAGTTGATATCGCCCAAATTGACGCAACACTATTATTGGATAATATGCTTGGCATCTACCAAAATCAGGAAGGATAATTAGATTTTGGAAGCCAGGAATTCAGATTCCATATGCCGATATGTCTATACTGCGAGCCACCCATCTCCAACACACATCACTGTCTTTAAGATTTGCAAACCACATAGCTATCTCTCCCCTCTTTTGTAGTGGTGAGTTAATCATGTCATGACTCTTCAAATAACTCTGTGGAAGCCTATGGTAGGGATTATAGTTGACTGCAAATGAAGCAGAACCGAGTCTCATGCCAAAGTAAACATGCAATACAAGAAAAGGTCCAGACATGTGTCATGTGTCCTTGGATACGTCAAGACAACGATACAACTCACTCAATATCCATGGGATGATGGTCTCTCTCCTTTTTATGCAAAAAACCATAGCTACAACATTAGCATTGATGCATCTGTTATCTTCATAGAAAAATAGTGTACCACACAAGACCACCAGAAAAGCATGAAAGTGAGCTTTGCCTCGCATGGGTTTTCCATATGGGGATTTATGGTTAAAGCTATCCCACAATGAGCCAATCTTTATTTTTTGGTGGTCAACATCCATAAACTTGTTGAAGACCTTTTTCTTCACCTCCAGAAGTCTACGAAGCTATGTGCACAACTGGCATCGTTGAGTGATCTGTGGCCAACGATCATTCAACTTCAACTGAGTAATCAATTCAACATCTTCAAGTGTAGGTGTAAGAACAACATTCCCAAACTGGAATGTGTGGGTATCCTTACTCCAGAATTGGACGACTGCAGCCATCATCTCCTTTGCTACTAGAAAATACACTAGGTCAATCAAGGACTTTTGTATCCCAAAATTGCTCATGTTCATTAGTTCCTCTGGTTGCATGTCTACCATCCATCTATGGGAAATCGACAAGTTTCCCTTGCTAGATTTCAGCTCTGGAACGTGATCCAAGATATCCATATGGACAGAGAGATCAGTTGAACGCCACTTGCCAGATCTTGCCCATTTTCACGAGAGCACCTCCTTCGTGAAAAGTTGGACGCTGAGATCAGTTGACACCGCTTGCCAGATGATGCTCGTTTTCACGAGAGAACCTCCTTCGTGAAAAGTTGTACACTGAGATCAGTTGACACTGCTTGCTATATGTTGCTAGTTTTCACAAGAGAACCTCCTTCGTGAAAAGCAGGACACCGTGTTCAGATCGACGCCTCTCGCCAGATGCTACTGGTTTTCATGAGAGAACCTCCTTTGTGAAAAGATGGACACTAAGATCAGTTGACACTGCTTACAGAGGCTGTCGATTTTCACGAGAGAACCTCCTTCGTGACAAGCAAGACACAAAGTTCAGTTGACGCCGCTCGCCAAATGATATCATTTTCACGAGAAAGCCTCCATCGTGAAAAGCAGAACATTAAATTTGGTCGTCTCCTCTCTCCACAAGATACAAGTTTTCACATAGGAACCTTCATCGCCAGAAAAATGGGATATGCCCTATTGACCATAACCATATACTATATACGACAACAACAAAAAACTTTTTCACGAGACTCCCTCTCTCATGAAAATGATGTGCATTGTCTCGAAGTCGATGTAAACTTGAAAAAAAAAAGAAAAAAAATTCACGAGACCCCTTCTCTCGTGAAAACTTGAAAATGAAAAGAAAAAAAAATACTTTCACGAGAGCCCTTCTCTAGTAGAAACTCAGAAAAAAAAAACTTTTTTTCACGAGACTCCTCTCGTGGAAGCTTAGAAATGAAAAAAAAACTTTTACGAGACACCTTCTCTCGTGAAAATTAAAAAAAAAACACTTTCACGAGACCCCTTCTCTCGTGCAAAAAAAAAACTTCTTTTCACGAGACTCCTTCTCTCCTGAAACTCGGAAATAAAAAAAAAACTTTTTCACGAGACAACCTCTCTTGTGAAAACAATATTGTTTGTTTCAAAGTCGGTGCAAATACCAAAAAGAAAAAAAACTTCTTGACGATACAATCTCTCTCATTAAAACACTGTGCACCATCTCAAAGTTTGTGCCAACTAAAAAAAGAAGCAACTTTTCACAAGTGAAAATTATTTACAAAAAAATACAAAAAAAATGTAGCCTTTTTCACGAGACTATCTATCTCGTTAAAAAGAAGTAGTTTTCACGAGACCTCTTGTCTCATTTTTAAAATATGGTGTTGTCTTTTATTTAAAAAAAATCACGAGACCTCATGTCTCGTCAAAAAAATGTTTTCACAAGACCTCTTGTCTCGTTGTATTAAAAAAAATCACGAGACCTCGTGTCTCGTAAAAAAAAAGTTTTCACGAGACTTCTTGTCTCGTTGTAAAAAAAACACGGAAATGCTATTATAAGGTGAACCGATTATCCATTTTTTGCAAATAAGATATCATTGAGCTCAATTTTTCACGTAGAACTGAATTTGACAAAATTTAACTCAAAAATCTTTACCCATTCAAAGGAAATTTTTATATACCCTTTGGTCAATGAGGTATCATCTTGTAAAATGAATATCTGAACCAGGTCCCCAAATGTAAATTTTAGATATGTCACTCATTGTGTATTATCATTGTTATGTCTTCTCGCCTCATATTTTCACTTTCAAGCCCTAAGTCTTATAGGAAATCCCTAGCACTAACGGCTGATTGTAATCAAATTAATGAGTAGTATCAGTTCCATCTACTATGCCTAGATAAATTCTCATAACTGAGATTGCTCTCTGACAAAAAATGTGTGTCAGCCTTACTCAAGCCATTGACTCTCATCATGGGTGGATTCACCAACCATGTCTTGAGTCTCATCTTGAGAGGGGAAAACTGTTGACACCTTATGTTTGTCATCCCCAATATGACGAGATGATTGTGTCCGGATAACCACAAACTTCTTCTTTGTGCTTTCTCAGCTTTACCTTGTCACCTGACGACCTTAATCAGAACCATATGTATAATTTACACACTAACTTCAAAACAAGGGATGTAGAAACAATATTAATATAGCAGATTCAATCACAAACTTATGTCCTGAACAAAGTCATGTGAATCTGACCTGAGGGTAATTAAATAAAATCAATGTAAAATGTGCAAGAACACATTTTGGGTCCTAAATTAGTCAACCTGAGAGATTATGACTACAAACAGACTTGACAAAATGTTTCTCACGTCTTTATATACATGATTAATTTAATTCTATTATTAATCTTGTCTTTATTATCTCAATTCCATCTCAATGTGTGTGAATCTAGCATATATCATTGATTAAGCAATCAACTAACATTGTGATCCATTTTAGACATATATACTCATGCTAATTTAATATTAATTTAATATTTCTTAGCTCACGACAATGAATCACTATGAGCTATTTAAAATATTATTTTGATATTATTTTAACATCTCACAATATTAGCTTTCTTTTTCACATGGTATCAAAGTAATATTATTTTAATATTTTAATCTTGATCATGAGTCATTTTATCATGAACGATTTTAATAATATTAATTTAATATTATTTTGCTTATATCATGTTGCAATGTGACAATATTATTTTAATATTAAATTTTCTCACAATACAACATCCCTCAATGGAATTTTAATATTATTTAACTCTATTTCAGATATGCATACACTTTTCTCCCATTTGCACGCACATACCAAAAAGAGAGAATAGAATATCTTTTTATTTTCAAAATTTGAGAGAACACATTTTTCACGAGACAGCTTCTCTTGTGAAAAAGCGGCCTGACTCAGTCAAGGCTATAATTGCCCAAGCCGTGGTCATGATCACAAGATGTGCTCCCTCATATGGAGTGGGAGTCGGGAAAACCTCCCACGTCTCCCAGGAGAGAGGGGAGATCCCCTTGATATCTGACGATACAGGTTCTCTCGTAAAAAGGAGGGAGTTCAGTCAGAGAGAGTCAGATAGGGAGTAATAGAGAGACAGTCAATCACGCAGTTGATAACACCAGTTTTTGTGACATTTTTGCCCTTTATTTTGTTATCAAAACTGCCCTTTTTCTGCTACTTTCCTCTATTTTATTAGCATTTTTGCAATAATTGGCCGAGCAATGCTCTTAACCTAATTTTCCCATCTTTTGCAGAGTTTTTCCTCATTTTAGTACAATAAGGCCGTCCCGGCCCAGGAATAAGTCCAAGTCTGCTTCGGCCTTCCTGACGCCCGATACAACCCCTGCCCGACAGGGGTTGGGCGACACAATCACGCACGACAAAGTGATGCCGCACAAGAAGAAGCTAGCGGACGACACACCTTCTACCCGACAGGGAGCACGGCTCGCCTTGACAACCTAGCTTGTCGGGCGACACAGCCACCCACCGGCAGGCGCGCCGCCCGTCACGTGACCGATAGCCGACACCTCTGCGCCGTGTGATACCTGTATCGGCCATTCATCTACCGGCACATAAGGGGGCCACGTGGCGCTTCGAGCACCATAACTCCTCCCAGCTAGCTGACTATAAATAGCAGCAGGAAGACGAAGAGACAGATTCAGACAGTTGGGAGCTTGAGCTATCTTCTGAGGAAACTGTGAGAGCACAAGTATCGTGCCCCAGTGCTTGTCTCGGGTGACACTAGGTGACCTTTTCCTCATCCCGAGAGGGAGGGGACAGTTCACTTAGGACCGTCCAGGGTGACATTGTGGGCCGATATCGTCCGACGTAGATGAGCAACACAAGTGCCCGACAGAAGAACGCATAGCTCTTAGCCCGACACTATATCGAACCCGATACGCTTCGTCAGTCGGTGTGTGCTGCCTGAGAGGGTGTGTCATCCGACATGAGCGTATCGGCCAGTGTCCTTGAGCGATACAATCGACAGTCAGTGTGTGCCGCCCGAGAGGGTGTGCCGCCCGACACCACTGTATCGGGCTAGGCCCCTGACCGATATCGGACTCGAGAGCTACTGCACCCTGTCGTCCTTATACATCAAGGAGGCAACACCTATCTTTTAATTCTGTTATTTAATTCTTTATTATATGCAATGTATTAAGACCTTAATGTTTATGGAAATAGAAAAGTTTAATTACTTGTTGCTCTATGCTTGGTGCACAATGTTGGATGACTACAGTGTTTGATATCTGAACTCTAGCTTGCATGTTTGGATCGCGTTTCGCTTAGCTACCGAATCGTGTTTTCCCATCGCAACAACTTCGAGAGTTGTGTTGTGGCTCTAGTGTTTGGTCCGATTCTAGAGTACGAGATTGCCTGGAACAGAGTTGTTTCAGTAACATTCCACTCTAACTAAAGCCCAGCAACATCGAGAGGGGTGTTGATGCAGAGGTTAGAGGTACCCGCTCTGAGAGGAGGGGTGCAGGATGTTACCGTTGCCGCTTGTTTTACTGTAGTCTTATCCTTCGTACCTTGCTTCAGCTCTAGTCTTTATCTTTCTGCTTCTGTTGCATGAAAACCCCTAAAAACTACTAAATGACTAAAATGTTAAATCTCTCTAGTAGCTCCAGTTGGAGATAGTTTGCTTTGTTTTATTTTGTGACATCTTGTTGTTCCCTTTTGGGAATTTATATCTCTTTATACCTGCCAGAGTGTAGTGTGTCGATTCTAGGTTCTCAACACTACCACCCTTATCCCTTTGTTCGACCCCGTATGACTACTTCGACCCCGTAAACAAAGTTGTGGGGGCCTAGAAGGATTCAGGTTTATAAATGTAAAAGCTCGACTGCCTCAAGTCCACCTCCACTTTTAGACGCGCGATTTAGGCCGGTCAACTTTTTGGCACCGTTGCCGAGGACAAGGCAAAAGCGGTATTGTAGATGGACCCGAATCCACTAACTACACTCCAGTGCCTCAAGCTTAGAAATGAGCTTGACATCACTCTTTTTCTTTTTCTTTTTCTTTTCTTTTCTTATTGTTATTCTTTGCCTTAAAAATAATAAATCTATTTTCTGATCTTGGTTTTTCGTGTCGTTTCAGGTACCTCAGAAGAAAAGGATATTCCGTTCGATTGAGCACCTACTCCATCCATCATGCCTCCTTGCGTTGAGCCACCCCAGTCTGAAGGTGAACGCCCAGGGCGGGCTAGGCATGACTTGCCTCCTCCTGAGGGTAACGATAGATACGACGGAAATGACCAACTGGAGGATCCAGAAATGGACCAGTCTGAGGAGGACCATCGTCGTAACAGACGTCGCCACTGTCGGAACAGAAGAAACAACGATCAGGAACGACGCCATGAAGAGAGTGACAGTGACGACTCGGAAGAAGAGGAAAAGACGCTTAGGGAGTTGGCATCCTCAAAAGCCAACAACTCTAGGTGTCCTGTCATCACTCCGCGGTTTAATGCGGCCAACTTTGAGCTTAAGCCTTCTGTCATTTCTATGATCCAAAATAAGAGTTTTAGAGGGAGCTCCAAGAATGACAATCCCTATCATCACCTGGATGCTTTTAAGAATATCTGTGACACGATTAAGATGAGAGGTGTTCCCCAAGAGGTGATATATTGCAAGGGCTTCATCTTTTCACTGGAAGACAAGGCATTGTCTTGGTACCTCGGGGTACCCCACCAGTATCTGAACGGGTGGGGAGCGTTAGCTGACGCGTTTGTGAATAAGTTCTACCCCACTGAAAGGACAGTCAGAAATCGGCAGAAAATAACATCCTTTATGCAAAAGCCGAATGAAAGCCTCCATGACGCCTGGGAGCGATTCCAAGAGTACCTGAGAGATTGCCCCCATCACAACTACAAGAAGGGTTTCCTCGTCACCGCCTTCTACAACGGCTTGACTCCCGAAGACAGGATGTCACTGAACGTGGCAGCAAGAAGTGACTTCCTGGGGAAGAAGACAAAGAAGTCCGAAATGATTATCAAGAATATGGCCGAGTTGATGGCCGGTGCTGAGTTCGATCGGTCCGATAGAGGACAAATAAAGAAGGTAGGTGAAGGGTCCACCCTTGAATCTAAGGCGCTGGAGGCAATCACCTCGCAGATCCAGAAGATTGTTACAGATGTTAAACAGTTGCGAGATGCTGGAGGTAAGGGGAAGAAGTAGGTGGAAAAAGTAATGAAATGTGTAACATACAACGATGGCAGCCATGGGGTAGATAATTGCATCTACACCCGGCCAGAAGCAACCAGCGATACCGAGTCTGAGGCAGAAGAGGCTGAAAATGTCTCTTTTGTAAACTTCAGAAGGTCGGACCACCCTGGTTTCAGCTATGGGAACAAGGATGCAACTGAGAATTCTCATCAGCTGCATAACTCTACTAAGCCACCCCAAGCTTTCGAGAAGAGGGGAGGAACCGGTCAGTATGCTAGAAATGCCCCCTTCCAGCAGATGAAAGGTAATTTCCAAGGTCAAGGCAAGTACCAGGGACCAGCTAAAGAACAGGGACAAAACCAGGCTTCGAACCAAGCAGATGTGGTGGGACAGTTGTTTGATTTTGCAAAAAGGCAGGACACTATCAACAACCAATTGGCGCAGAGCGCACTAGCAAATTCTGGTGTTTTAAACTCATTACAGGTTCAAATAGAGGATATGTAGACGCACCAACGCCAGCTGGATCAGTAGTTAGCTCAATTAGCCGAATTGATGAAAAACCCCTCAGGCAAGATACTGTCAAACACCGAACCAGCGAAGAGGCCAGGACTGTGACGGATAGAAGGCTGAGATCGAGTTGCAAGAAAAGGATGAAGCTGGCAGAAAAAGAGCTGGAGCCGTCAAGCTGGAGACAATAACTGCAGCGCTCCTCAGGATGCAACCCGAACTTTATTTTATTTCCTAGTATAGGATGTAAATTTACTTTCCAGCAAAACAAACATTACGAACATTTGGTATGTAATAAGGCCCGAGCCAGTGCATGCGCCACATATGCTGACTCTTATGTTTTATGGGTCACCGCTTTAGTTTTATTATCCGGGATGGGTAATACCATCTGAGGCCGGGAGCTGGTCCTAGGCCAATGATGTTTTACTCATCAGCCGCAGATTAACCTATTTTTTTTTCACGATTGTCGCGGGAGGCAACCCAACCGACTCTATGTGTGCACACTTATCGGGCGGTGGGATTTTTGCAAAGCGCAACAGTCAGACCGACGGTTGGACTCGTCGACTTATGTGTCGCCCTAACGGTCGACGCGCGTCCGAGTTTTACTGTTTAGTTTCTATAAAAGGAGGCGAGTTTTTACCGTGTCGGGTTCCTTACCTTGTTGTTTTCACGCTCCCAGGTCGTGCGAGAGAACTTGTGCTTTTGCTCCCGTGTCACGTGAGACTACTATTCTCTTGTGTTTCCCGATAGTTCAGATCACAGCAAGGTACAGCCCGACAGACCATATCGCCTGACAGATCGTGTCGGCCGACACGTTTCTTTCTTGTTGCAAGTAGTTTATCGGTCTTGATTTTTCTTCGCTGAGCAGTTGTATCGCCCGATATGTGTGTCGTGCGGCGTATCTTTGATTTTACGTTGCCCGATACACCGTGACGGGCGATAGCCGTGTCGCCCGACGTTGCATCTCCTCGTCTGTTTTTGTTGTCGGGCGACAAGCTGTTTTTCTTTCATGAGGACCGTATCGGGCATTTTATCTTCTTGCCCTCGTATCGACCGACACACCCTTTTTGAGTGATGGACCTAACTCGTGTTCATCACCTACCGCCCCGCCTTTATCGCGTGTTTGATCCTACGCCGTATCGGGCGATACCAATTCCTTGTATCTGGCGCAGGGCTTCACTGCTGAAACCAGTGTGTCGCCCGATACAGGGGTGTCGGGCAGCTTTTGTACAAAATAGTACCGGGTCACACATTTATTCTTTATTATATTTCTTTCCAAAAGCCAACATATTTAACTAAGGTATTTCTTTTGTTGCCTTACAGAAATGGCCCGCACCAAGATGACGGCTGTCCCAGTTGACGCACAAGGCAGGAGGGTTTACCCTGAGTCTGCTGCTGAAGGGTCAACTGCCAGACCCAAGCGCCCGAACCCAGGACAGGCTGGGACGTCGGGGGCAAAGAAGAAGGCTAGGGTTGGAGAAGCGTCGACTCCAGTACCAACACCGACACCACTAGAAACAACAGAACTCCCTGAATCCTTTTTGAGGGGTTTCGAGCCAAGAGACGACGAGCATGCTCGCCGCTATGCTGAGCTGGTGACCAAGATCTACAAACCGAGCAGGTTCTGCCATAGAGCCTCATTTGCTGAGCTAGGAATCGAGAGGAGATTGAAGAGCGTCCTTGTTGCGGTAGGACTGAAGAAGATCTGCTTCAGTCGATCTTCTTTGTACACTAAGCTGACGATGGAGTTTATGTCCTCTCTCCACCGGGTGAGGAATTCTGCGGCGGAGAAAGAAAAATTCGGCGGGCCAGACAGACTCTAGGCCTGGTTGTACAATTCGGAGCACACCATCTCTGAGAGGCTTTTGAACAAGATCTTTTCTTCCAACGAGGAAGAGAAGAACCTGATGGACAACGATGAGAGGATCACCGATGGAGACGGGTTCAATCCTGTGGATTTTTGGGGCAGGCTTACCAGCGAATCTTCGTTTAAGCCGGGAATAAAAGTCGTGGCAGTGCACTCCTGTTTCTGGAGGATAGTGCACAAGTTGGTGGCATGCTTGCTGTTCAGCAAGAACGAATCCAGCAACATCTACACGGAAGAGCTCCACGTTATGTGGCACATAATAGAGGGCCGAGTGATCAACCTCAGCCGGTTCTTGCTGAATAGGCTGCACCCAATGAAGGAGGCCACTAAGGAGTACTGCATGGGCGGCATCATGAACCTCATCGCAGCAGGACTCGGGTACCCAGGCGAGCCGCGCAGCCATTCGAGAACGCAAGGTGATGAGGTGTTTGACATCAAATACCTGGTTAGGACCAACATCATCAGGAAGGAGGGGAGAAATTTCTTCTACAAGTTCTCAAGGACGGACATACTCCTCCCTCTCCCTCGCTACACCAACTACGACAAGGAGAAGCTGGTCTTCACCACCGCCGAGATCGAAGCTATAGCTAATAACACGGCTACCACCACCACGACTAGGGCCATGGAGAGGCCAGCCCTGGAGCTACCGACGACAACTGATGATCGAGTTGTCATCACGCCAACCATACCAGCCACCGCACCAGCAACAACAGTAGTGGCTGAAAGAGAGCCGGTGATCGTGGAGGTCACTGGGACAGAGACTTCGGGATCTATCGCGGAAGAGACGACTGCAGTTCCCGTCCCTGTTTCTAGACATGTAGAGGTGGAAGAGGAACTTCAGCGGGGCAACAGCAACGGGATGTTCGAAGAGATCCTGAGGGAACTCGAAAGAACACCATCATTACCACTGAAGTCCCCGCCTACAGCAGTCAAGGAGATCGCCGATAGTGCAGAGGTGGAGCAGAGTCCACCCTCACCACGGCCATCCCCACTCAGATGAGAGGGCAAAGCGGCAGCACCTAAAAAAGTGCCGACGCCCAGCCTGGCGGCATCTGGATTGCGTACGATTTTCATAGATTCTACCTCTCTGGGTAGACCTTCACGCGAGATAGATATGGCGAGGACAGAAGGGAGACCCACCAGAGCCCCTCCGTCACTCGGAAAGATGCTCGGAAACGAGCTCGATGATTTGCGGGAGGTAACAACTATCAACTCTGCTGCTTGTACTTCCCTAACCCGTAAACTTGCATCTTTCCAAGACAGGCAGGATAGCCACAAAATCAGGCTGAATAGCCAAGAGAGAGTTGCTGACTCTAGCGACCATACCCGGCGGACTAGAGGCCGTGAATGCAACAATGCAGCAAGTTCTCCAACGACTTGACATGCTCGAGGAGAGGATGGACACAAGTGACGACCATCCACGCCAAAGGCAGACGAGACAGTCACCGTCACCTCCCAGTTGGGATTCTCACCCCTCTTCATCAGCTTCCCCCTCGGGAACAGCGTCCTCGTCCTCCTCCAGAAGACGATCCTCAATGCCCAAGGAGGGGATGCAACAAGGATCAGCCGAAGGAACTCCCGACGGATAGGAGAGCTCCTTGGGTCTGGGAGATGCAAACATCTCCATTCCCCTGGATGGAGCCGAAGACGAAAGCGTAGATATCAGCATCGGGGGAGACTCTTCTGAAGAGTCTGAGGGAGAGAAGGGAGATGTCTACATAGTCAATAAAAGACATCTGCCCCAAGGGAAGCGCTTGATGGCGGACAGATTTCGTGAGCCACCCGAGATACCCTCCTTCGAGATGGCTTATTTTGACAGACGAGCTATCGGAAACCTGATGATCAGAGACCAGAAGCTGCTGAATAAGGTCTTACGATCGTAGGCAGATGAAGATGAAGTCGTCTGGACCAACAGCTATCTTTTAGTGCGGCGGAAAATGCTTCGCGGCATGTTCCGCACACTGACCGTAGTCGGTAAAAGACTATTCCAGGTCCTGGAGAATGCACTAATAGAGAATATCAACAGTAGGACAGGTCGGAGACAAATATACACAACCACCCCAACCTTGGCAAGAAGGCTGATGAAGGGCGATCCAGACGCCGGTGCAGTAACCGACATGCTGCAGCATATTGAAGAGCATAGGTCAAGCCTAGTTCTGGCCACGTACAAGCATCGGGACGTGTGGTTTCTATGCATAGTAGACCTCAAAAACCGCGATTTCCAGCTGGTGTGCTGCAGCAATACCGAAGTGCCACGATCCGGGAGTGTTTTCTGCTACCCGGAGGACGAAAAGCTGAGACTCCTGCCACTGCGTCTCCTACGAGTCATAAAGCGGAGAAGCCAACGTCACCAAGGACCTTGGAACTTCTTCACTATCTGAGACCTTCCCGCGCAGATAGAAGAGGGGAGCGGAAACAACACTTTTGCCATCATGGGTGCAATTGAGGCGATCAACACATACGGAAACTTAGGAGTCCTCAAGAATGCCTCCTTTTATCAACGCAGGGGCGTTTACGCCATGTTGCTGATCAAGGACAAGTGTTATTTCCGGGATGCAGGAGTGTCAGAGCAGCTACTGGATAGTGAACTAGAAGAAGAATCCTTTCAATCCAGCAGCTCCGCAGAAGAAGAAGAAGAAATAGCAACCGAAATTCATGGGGCGGGCAAGCAGCTGGCGATCCTGAAGAAAGTGCATGGAAGGGAGGACACTGCTTTGCTCGAGGTTGCGGAAGGGCTAATATCGAATTTTGACCGCTTTTCATGTGCAACTCTGACACAGGACCAGGTCAACATAATCCAGCAGAGGTTAGATGATTCGACCCCGTCAGTTGTCGCCTTTTAGGCAGGCGATGTCTTAGTCCCGGCAGATGATCTAAGGGACATGGTAAAGGAAGGAGGGTGCTTGGCTGTAATAGTTGCATCTGCTTACATCCAATATATACAACCAAAGCTAGAACATGCAGACATAGACCACCCTTTGCTTTTCAACGATATCTGCCTTGCCGACGAAACAGGAGCAAAGCAAAATTTCCTGCGAGAATTGAAGGACGGTGTCGCAGGCACTATCTTCCTGCCTATTCTGCATTACAATCATTGGACGCTCCTGGCGATGTATACTCAGCAACGAGCAGGAATTTTCTACAACAGCTCGGACAGCAACAAGAATCATCCAGTGTCGTGTACATCAGAACCTTTGACACCCGTCGAACGCTTAGTTCGAAAATATTATGACGAAGTGTCAAAGATGATCGAACCGTTCCTGGACATACAAGGAGGCAAATGGCACGAACTCCAGTTCTGCCACCGCAGTCCGCACCAAATGCCTTTATCCAACGGCTGCGGCATCTACGTCCTGGAATGGATGGCAAGTGAAGCAACGCCTGACTAGCTCCACCACACGGGGTATCACAGCAAACGAGGAAAATAAGTGTGGGAGCTTCTATCTGACGCAGGCGTCACCTCACTGGAATAAACATTACCTCACCTTATCTACTTCACAACTCTGGGACATAGTGTGGAGTAAGTTTGGGGGGTACCATGTACCAGTGATGGAGGTACAAATTTTCAAATTCTTCTTTCTTCTTTCACTCTATTTCTTCATTCTTTTGTCCCATTTTCGTTATTCTTTTGTGTACATATATGTCTTCATACAAAAATTTTGAAAAATTTCGTGTTTATTCCCATGCATATGTACAAAGTTGCTTAAATGTAATAAAAATCTATTGCGACTTCTTGCAAAGTTAGTTTTCTATGTGCTTAATGAGATGCAAGTTTTGTTATATCTTACAAAGTTAGTTTTCTATGTGCTTAATGAGATGCAAGTTTTGTTATATCTTTTCAAAAATATAATAATCTCGCAAACAACTAAGAGATGAGTATGGAGAAGGAAAAAGCTGCCCAAACAGCAGAAATCTCTTTGTTTTCCCTCACCCAACAAAAATCCCAAAAAGAGAGAAAAGCCTTATGAGTGTGAATAAAAGCATGAGAGTTGTGCCTAATAAAAGAAAAGAAAAAAAGATATATATACCCACTTATTTTCCAAAAGTACCCATCTTTAGGCATGGTAGATCTGGGGTAGTGGTACGTAGGATGTGAAATCACTGCTCTAAAGCCAACTGGCTTGGACTGCAGGGACCATTTGCCCGCTAACGGACCCTTACCTGGATGGACTGATGGGAAACAAGAAAAATCCTAAAAAGCGTTAGCCTTCCCGATACACAACTTTCAGCCCCAAAAATAAAGTTGTTTGGTGTGTAAGCTAACTTCGGAATCATACAACAAAGTCTCGCCGAAGATGTAGAGAAGAATCTTACTTAAACAATAAGGTAGGAAAGACTAAGTCTTTTGTTCGTACTAAGGCAGCATTATCTTTAAGGCATTACGATTCTTGTTTCACCTTTTGAACAAGAAGCTTTCCCGAGCAGAAGAAGCATCACTAAATATAGTTTAAATATTGATTGACAATCAAAATGCTAAGTTTGGGGGAGTTGATAACACCAGTTTTTGTGACATTTTTGCCCTTTATTTTGTTATCAAAACTGCCCTTTTTCTTCTACTTTCCTCTATTTTATTAGCATTTTTGCAATAATTGGTCGAGCAATGCTCTTAACCTAATTTTCCCATCTTTTGCAGAGTTTTTCCTCGTTTTAGTACAATAAGGCCGTCCCGGCCAAGGAATTGTCCAAGTCTGCTTCGGCCTTCCTGACGCCCGATACAACCCCTGCCCGACAGGGGTTGGGCGACACAATGACGCACGACAAAGTGATGCCACACAAGAAGAAGCTGGCGGACGACACGCCTTCTACCCGACAGGGAGCACGGCTCGCCTCGACAACCTAACTTGTCGGGCGACACAGCCACCTACCGGCAGGCGCGCCGCCCGTCACGTGACCGATAGTCGACACCTCTGCGCTGTGCAATACCTGTATTGGCCGTCCATCTACCGGCGCATAAGGGGGCCACGTGGCGCTTCGAGCACCATAACTCCTCCCAGCCAGCTGACTATAAATAGCAGCTACATGAAGATGAAGAGATAGATTCGGACAGTTGGGAGCTTGAGCTATCTTCTGAGGAAACTGCGAGAGCACAAGTATCGTGCCCTAGTGCTTGTCTCGGGCGACACTAGGTGAGCTTTTCCTCATCCCGAGAGGGAGGGGACAGTTCACTTAGGACCGTCCCGAGCGACACTGCGGGCCGATATCGGCCGACGTAGATGAGCAACACAAGTGCCCGACAGAAGAACGCGTAGCTCTTAGCCTGACACGATATCGAACCCGATACGCTTCGTCAGTCGGTGCGTGCCGCCCGAGAGGGTGTGCCGTCCGACATGAGCGTATCGGCCAGTGTCCTTGAGCGATACAGTCGACAGTCAGTGTGTGCCGCCTGAGAGGGTGTGCCGCCCGACACCACTGTATCGGTCTAGGCCCCTGACCGATATCGGGATGGAGAGCTACTGCACCCTGTCGTCCTTCTACATCAAGGAGGCGACACCTATCTTTTAATTTTGTTATTTAATTCTTTATTATATGCAATGTATTAAGACCTTAATGTTTATGGAAATAGAAAATTTTAATTACTTGTTGCTCTATGCTTGGTGCACAATGTTGGATGACTACAATGTTTGATATCTGAACTCTAGCTTGCATGTTTGGATCGTGTTTCGCTTAGCTACCGAATCGTGTTTTCCCGTCGCAACAACTTCAAGAGTTGTGTTGTGGCTCTAGTGTTTGGTCTGATTCTGGAGTATGAGAGTGCCTGGAACGGAGTTGTTTCAGTAACATTCCACTCTAACTAAAGCCCAGCAACCTCGAGAGGGGTGTTGATGTAGAGGTTAGAGGTACCCGCTCTGAGAGGAGGGGTGCAGGATGTTACCGCTGCCGCTTGTTTTACTGTAGTCTTATCCTTCGTACCTTACTTCAGCTCTAGTCTTTATCTTTCTGCTTCTGTTGCATGAAAACCCCTAAAAACTGCTAAATGACTAAAATGTTAAATCTCTCTACTAGCTCCAGTTGGAGATAGTTTGCTTTGTTTTATTTTGTGACATCTTGATGTTCCCTTTTGGGAATTTATATCTATTTATACCCGCCGGAGTGTAGCGTGTTGATTCTAGGTTCTCAACACTACTACCCTTGTCCCTGTGTTCGACCCCGTAAACAAAGTTGTGGGGGCCTAGAAGGATTCGGGTTTACAAATGTAAAAGCTCGACTACCTCAAGTCCGCCTCCACTTTTGGACGCGCGATTTACGCCGGTCAGCAGTCCACCGGGAGAGCAACCAAAGTGAGTGAAAGCCAGAGCGAGAACAACTAGAGAGAAATTGAGAGCCAGAGTCTACATAGAGTTTTTCACGAGAGAACCTCTCTCCTGAAAACCTTGAGGGACTTTTTCCACCTCTCACCTCTGAATCCAACACCGATCTTCACCCTTTCACACAAAGGAGAGCTAGTGGTGAAACTAGGCACAAATTCTCATCAAGGTGAGAGCAACATATCAAAGGTTGCTTCATATCCTTTTCTATCTTTTCTTTTAATCTCGTGATGCCTCCCTTCTTGCACAATTTCTTCTTCTTGTTTTGACTCAAAACCACAGTAAAATTAGTTTTAATGGGCGGATCGGGGTACTGGCTGCATAGCCCTTTCTCGTTCTGTAATCGAGCATGCTGTTCTCATATTTCTATCGCTTGATCAATGCCTTATCCAAAATGAGTCATCCAAACATGGTTTTCTGGGTTTTACTGCTAAAAAAACATGGTGGTGACTCCACGAATCCATCTTTTTCCGCATCCCATTTTCCACTGACAAAAACACCCATGTCATGTAAATTTCTAGTGGATTTGTTGATGTATTCAAGCTGATAAGGACACAGTGTGTGCAAATTGACATAGGGCATGTATGTTTCCAGAAAGTTAATAGTAGTGGTTGAACATGAGGTTACACCTTGTCAAATTCATGCATGATGTGTGGGTTTCCAAAAAGTTCCTTAGAAAATTACTAGGATAGTACACGATGTGTGTGGCTCTATCCCTGAAAGAAAATGGGAACAATAGTAGGTGTATACCATTAGGAGAAACACCATTAATCTTGAAAGTATTCAAATATTGTAAGAATTCATCTACATGCAAGTTAGGATCCTCCATAGGAGTCCCTCTGAAATGGTTTTTCTGGATCATATGCATTATTATTGGGTAGATTGAAAAATTATTTGCTTTGATCTATGGGATATTGATATCCCCATTGAAGCTTATTGTAGCTAGAAAGGAAATATCCTTTAGAGGATGATCGTCTTCCATGATGGATTTTGGTAGTCTGATGAAGATGGAAGAGAAGAATGAAGTGATGATGGTTGTGATTCTCCCAAGCTTGAAGAGTCTTCACTCCTCCTTGATCGTCTACAACTACCCAGTGTATGTTTGATCTTGAAGTCTATAATAAGATGGTTGAAGACCACGTTTCAAACACCGCATACAGTCCTACAAATTCACAAGTAGTAACAATGCTTAAGAACAATGGAAATATGAAAGATGATGTGAATGATGGTGGAATGATGAAAATGATGAGTGAGTGATCTAGGTTCTCTTACTCATTAACACTTCTTACTCTGAAAAATTATTGATTCTTCCCGACAGTAGTGCCAAAAACATGCTAGTTGTGTGCACAAGTTTTTCTATTTGTAACTCGCGCACTACCCCACAAGTATATGGGCATGTGTAGTATGTTTGATATTTTCCAAGAAGAAGGCTACAACTAGTCACAAGCATGTTAATCTTCAACAATCTAGATCAATTTACAAATATTGGATTGAGTTATAGAAAAACTATCTTGCAATTCTAAGAAGCTGGAAATACTAATCACTTAAAGTGAGATTTAAATCAGATTTAAAGGATCTTGGTTATTGGTTTCACTTACACATATTACTCACTTTCAATCATGGAAATTAACATGCTAGTTAACATGCAAGGAGGTTGTCATCATCATAGACCTCCCAGTGATATGAGATGGTTATAAACTCTACATAGCACTCCCGTGCATATGCCAAGACTCAATATGCAACCTTGGATCCTCAAAGTGATCTGAGCTACTCCCATGGTCTAGGATACATTTCCAAGATATCTACTCCCTACTTCTCCACATATCTTCCCAGATCACATAAATAAGCATAATATGTGTAAGTAAGATGGACAATAATGAATACAAGAAATTAAAACACCATAGATCATCTTGGAATGGAAATTTAAATAGATTTATCTAAAATATTTGAGTTCATACGAGCAATGATGTGGGAGCTACTCTCCTACACCCAAGAAAGGGGAAACTACTCATACATGATGGTGAACCACAAGCAAAAGTTACAAATTTAAGTGTTCGACACAACTAGAGAAGAGAATAACAAAGGAAATCCAAGGAATGAGAAAGAACTAGATAGAACATCGACTTGGAGATGAAATTCCTCCCAATATGGTGCTTCTTCTTCAACAAACTTCTCTCCCGAGAGGTCTGAATGAGGTGGAGAAGAAGTTGCATCAATCCTTGAATAGAAATGGAGAAGAATGGAGGCTTTTTTTCTCAACTAACCTCTTCTTCCTCCCAAAAATTGCCGTTCCTTTGCTCTAAACTATTCTCTAATCAAATGTGTTTCTAAAGTTATAATAGATAACTATCCATATGTGTGACCCTATATTAAAAATGCAGGGGGTTGTTTTTCAAATTCTACAGAAATTGGCAGAGACACTACGTGTACTAAGGCAGACATGCCATGTTGCTGAGTGTAACTGAAGTCGGGAACTGCCATGATCAGAACGTATACAACCTCACACACATTGTGTATCTAAGAGTCTTTTGAGTCTGGTCAAGATGGACATGTTGTGTTATACTAAATGCATGCCATGCAACTTGATAGAATATTTGATCTACATCTAGCTGAGTGGACACACCGTGTATCAAGCGAACACGCCATGTAACTAAGAATTGGTAAAGTCTTAGGTTGAAATGATTAGGTTGAAAGTGTTGTTTCTTAATAAACACACATCATGCATGTTGACAGAACTTCAAAATGCATATTCTGATCAATGTTACATGTCATGTCATTGAATGAACATGTTGTGCCGTTACCCTTCAAAGTGAAATGAGATCATCTATAATCTTTCACGACATGTGTTATTTAAAACACAACGTGTTTCCTTTAGAATCTTCAAGAAGAACTCCGTCAAGTATGTAAACTCTTGGGGACTCCAATTAGGGTTAGATATAAGTTTTATTGACCCCATTTTTTCATCATAATTATGTGAATTTGCTCACAAACAAGAGACAAGAAAAACAACTAAAAAGGGTGGAAAAATATAGTATGATTAGAGGATCAATAAGGTACAAAATGGATTGAAAGTGTGTGCAAAGGTGGGTAAAAAGTCTATATAAAATATGCACATCACTAGGCACTCACCCCACTAGATGAGGTAGCTCCCAACCATTCGGTCATTCCACCCTCAGACTGTTTGGTTCACTATCTCCAATGTCTGATCCATCACCCAGTTGACCATCTCACCCCAGAGACTGAGTGGCCCAAGTCACCCCCTTTGCCTTCAACCATTGCGACAAGCATTCTAATCACTCTCACTGAATGGATGCATCCATTTCATATGCTAGGTGAAATGAGCAGTTTGGATAGACAATTGGGCGAACTCAGGAAACCAACTTCAATCATTTGCTACCTGAACTGAGTGTATAAGTATCTGAAACAATTGTTTCACCCAACTTCAATCACTTGCCACCAAATGGAGCATCTTAGCTCCAACCAATCATTCCATTACTTCAGCACCACAACCAACATGTCCCAGAAAGGGTCATGAGGCAGGATCACCAGCCATCTATGTAAGGGGAAGGGGATTGTAACATATTGGATTTTCTCTCTCTCTCTCTCTTATGCTTGAAATAGGCTATATCTCATAAAATTTGCATTAAATGATTCCTAAGTCCAAATGGGACATATTGTATACTACACTGTAGAGCAACATCGCTAATGGAGACAATTGATCTGCAGCAAAGATGAAAGTCAGAGCCCCCATCATCCTCACCCCCAGGGGGCCTAAAAGTACCTCTTCATTACCCAAAATAACATTCAGACCTTGAAAATTGATCTACTCAATGAGATATATCCAATTCACTTAGTTTCAGAGGATAATTCCAATTGTATCTCCTGATATGTTAAAAATGGCATGCTTAATCTTTTTTATTACATTGAATGTTGATTAATTCTCAACATTGATCATATCGTGTCCCTATTTGACTTTTATGACTCTAATCAATAACTCATGTTATCTTGTGCTCTTTTAATCCAAGTCGATCATGCTTATACCTCTTCTCAATGAAATGAACTATAAAACATGTATAATATTGGACATTGATGCTAATGCTCATTAATTTGATACTCCAATTGATTATACAAATAATAGCTTGTCATATTTTTCTAGATCAGTATGCATGATTTAGTCAATAATATATTTCTCCTATACGTGAACTCTACCTTAGCTTGATGATAAGAAAAAGGCCATTAAAAATGATATTAATGGACTTTTCATGATGATTCTTTAAATCTTATGATAATGCGGGTAAAACATGATCAAATCTACATATTGGCCTTTGAATCAGTACATGATATGACTTGTGACATGAAATATCATGTTATGCACTCTTGTTCACTATTATGACTAAGTGACCTAAACATGACATTGAAATGTGACCTACCTAGTGTGCATGTTGATATATTTGAGTTCTAATATCATACAAATATCACCCTAATGGTCATCGATTCTATTTGATGACTTCAAATCAGTAACTTGTTGAGATGTATGACACTAAATCAATCTTGATCATTCTTGTACTCTAATAATGACCATATTGCATGAAAATGACTCGATGTGACTTAAATTGTGATATGATGAATAAGTCCTTAATCTTTTTCAAATCTTATGATTTCCCTATTAAGATGATGAAAACCTATGTTTAAAATCCCTAATCTTAACAATATGTTTCACCTTAACTATAAATGATATATGATGCAGCATGTAGCTTGATGATGATATTGCATGAATGTTGGAGATATCAAAATCGATTGTCATGATTAATTGAACTTGGGTTAAGTGCAACATTTACCCTTGATGATATGTTTAAGTTGACCTAAGTCTTGTGATGTTAATCTAGTCACACTTTCTTGTAATGTCAGGAACTCTTTGATGGAATCTTTTCAAAGATCTATTCATTCTATCTAATGCTAGTTTGCTTGTATCAAGGTACACTTTATCCTCCTATTTGCCAAACTAGTGGTATTGAAATGCATGTATGTATCTAGTATAAATGCTTGGCTTATAATACTTGTTTGAGCTATTTTTTCCTATGTATCTAGTATAAATGCTTGGCTTATAATACTTGTTTGAGCTATTTTTTCCTATGACTACTATGTTTTGGTCTTGATTACATATGTTGAACAAACTTGAAAAAATAATGATACATGTCCATTATACAATCTTGTGTACCTACTTGTATTCTCGGGGTAAGGACACTAGGCAGGGTATCCCACTTGAGTTGTCATGATAGGACAGACCAAGTTGATACAAAGGTTAGCTCTTGGCAATGGCTTTGAGGTCCCTTATGAATAGGGTTGACTCTAAAATGTTTAGTCTTGTAGTCCCTCACATTGAAATAGGGTAGCTAATCTTGAGAAACCTCACGGACCCCTTCCTTTGAGAAGTTGGTCAAAGGCCTTATGATATTGTTGGTATAATGGAAATGAACATAAAACACATTGCATGTTAACAAGAAAGTCTTAAAATGTTGTTATTTCATGCTTGTTATCTATTTTATGCTTTTACCAAGCAATATATGTTCTTAAGCCTACAATTGTATATGTTTGCCAGTGTACTCAGCTCTGATGTGTACCCATTTTATGATTTTAGGTAACAAGTACACTTTGAATCTCTAATGATGATCAGATTATTTTTCACTTATGATAATCTTGCTCGTACTCTGATCATATATAATGTTATGTAAATGGAATACACACGGTTGATATATGGGACCTAAGATCTTGTCAGGTTTGTTTAGCATTCTTTTATGCTTTTTTGTCTCATATCTTAGTTTTTGTTTATGGTTTTATTGATTCATCACTACTACAGAAATAGCATTCAGTGTCGCTTTTCTGGGCGTCGGTTATTAAGGAACACGGACGCCTTATATTAAAGGCGTCGGTTATTTAGAAGAACCGACGTCTATATTCAAAGACCAGCCAAACACGGGTACCGCTTTGTATACAGCGTCGGTTGTTTATACAAAACCGACGCATAATGTCATCCAATTTTCGAGCGAAAAAAATAATGTCACTTTCGGCGTCGAGTCTGTAGTTAAAACACCGACGCTTATGTGCGATGGAAATTTGCGCGAAAAGTGTCCTTTTCTGCGTCGGTCGTCCTTTAATCACCGACGCTGAAGGTGGTTCCCGCCAAACATTTTCACGAAAATATCGTCCAAATGGACGTCGGATGTTGCGAACGACCGATGGTAAAGCTGTTTCGGCGTCGGTTTTTGTAAACAACCGACGCTATTGGGGAACTTCATAACCTTCGATCGCCCGACTCTTCCCCTTTCTTATGTTTCATTGCTACCCTATTTCCCTATTGCGGTGATTTCTCTGGCGATTTCTCTGCTGCTGGTACTAGTTTTTCTCCGGCGCTTCTCTCCGGCGCTTCTCTCCGGTGCCCCATCTCCGGCGTCCCCTCTCCGGCGCCCCTCTCCGACGTGTTTCTTCTCTGGCACCCCTTCTGCCCGCCCTGTTGCTCCAACCGCCTGCGCCGCCGCCACGCCTGACAACCGGCGCCGCCGCAACGCCTGGTGCCCACCTGCCTTCCACGCCTGAGAACCGGCGCCGCCGTACCCCCTTCTTCTTCTCCTCCGCCTGGCCGCTGCCTGCCTGCCGCCGCCTGGCCGCCTGCCTGCCTGCTGCGGCTGACGCTCCTGCTCGTCGGAGTCACTGCCGCTGGTTCTGGAGCTCGTCGGCCGCCACCCACGTACTCAACCAGCTCGACCTCACCCTACTCTTCTTGCCCAGGTACCTGCAGACCTACCCAGGCGCGAAATTGGTTCTTTATGTGCTGACCTAATCTGCTTGCCTAATCTACTTGCACGAAATTGGCTCCCTACTCTGCTTGCTTAATGTGCCTAATCTGCTTTAAGTGGTCCTAATATCATAACATGATAGTTTTATTATATTATTTGTGGCACTTTAGGGTGTATATACATGCAAATTATATAAGTGATAGATGTTGGATGTTTGTCAAGGTTTCTTGAAGATTGAATAAGTGATAGATGCTGGATGTTTATTTATTTCATCTATCCATGTTGCCTATAGTTTATAACATTGCATTGTGAATTATTGCATGTTTGAAACTATGAAATTCTTGATTTATTAGATGATATTCAAGAAAACCCTAGTTTGATGAGCATGTTGTTAATCATGTTAATTATGATTCTTCTATATATTCTGATGTCATTATATAATTATGTGATCCCAACATATTAAATTGAATTAGAATGATTTCATGAATTATAGGGTTTATATAAGAATGACAACACATGTATTTGTTGGCCTAGAAACCCGTCCAAGATTTACTCAGTAGGAGTCAATCTTGGATAGTCCCCAGTTTGTGTAACATCCCTGACCTGGGTTATGAGCTAACCCTAGGTGTTTTGCCTAAATATGTAATTAAATCTTTGTGATTAACTCTGAGCATGTAATTAAGCTTCTCAGAAATGTATATTTCAGTTTTTGCTCCTTTTTATATAAAGTTGTAGCACTGTTTTGTAATACAGGGACCTATGTGCAATTTACCCATTTAGAAGGGTTAACCTGCAATTTGCACATGATGAGGTGTTCCTCTGATGTTGAGACATCATGAGAAACATTTTGGTAAAGTTTGAGGGATTTCCCAAGCTTGAGCACCAAGGTGCAGCTGTGGAAGCAATCCCGGTACTTGAAACCCTAATTTGGGGTAAAATGCAATTTACCCAAATAATGGGAAGCAATTTGTAAAGAATGTTATCTAAAGTATCTTGTTAGACTCTTGCCATCATTTAGAGAAGAAATGATGAGGAATTCACCTCAATTGAGTTATCAAGTTAAGAAATAGGCTTTGTGATCGAATATTCAGGGTATATGTGCAATATCCCTTTAAGTATGAACTTTATTATTAGATTGTTCTTCCTTGCCTTCTTTTCTATAACTTAAGATAAGGTTTGTCCTTAGAATAAAGAGGAAGGGACGAGCAAGTAATAAAAGAAGGACTTAGTTGGAATTAAAGGAAACTTATGAACTAATATTGAAAATCCTATCCCATGTATATAAGCCCTCCTTCCCTTAGTTGCAAGGGAACTTAACCTTCGTTCCCTTTACTGTTTCATTTCACCAAAGACGACCAAGGACTGCCTTGGAGCTAAGGAGGACGAACAAGGGGTGCAAGGTAGGTTTAAACCCCTCTTCTTGCCTAATTCCATGGTTAGAATTCGAATTCAAGGTCATCTTCATGGCTAATTCTCGAAACCCTATCTTTCTAGCCGTCTCTTTTCATCCTTCCTTGGAGTTTTCACCTTGGCCAACCTGTGGGAACTCAAGGACGCCATTAGAGCTTGGAGCTTGAAAGCTTGGAGCTCAAGAAACAAGCTTTAGGCGGGTTTTATAACTCTAAACCTATGCTTTACTATGTTCATCTTTATATGCGAGTTAATGATAGCTCCTAGTATTTCCCTACTTTTCCCTGCTATTTTGCAAACAAACCCGTGGGATATCTATACTGTTCTTGAGCTAGATGATGAAGGCGTGTTTTCCAAGAAAAACCCACCGCTTTTCGTTTCCCTAAACGGTCCTAACAGTTTTCTCTCACGACCTCAAGACCGTGAGAGAGCCTCGCGGTCTTGAGACCGTGAGAGGGCTCGCGGTCTCAAGACCGATTGGCCCTGTTGACCGAGCGTGGACCATATAAGAAACTTGTTCCTAATTATATAGGCTAAATACCCTCAAAATTTGGGAGACTAACTCCAAAGGAATCGGGAGATATGACCTTTTTAAGTCACAACTTTAAATGAATTAATTGCTGATTTTCAAACGGTCTGAAATTGCCTTTTTGGGCAAACGGTCTCAAGACCGTGAAAGGTCGTTGACTAAGCGTTGACCCCATGAGATTACTGTTCAAAATTATGTTAATTAACAACTCACCAAGTTTGATGGTCTAATTCCAAACGGGATAAGAGTTGAAGGGTGAATACTAGGGCTAACCCTAGATAAAATCAGTACTGAAATTATGGTGATCTAATTAGGGTTTTTAGGGTTGATTGACCTAAACGGTCTCAAGACCATGTGGGGTCCACCCACATGACCTCAAGACCGTGAGGACAATCACCCAAGACCATTTGAAGGTCTAGGGTTGAGTAATTTGACCAATTGAACACCAATTGCAAATAAGTTATCAATTTAATCAAAATTCTGATTTTGTGACCAATCAGGGTTCAACCTCTATCAAATCACCTTAGATTTTTATGAAATCTTGGGCAAACGATCTCAAGACCATGTGGGGTCCACCCACATGACCTCAAGACCGTTTGAGCCAAGTTTGGGCCCAATTGGAGCTCAATTGAAGGGTTCAACCTTGTGTTGATACACATTGTTGAGTGTTGATGGGTGAACATTGATAGACCTTAATTGAATCGATTTCAATCCTAATTGGTCAACAATTGAGGGTCAATTGAATGACCATTTGGTTAAGCATAACCTTAATTAACTCAATCCATAGGTGGTCAACAGTTATTGGACCTTTTGAAGGCTTCAACATCGGTTGACATCATCGTTTGATTTGTTGAACCTTTGTTGAAGGACCTTGCGGTTGAGACCATGAGAGGCTCACGACCTCAAGACCGTGAGGGGGCTCACGACCTCAAGACCGTGAGGTGGCTCACGACCTCAAGACCGTGAGGTAGCTCACGACCTCAAGACCGTGAGGTGGCTCACGACCTCAAGACCGTGAGGTGGCTCACGACCTCAAGACCGTGAGGTAGCTCACGACCTCAAGACCGTGAGGTGGCTCACGACCTCAAGACCGTGAGGTGGCTCACGACCTCAAGACCGTGAGGTAGCTCACGACCTCAAGACCATGAGGTGGCTCACGACCTCAAGACCGTGAGGTGGCTCACGACCTCAAGACCGTGAGGTGGCTCACGACCTCAAGACCGTGAGGTGGCTCACGACCTCATGATCGTGAGGGGGCTCACGATCTCAAGCCCATGAGGAGGCTCACGGTCTTGGAGCTAGAAAGGGGCTCATGGACTTGAAAGGTCAAAGTGAGCAATCGGTCAACACTTTCAACCGAATTCAATCATGTGATGGTTCAATGTTGCTCAAATCAAACACTAATGATAATCTAAGATAGTAAGGAGTTATTTGATTAAGGTTTTTGACTATGATGATGATCAATGGGGTGAATTACCAAGATACCCCTGAAGGGTCAATTGAGTTATACTTTACTCAATTCAAACCCTAATTACATGAGAATGATGTTTTTAGTTATAATGACTCTATCTAACCTGATCTAGTCTAATGTTATCATCAACCATTAGTATGATGAAAGAGAGAGTACTCTAGAGAGAGAAAGTACCCTAGAGAGAGAAAGTAACTCTAATCACTTAATGGTGATGTTTTTGGCTATGATAGCCTATGATGACTCAACCCAACCTGTTTTAGAGTGATGTTGATATCACCTAACCTTATGATGAGAGAGAAAGTACTTCTAGAGAGAGAAAGTACTTCTAGAGAGAGAAAGTACCTCTTTTAAATGGAAACTCAATTGAAGCATCCCCAATACACAGAAATGAGCATAATTAGGGTATGATCCACCTGTGTGAGATCATAGAAACCCTAATTATGATAAATGATGAACCTTTAACTAATCCAAGAACATCAATGAAGGTGTTACTCATACATGATGATGTTATGAGTTTAATTCACCTGTAATGTGAATAAGTAAACCCTAATTCAAGGGTGATGACATGTAATATGAATAGTAAACCCTAATTCAAGGGTAATGGCATGCTTTTGAGCAATAAACTCTATTTGATTTAAATTAAAGATTTAACTCTTATGACAAGAGTAGGAAGTACATTCCTTATTGTTATATTACCTTTATCAGATGTATTAATCATGCAGGTTCTGATATGAAGGTAATTATATCCAGGTATGGATGTTGATGTTATATTCATTGAAGGCATGTTGTAGCCTTATGAATAAGTAATGTAATCTGATGCCTTGCTAGTGGCATCCTATGCTGATAATGGGCTATGAGAGCCATGAATACCATCAAGGTCATGCTTTAGAGATGACTTGTGATGAGGATAATGAGAAATGATGATTGATATGAGTTAGGCCTGTTACATTTAGTATTCTTCTTTTATAGCTGCTATGCTACTGTTATTGTTTGAAGAACAATGTATGCTGTTAAAGAATACTGAATGTACCTAACTAATCAAGTATAATGTAGAGCCCTGATCATAGATCCATCATTGTCAGAAATTAAGTGATGGTGAAACAGGTTTTCCATAGGGAACTCCTGGAGCACATACTTTTGAGTATGTGGGGTACATGGATGTGTAGAACCTTACATCCTAGTGTAGGAAAGTGATGTAGATGTGGAATCCATCCATCCTTCACTATAGTTCCATACCGTATCAGTGGTAGGTAAACATGAAACCTCCTGATGACGAAGAAAGCACAGATATCCGTATCAGTGGTAGGTAAATATGAAACCTCCTGATGACGAAGAGAGTACAGAACGCCACTGTGACTCTAGAATAGCGAAGGACCAGTTTACCCTGGTGAGCTATAGTAGTAGAGACACAAGATGTCCTATAAGTGATCCTCTTACTGACTGAGGAAGATGAAGGTCATGAGAATCCGGCTCTCTTAATGACCTATGTATAATACTGATGCGGCTTCTCAGCGATCAGTTGGAGTATGAGTGGTAAGCCTCATCTCCACAGGGCATAATGTTGTTAGTAAAACATAATCAACCATGTAGTAAAACTTGTTAGAGATGACTCCAAGTTAGTTGATTGATGTTACATTGCAATAATGTTGATATTCTCCATATCTCCTAATTTGTAGAGATCTTGTTATATCTGCAACTGTTATAGAATGCTTTGAAGGCTTTACTGTTTAGAATAATCTTTGATGTTGTAATAAAGCTTCTGGCGAAGAGTTATAACTCTCGCTGGGACAATTATGTATAATTGTCTCACCCCGTAGACTTCAACTTTTTAGGTGGACGTCGGAGACGAAGGAACCAGCCTACAGGTGATCAGTCTCAGCAGCAGCACCAGGGGCAGCAGTAATCTCAGGTGGAGATTTGTCCTGCCATGTGGTGTAGTTAGAGTCAGTCCTATGTGTCCTCTGTACTCTCAGGTCTTGGAGTCTTGTGTTATGTGATCTTGAGATTTTGTATCTTGATGTATATAATTACTCAAGAAGTAATTATCCTGAGATGTAAACAGTTACCTCTCTTTATGAAAGGAGTTTTTATGGATACAAGTTCTTATCTCGAAAAGTTTTAATTTCCCGTGATTTTTGTCTTCCGCTGATTACCAATTCGCTTCCGCTAAGTTTTAATCGTGTTTATGTCATGGTTTGGAGATCAGACCCCACAATTAGTGGTATCAGAGCTCCAGGTTCAGTTGAGTCTACAGAGGCATAGGACTTAGGATGTCGAGTCTACCTTTAGTACTCCTTCCTTATCTAATAGAATCTTCTGCTCCTCAGGAGAAGAAGATACATAAGAATGTCAGAACATCGTGATGAGCACGTGGCAGAGAGTAGTGCTAGTGCACCTCGAGGCGGTGCAAGAGTTCCGAGAATAGAACAACCTGCACCTGAGTCGCCAAGAGAGCCACCCCAGTTCGACCCAGCTGACATGAGTGATCCAGCTGTACAGACGATGTTCGGGCAGTTCATGACTACCATGACACATATAACCGATAGGATGCCCATTCCTGCACCTAGGGCACCTGTCCAGCCTGAAGTACAAGGTATTGGTAAGACATTCGAACGACTTCGTCGTGTCGGAGCTACCGAGTACTTCGGAACTGCCGACCCAGCAGATGCTGACTTATGGTTGACAGAGTTGGAGAAGGCTTTCAGGATTCTTATGATTCCGGAAGCTGAGAAGGTTAGACATGCTGTCTATCTTCTCAAAGGCAGTGCTGGTCACTGGTGGAACATGGAAGAGCAGAAGAGACCTGGAGTAGAGTTCTCATGGGAAGAGTTTCGTCGGGAATTTATCAATAGATATTTTCCAAAGACCTTCCTAGATGAGAAGATTTCTCAGTTTGAGAAACTAAGGCAGGGTATGATGAACATTAGCGAGTATGAAGCTAAGTTCATGGAGCTGTTGCGGTTTTGTCCGCATATGGCTGCTACAGATGAGGAAAGAATCAGAAGATTTGAAAAGGGTTTGAATTCCGATATGTCAACCCCTGTGTCTGCCTTAGAAAACAGAGAGAGATTCTCTACCTTCGTTGAGTCAGTCTGAAGGATAGAGAGATCTGTGGTTGAGAAAAGACAAACCCATAAAAGATATCCACAGTTCCAGGGTTCTTCATCTAGGGATTCCAAGAAACCTAGATTCTCTGCACCTAACCCTCCACCACCCAGATCGAGTTTTCAAACTCAATGGACACCAAGTAGAGGTAGAGGATGGAGTCAACCGCTTCAAGGGACACACAGTTCTGCATCAGTGTCAGTTACTGGACCACCCAGACCACAACAACAGGAGAAGAGTTGCTACAACTGTGGTAAGGTGGGACACTTGATGAAGGATTGCCGTTCTAGGCCTGTCGGTGTGACACAACAACCTCCGAGACAGAATCAATAGGGATCTCAGAATAGACAACATCAAGGAGCAGCTCGAGGACGTGGACAAGCGTCTCAAGCTGGATCATCAGCACCACCTCAACACCAGGCGACTGCGAGGTTCTATGCTATGAACCCACCTGAGGCAGTTGTCAATCCACGGGTAGTGGCAGGTCAGATGAAACTTTTATATTCTGATATGTCTATATCCTGTAATATATCTGTTCTGATTGATCCGGGTGCTACGCACTCTTTCATCACTCGTGAAGTGATTCGTAACTGCAATATGACTGTTAGTCATAGAGCAGATAGTTTGTTGTTAGAGACTCCGTTGAGTGGGTCTGCCGTTTTGCAGGAGGTATGTTCTCCCTGCATCCTTTTCTTTTCTGACCATCGCATTCAAGTGGACCTTATACCACTTGATATGCAGGGGTTTGATATAATCCTTGGGATGGATACCTTAGAAAGGTATAGAGTTGTCTTGGATTGTGAGTCCAAGTTGGCTGTGTTTGCTGATGAAAGCAACACATGGATCTTTCAAGGTGAAAGAAAGATTCTGCCCACCTGTCTTGTGTCAGCTATGGTTGCTGATAAGCTGTTGAGGCAAGGATGTTATGCATTCTTAGCCCATGTGGTAGATGTTACCAAGGAAAGTTCCAACCCTGCTGAAGTTCCCATAGTCAGGGAATTCGAGGATGTGTTTCCTGAAGAACTTCCTGGTATACCACCACCTCGGGAGATTGACTTTGAAATCAATCTGATTCCAGATACGAAACCCATAGCTCAAACTCCGTATAGAATGGCTCCTGCCGAGATGGCAGAACTCAAGAAACAGCTTCAAGAGTTACTTGAGAGAGGTTTTATCCGACCGAGTACTTCACCTTGGGGTGCTCCGGTCTTGTTTGTTAAAAAGAAAGATGGGTCAATGCGGTTATGCATCGACTATAGACAACTCAATAAAGTGACAATAAAGAATAGGTATCCTCTGCCGAGGATTGATGATCTCTTTGACCAGTTGCGTGGTGCAACAGTCTTCTCAAAGATAGACTTGAGGTCTGGATATCACCAACTTCGTATTAAGGATAGTGACATATCCAAGTCTGCCTTTAGGACAAGATATGGTCACTATGAGTTCACGGTTATGTCGTTTGGACTAACCAATGCACCAGCTGCATTTATGGAACTCATGAATAGAGTTTTTCGACCTTTCCTTGATCAGTGTGTTGTCGTCTTCATAGATGACATACTGATTTATAGTAAAGATGCTCAGCAGCATGAGCAGCATCTTCGCCAAGCTTTGACCTTGCTAAGAGAACATAAGTTGTATGCTAAGTTTAGCAAGTGTGAGTTCTGGCTGCCGGAGGTATCTTTTCTTGGACATATAATATCCGCCTCGGGAATTCGTGTTGACCCTACAAAGGTAGAATCTGTTCTACAATAGGAACAACCGAAAACACCGACGGAGATTCGAAGTTTCTTGGGGTTAGCTGGCTATTATCGAAGGTTCATTAAGAACTTTAGTTCCATAGCTTTACCCTTGACCAAGTTAACCCGGAAGGATGTTCCTTTTTCTTGGAGTGATAAGTGTCAACAATCTTTCCAGTTACTGAAGGAGAGGTTGACAAGTGCACCTGTATTAGTGCTACCTGAACAAGGAAAAGGTTATATAGTTTTCTGTGACACTTCCAAGAATGGACTAGGATGTGTGTTGATGCAGGATAAACAAGTGATTTCTTTTGCTTCCCGACAGCTTAAGAAACACGAGGAGAATTATCCAACACACGATCTGGAGTTAGCAGCTGTGGTTCATGCTTTGAAGATCTGGAGACATTATCTCTACGGAGAGACATTCCAGATTTTCACAGACCACAAAAACCTTAAGTATATCTTCTCTCAGCATGAGCTCAACATGAGGCAACGTCGCTGGATGGAGTTAATCAAGGACTACGACTGTACAATTGATTACCATCCAGGTAAGGCCAATGTTGTTGCAGATGCCTTGAGTAGGAAATCAGCAACATCAACCATGAATAGAGCACAACTAAACTCTTTAGTATGCTCTAGAAGAGATATGCTTATCTCTTTAAGGCAAGACAATGTACAGTTGAAGGTATCATTGCTAGCCGGTTTGTTAGCTGAGATGCATATTAAACCTACCCTAAGAGAGCAGATTAAAGAAGCACAGCTAGATGATGCTGCAGTTCAACATATAAGATCTGAGTATGGAAATGAGAAGCAAGATGGGTTTCATGACTCAAAAGATCAAGTAGCTTGTTATAATGGAAAAATGATAGTGCCGGATGTGGACAACTTAAGGAAGTTAGTCCTGGAAGAAGCCCATTCTTCCATGTATGCTATGCATCCAGGGAGCACCAAGATGTATCGGAATTTGAAGGATCTATATTGGTGGCCTGGGATGAAGAAGGACGTTGCAGAGTTTGTTCTGAGGTGCCCTGTGTGTCAGCAAGTTAAAGCTGAACACCAGAAGCCTGCAGGGACAATGCAACCTTTACCCATATCACAGTGGAAGTGGGACCATGTGACCATGGACTTTGTTGTTGGCCTACCCAGGACAAGCAAAGGACATGATTCCATTTGGGTAATTGTTGATAGGTTGACTAAGACAGCACATTTCTTACCTGTTAAAACAACCTATTCTGCTGAAAGGTTATCAGAGTTATATGTGCAAGAGATAGTGCGTTTGCACGGAGTTCCTGTCACAATAGTTTCGGACAGAGGTCCTCAATTTACAAGTCGTTTTTGGGAACAGTTGCACAGTGCCTTAGGCACTAAGCTGAGGTTTAGTACGGCCTTTCATCCACAGACTGATGGACAGTCAGAAAGGACCATACAAACCTTAGAAGACCTGTTGCGAGCATGTGTTCTCCAGTTCACCGGAAGTTGGGATCTACACCTAAGCTTGATAGAGTTTGCCTATAACAATAGCTATCAGCATAGTATTGATATGGCACCTTATGAAGCCTTATATGGTAGACGTTGTAGATCACCCTTGTGTTGGTTTGAGACTGGTGAGCACCAGTTGTTAGGTCCTGACTTGGTACAGCAAACCACGGAAAAGATTAAAGTTATACAACATAAGATTAAGACTGCTCAGGATAGGTAGAAATCTTATGCTGACAAACGTCGTAGACCTTTAGAGTTCCAGGTTGGAGACAAAGTGTATCTTAAGGTCTCACCTTGGAAAGGGGTCCTTCGTTTTGGAAGGAAGGGGAAGTTAGCTCCTAGATATATGGGGCCTTATCCAATCATTGAACGGATTGGAAAGGTAGCATATAAACTAGAGCTGCCCCCAGAATTACAGAGGTTACATCCTGTGTTTCACATTTCTATGTTGCAGAAATGTCACCCAGACACCGAGTCAGTTCTACAACCTATGGAAGTAGAATTGAATGATGACATATCCTATGAAGAGGGACCAGTGTCAATCCTTGATAAACGAATTAAAAAGTTAAAGAAGAAAGATATAAGTCTTGTGAAAGTCCTCTGGAATCATCGTGGTATTGAAGAAGCCACTTGGGAGTTAGAGGACGAGATGAGAAGGAAGTATCCTACCCTTTTCTCGTAATATGTTTTATCGATTTCGGGGACGAAATCCTTGTAAGGGGTGGATAATTTGTAACATCCCTGACCTGGGTTATGAGCTAACCCTAGGTGTTTTGCCTAAATATGTAATTAAATCTTTGTGATTAACTCTGAGCATGTAATTAAGCTTCTCAGAAATGTATATTTCAGTTTTTGCTCCTTTTTATATAAAGTTGTAGCACTGTTTTGTAATACAGGGACCTATGTGCAATTTACCCATTTAGAAGGGTTAACCTGCAATTTGCACATGATGAGGTGTTCCTCTGATGTTGAGACATCATGAGAAACATTTTGGTAAAGTTTGAGGGATTTCCCAAGCTTGAGCACCAAGGTGCAGCTGTGGAAGCAATCCCGGTACTTGAAACCCTAATTTGGGGTAAAATGCAATTTACCCAAATAATGGGAAGCAATTTGTAAAGAATGTTATCTAAAGTATCTTGTTAGACTCTTGCCATCATTTAGAGAAGAAATGATGAGGAATTCACCTCAATTGAGTTATCAAGTTAAGAAATAGGCTTTGTGATCGAATATTCAGGGTATATGTGCAATATCCCTTTAAGTATGAACTTTATTATTAGATTGTTCTTCCTTGCCTTCTTTTCTATAACTTAAGATAAGGTTTGTCCTTAGAATAAAGAGGAAGGGACGAGCAAGTAATAAAAGAAGGACTTAGTTGGAATTAAAGGAAACTTATGAACTAATATTGAAAATCCTATCCCATGTATATAAGCCCTCCTTCCCTTAGTTGCAAGGGAACTTAACCTTCGTTCCCTTTACTGTTTCATTTCACCAAAGACGACCAAGGACTGCCTTGGAGCTAAGGAGGATGAACAAGGGGTGCAAGGTAGGTTTAAACCCCTCTTCTTGCCTAATTCCATGGTTAGAATTCGAATTCAAGGTCATCTTCATGGCTAATTCTCGAAACCCTATCTTTCTAGCCGTCTCTTTTCATCCTTCCTTGGAGTTTTCACCTTGGCCAACCTATGGGAACTCAAGGACGCCATTAGAGCTTGGAGCTTGAAAGCTTGGAGCTCAAGAAACAAGCTTTAGGCGGGTTTTATAACTCTAAACCTATGCTTTACTATGTTCATCTTTATATGCGAGTTAATGATAGCTCCTAGTATTTCCCTACTTTTCCCTGCTATTTTGCAAACAAACCCGTGGGATATCTATACTGTTCTTGAGCTAGATGATGAAGGCGTGATTTCCAAGAAAAACCCACCGCTTTTCTTTTCCCTAAACGGTCCTAACAGTTTGCTCTCACGACCTCAAGACCGTGAGAGAGCCTCGCGGTCTTGAGACCGTGAGAGGGCTCGCGGTCTCAAGACCGATTGGCCCTGTTGACCGAGCGTGGACCATATAAGAAACTTGTTCCTAATTATATAGGCTAAATACCCTCAAAATTTGGGAGACTAACTCCAACGGAATCGGGAGATATGACCTTTTTACGTCACAACTTTAAATGAATTAATTGCTGATTTTCAAACGGTCTGAAATTGCCTTTTTGGGCAAACGGTCTCAAGACCGTGAAAGGTCGTTGACTAAGCGTTGACCCCATGAGATTACTGTTCAAAATTATGTTAATTAACAACTCACCAAGTTTGATGGTCTAATTCCAAACGGGCTAAGAGTTGAAGGGTGAATACTAGGGCTAACCCTAGATAAAATCAGTACTGAAATTATGGTGATCTAATTAGGGTTTTTAGGGTTGATTGACCTAAACGGTCTCAAGACCATGTGGGGTCCACCCACATGACCTCAAGACCGTGAGGACAATCACCCAAGACCATTTGAAGGTCTAGGGTTGAGTAATTTGACCAATTGAACACCAATTGCAAATAAGTTATCAATTTAATCAAAATTCTGATTTTGTGACCAATCAGGGTTCAACCTCTATCAAATCACCTTAGATTTTTATGAAATCTTGGGCAAACGATCTCAAGACCATGTGGGGTCCACCCACATGACCTCAAGACCGTTTGAGCCAAGTTTGGGCCCAATTGGAGCTCAATTGAAGGGTTCAACCTTGTGTTGATACACATTGTTGAGTGTTGATGGGTGAACATTGATAGACCTTAATTGAATCGATTTCAATCCTAATTGGTCAACAATTGAGGGTCAATTGAATGACCATTTGGTTAAGCATAACCTTAATTAACTCAATCCATAGGTGGTCAACAGTTATTGGACCTTTTGAAGGCTTCAACATCGGTTGACATCATCGTTTGATTTGTTGAACCTTTGTTGAAGGACCTTGCGGTTGAGACCATGAGAGGCTCACGACCTCAAGACCGTGAGGGGGCTCACGACCTCAAGACCGTGAGGTGGCTCACGACCTCAAGACCGTGAGGTAGCTCACGACCTCAAGACCGTGAGGTGGCTCACGACCTCAAGACCGTGAGGTGGCTCACGACCTCAAGACCGTGAGGTGGCTCACGACCTCAAGATCGTGAGGTGGCTCACGACCTCAAGACCGTGAGGTAGCTCACGACCTCAAGACCATGAGGTGGCTCACGACCTCAAGACCGTGAGGTGGCTCACGACCTCAAGACCGTGAGGTGGCTCACGACCTCAAGACCGTGAGGTGGCTCACGACCTCATGATCGTGAGGGGGCTCACGATCTCAAGCCCATGAGGAGGCTCACGGTCTTGGAGCTAGAAAGGGGCTCATGGACTTGAAAGGTCAAAGTGAGCAATCGGTCAACACTTTCAACCGAATTCAATCATGTGATGGTTCAATGTTGCTCAAATCAAACACTAATGATAATCTAAGATAGTAAGGAGTTATTTGATTAAGGTTTTTGACTATGATGATGATCAATGGGGTGAATTACCAAGATACCCCTGAAGGGTCAATTGAGTTATACTTTACTCAATTCAAACCCTAATTACATGAGAATGATGTTTTTAGTTATAATGACTCTATCTAACCTGATCTAGTCTAATGTTATCATCAACCATTAGTATGATGAAAGAGAGAGTACTCTAGAGAGAGAAAGTACCCTAGAGAGAGAAAGTAACTCTAATCACTTAATGGTGATGTTTTTGGCTATGATAGCCTATGATGACTCAACCCAACCTGTTTTAGAGTGATGTTGATATCACCTAACCTTATGATGAGAGAGAAAGTACTTCTAGAGAGAGAAAGTACTTCTAGAGAGAGAAAGTACCTCTTTTAAATGGAAACTCAATTGAAGCATCCCCAATACACAGAAATGAGCATAATTAGGGTATGATCCACCTGTGTGAGATCATAGAAACCCTAATTATGATAAATGATGAACCTTTAACTAATCCAAGAACATCAATGAAGGTGTTACTCATACATGATGATGTTATGAGTTTAATTCACCTGTAATGTGAATAAGTAAACCCTAATTCAAGGGTGATGACATGTAATATGAATAGTAAACCCTAATTCAAGGGTAATGGCATGCTTTTGAGCAATAAACTCTATTTGATTTAAATTAAAGATTTAACTCTTATGACAAGAGTAGGAAGTACATTCCTTATTGTTATATTACCTTTATCAGATGTATTAATCATGCAGGTTCTGATATGAAGGTAATTATATCCAGGTATGGATGTTGATGTTATATTCATTGAAGGCATGTTGTAGCCTTATGAATAAGTAATGTAATCTGATGCCTTGCTAGTGGCATCCTATGCTGATAATGGGCTATGAGAGCCATGAATACCATCAAGGTCATGCTTTAGAGATGACTTGTGATGAGGATAATGAGAAATGATGATTGATATGAGTTAGGCCTGTTACATTTAGTATTCTTCTTTTATAGCTGCTATGCTACTGTTATTGTTTGAAGAACAATGTATGCTGTTAAAGAATACTGAATGTACCTAACTAATCAAGTATAATGTAGAGCCCTGATCATAGATCCATCATTGTCAGAAATTAAGTGATGGTGAAACAGGTTTTCCATAGGGAACTCCTGGAGCACATACTTTTGAGTATGTGGGGTACATGGATGTGTAGAACCTTACATCCTAGTGTAGGAAAGTGATGTAGATGTGGAATCCATCCATCCTTCACTATAGTTCCATACCGTATCAGTGGTAGGTAAACATGAAACCTCCTGATGACGAAGAAAGCACAGATATCCGTATCAGTGGTAGGTAAATATGAAACCTCCTGATGACGAAGAGAGTACAGAACGCCACTGTGACTCTAGAATAGCGAAGGACCAGTTTACCCTGGTGAGCTATAGTAGTAGAGACACAAGATGTCCTACAAGTGATCCTCTTACTGACTGAGGAAGATGAAGGTCATGAGAATCCGGCTCTCTTAATGACCTATGTATAATACTGATGCGGCTTCTCAGCGATCAGTTGGAGTATGAGTGGTAAGCCTCATCTCCACAGGGCATAATGTTGTTAGTAAAACATAATCAACCATGTAGTAAAACTTGTTAGAGATGACTCCAAGTTAGTTGATTGATGTTACATTGCAATAATGTTGATATTCTCCATATCTCCTAATTTGTAGAGATCTTGTTATATCTGCAACTGTTATAGAATGCTTTGAAGGCTTTACTGTTTAGAATAATCTTTGATGTTGTAATAAAGCTTCTGGCGAAGAGTTATAACTCTCGCTGGGACAATTATGTATAATTGTCTCACCCCGTAGACTTCAACTTTTTAGGTGGACGTCGGAGACGAAGGAACCAGCCTACAGGTGATCAGTCTCAGCAGCAGCACCAGGGGCAGCAGTAATCTCAGGTGGAGATTTGTCCTGCCATGTGGTGTAGTTAGAGTCAGTCCTATGTGTCCTCTGTACTCTCAGGTCTTGGAGTCTTGTGTTATGTGATCTTGAGATTTTGTATCTTGATGTATATAATTACTCAAGAAGTAATTATCCTGAGATGTAAACAGTTACCTCTCTTTATGAAAGGAGTTTTTATGGATACAAGTTCTTATCTCGAAAAGTTTTAATTTCCCGTGATTTTTGTCTTCCGCTGATTACCAATTCGCTTCCGCTAAGTTTTAATCGTGTTTATGTCATGGTTTGGAGATCAGACCCCACAGTTTGGGACTGTTCTTGAACACCTAATCTCACTTAGGATGTAAGTGTATAATGTGTATTGGGTTTTCGAGAAAATTTCGGTAGCATTTCCCCGTTTGTTCTCTAAGTACATATGTACTTAGAGAACAACGGGGAAATGCTGCTGAAATTTTCTTGAAAACCAAATACACATTATACACTTACATCCTAAGTGAGATTAGGTGTTCAAGGATGGGATAGGTGGTACACATTTATTATATATAAGATTGACATCAAATGTGTTTGTTGGCCTAGAAACCCGTCCAAGATTGACTAATATATACTTGTTTCCTAATATATACTTGTTTAAAAGGTTAACTGATGTTATACAACTTTTTCTGAAAATATATAACATCGTTATATGTACTTACACTTTGTTAATACTAATATTGTGCAGTCTCTGTCTTCCCATAACAATGACTATGAATTGGGCCTCTATGTCAATGTTAATGTTCCCTATTGAAGAACAATTGGACATCATCCTAGATGATCGTTCCTTAAACCAATTGGTCATACCCAAACATTGGCGTTTTCTAAAAGGAAGACACTACATGCCTGGTAAAGTGACCCTAACTTTTGGAAATTATTCACATGTAATCGAGGTTGAGTATGATTTGGCGGGAAATCTTGTATCAAAATCCGGTTGGCGTGATTGGATTGGAGAGTTGTATCTGGTCCGTTGGAATAGGCTTTTTCTCCGTCCAGTTGGCGATAATTCCATCAAAGTTTGGATAACCAACAACAACTGCGATACCCCCGATCATCTTCTGCGGTATGAGCGCACGGCGTCGCATATCAGCTCGGACAAATCTGAATCTGAGGCCCCTGTCAGTTCAGATTCGTCTAAATACAGTGAGGAGCTTCGTGACACAGCTTCATCATCAAAAAGAAGTTGCTGATATCATCTATGAGGAATCTGAATCTGAGGCGTGATTGGATTGGAGAGCTTCGTGACACAGCTTCATCATCAAAAAGAAGTTATTGATGCATGCGGGACCATGTTGGTGTAGTATTTAGTTGTCTATCTATCTAGACTTGTCTGTATTAATAGTTTTTTTAATTATGCGCATGTTTAGGGGTACACCAACCCCTTTGTTTAGTTATTGTTATAACTAAAGTGTGTGTTCCCATGAATGGAACTGTAAGTTGCTACATGAATGCTTATAACTGAAGTGTGTGTTCCCATGAATGTTCCCATTTACATGATTACACTACTATTTTCTCATATTTTCTTGCCTCAAAAAAAAATTCTTTTATTGTTTAGTCTATTTTAATACGACATACTTGCTTATATCTTTCTTAATGATGAACTGTAATACGACATACTTGCTTATATACTTGTTTCCTAATATATACTTGCTTTCCTAATATATACTTGCTTTCTCTGATCATAGAATGGATAGATCATGGATGTCCATTCGTAATCGTTGCACCCCAGAGTTTATATCTGGTCTTGATCAGTTTATTAGATTTGCCGAGGAGCATAGGAAAAAACCTACAGATAGGTTCTACTGTCCATGTAGGCATTGCAGTAACAACTTGAAACTCAACACTGGTGAGGAAATCAAAAGTCATGTCATGTGCAACGGGATTGTACAAGGCTATACATAATGGCACTGGCATGGAGAGATTTCAAAATCGAATCCAGTAGATGTCAATAGCAGTGCTTGGGTGGAAGAAGAAATTGCCTCCGATGACGTAAATGTGAACGAACCAGTTCCAGCAGACATTGTTGATGCGATGCTGGATAGTTGTAGGGTAGAGCACACCGATCCACCTCCTATCTTTACAAACATTGTGCATGATGCTGAGATACCGTTATACACAGGCTGTGCTAAGTTTACGAAGCTTAGCGCTGTGCTGAGATTGTATAAGTTGAAAGCTAACAATAGATGGAGCGACAAAAGCTTCACTGAATTGTTGACTTTGTTGAAAGAAATTCTTCCTAAAGGAAACGAGCTGCCAATCTCAACATACCAGGTAAATAAAATGTTGTGCCCAATGGGAATGGAGGCCAAAAAGATACACGCATGCCCGAATGATTTTGTATTATTTCAAAAGGACTATGTAGATTTGAAAGATTGTCCAAAATGTGGTGCGTCACGATATAAATTGACGACTTCGGGGGAGTCCAAAACTGGTTCTCCTGCCAAGGTGTTGTGGTATCTACCTATAACATCACGGTTTCAACGCTTGTTTGCAAATCCGAAAGATGCGAAGAATTTGAGGTGGCATGCAGATGTTAAGAAAAATAATGATGGGATCCTACGACATGCGTCTGATTCCCCACAGTGGAAGAAGATTGATGTATTGTTCCCTGAATTTGGTGAAGAAGACAGGAATCTAAGACTTGGGCTTTGTACAGACGGGATGAATTCGTACGGGACATTGAGCAGCCAACATAGCACTTGGCCAGTCATGCTTGTTATATACAATCTTCCTCCCTGGCTGTGTATGAAAAATAAGTACGTTATGTTGTCATTGTTGATATCGGGCCCTAAACAACCCGGAAATGATATCGATGTTTATCTTGAACCTTTGATTGATGACTTAAAGAAACTTTGGGCTGAAGGTGTGATGACCTATGATGCTTCAGCAAGAGAGACATTTCGTTTGCATGCTATGTTGTTTTGCACTATTAATGACTTTCCGGCATATGGGAATTTGTCTGGATATAGTGTCAAAGGAGCTAAAGCGTGTCCTATATGTGAAGAAAACACTGATTCAATAAGACTAAAATATGGCGGCAAGACTGTATATCTTGGTCATCGAAGGTTTCTTTCAAAATTCCATCCGTATCGTAGGAAGCGCAAACCATTCAATGGATGGAATGATGAACGGAGTGCACCTAAACCTATACCAGGGGATGTTGTTTATGAAAGAGTAAAAGACATTGTCAATGAATTTGGTAAGAAATCACAATGTAGTATGGCCACATGGAGTGACAATTCTTCATTCAAAAAGAAGTCAATATTTTGGGATCTTCCTTATTGGAGTTCTTTGTCAGTCAGGCATTGTATCGATGTAATGCACGTTGAGAAAAATGTCTGTGATAGCATCATTGGTACTCTATTAAATATACCAGGTAAGACTAAAGATGGGATAAAATCCAGACTGGACCTACGTGAAATGGGAATAAGGTCAGAATTAACAGAATTACGTGAAATGGGTAATAAAAGAACATACTTACCTCCCGCTTGTTACACGTTGTCTAGAAAGGAGAAGAAAACTTTTTGTGAATGCTTGGTAAATGTTAAGGTGCCACATGGTTACTCATCCAACATCCGTAGATTGGTATCAATGAAAGATCTGAAGTTGATAGGTCTTAAATCTCATGATTGTCACACTCTAATGCAACAAATATTGCCCGTGGCAATTCGATCTATATTGCCGAAGCATGTAAGGTTTGCAATTACCAGACTTTGTTTCTTTTTCAACAGTCTATGCAGCAAAGTTATTGACCCTGATACTCTCGATAATTTGCAAAGAGAAGTGGTTGTTACCCTATGTCAACTTGAGATGTATTTCCCTCCTTTGTTCTTTGATATCATGGTACATCTTGTTGTCCACTTGCCTAGGGAAGTGAAAATCTTGGGACCGGTTTTCTTGCATTGGATGTATCCCTTTGAACGATACATGAGCGTTTTTAAAGGTGATGTTCGAAACCATTATCGTCCTGAAGGGAGTATTATTGAAGGTTATGTGGCGAGAGAGGTTATGGATTTCTGCAATGACTTTCTCAGTGGTAATGACACTCCTGATAATGACAAGAATATTGAGGAGGGAAAAGGAATTTTGGGATCACGGGTGAAAGTAATCAGCCGTGAGCAGTTGGAACAAGCTCACTTGTATATTTTACATAATATGGACGAAGTGAGTGTTTATATCGAGGAACATACCAATTTCATAAAGAGACAACATCCTCGAGCAAGTTCAATGTGGCTTGCTAGGGAGCATAATAAGACTTTTACTAAGTGGTTTGAAGATAAAGTCTTACATCAACTATCTCAAACACCAAATGATATTACAGAAACTATCAAATGTCTCGCCTTTAAACCAAAACTGAATGTTATGTCTTATGAAGGGTTTGGCATTAATGGATTCACATATTACACAAAGCGCCAAGATGATAAGAGTGTCGTCCAAAATAGTGGGGTCACTCTTCAAGCGTCAACTATGTGCTTTGCAAGTGCAAAGGATAAGAGTCCACGTGAAGCTAAAATGTCATATTACGGTGTCATTGAAGACATTTGGGAGTTTGACTACATAGATTTCAATATTCCGCTCTTTAAATGTAATTGGGTTGATAACACCAAAGGAGTTATAGTGGATGAATTGGGTTTCACTTTGGTGAACTTTGAAATGATTGGCGAGAAGGCTGAACCATTCATATTGGCATCACAGGAAAAACAAATATTCTATATCGATGATCCTGCAAATGATAAATGGTCGGTTGTTCTTCATGGTAAAAGATAGTTCATTGAAGATCCTATAGATGAAGATGAGTACTATGATAAGTATGATGACTCCAGTCCATTCTCAGTTGGGTTTCCAACTCCACAAAATATTGAAGCTAATGATGACTTATATGTGCGCGGAGATCACAATGAAGGATTGTTAATTGATAAAAGATCACAATTTTAGAGACATGTATGTTTATACAAATGGTAAATGTATTCCTTTTTCTAATTTATACAAATGCTAAATGTTTTCCTTTTTCTAGTTGATACAAATGCTAAATGTTTGCCTTTTTTATGACATCTTCAGATGGCTGACCATGATGAGAATGATGTTCATGATGAGCATGTTGTCCATGACGAGCATGGCGAGGATACCAATGTAAGTTCTAAAAACATATCCTGTATTTCTATAAAATTCATTATCTTCTAGTTATGTCATATATCCTATATTTCTATATTGGCCTAATTCAGTGTGTTTATTTTTGTCAAATTTTAGGTTGATGATGCACATGTACCCACTGAAGCACTGGAGCAACTTGATGCGCGGAGAGGACATTCCAACTCGAGATATCGTCTACCGTTTCCTCCTCCTCCGCAGTAATATCCTCATCTCTAAACGTTTCTCGTAGGATTCTGAACCCCTCCCTTCCCTCTACTACATCGAAGCCATGCCGCAGTTGAACCCTTTCGCCGAGCCCTACCCGACCAAGCAGGCGTCGCCTGAAGCACCACCGTCGTCGTTGTCTCCACCTCCATCGCAACTTGCTGTGCTAGTCCTGACAGTTTATCACCCCACATGCCTTCCTCCTCAGTTCCTGCCGCTAGACAACCACACAATGGATCCAAGAGGATTGCAGGCGTTCGCCAAAGACTATAGGCTGAGTTAACTCAATAGTTAACTCAGCCTATAGTCTTTGGCAAACGCCTGCATATCCTCTTGGATCCATTGTGTGGTTGTCTAGCGGCAGGAACTGGGGAGGAAGGCATGTGGGGTCATAAATTGTTAGATATAATTGGGATGTTGATAGTGATGATGAATGATACTTTGTAAATGAATGTTTCTGAATGTTAAAACATGTATTTGAATGATTCTATATGTGTGAACGTGACAATTGAATTGATGTCTGAATGTATCTACTTGTGTGAATCTTTTTATGTTAATTTTGCAGGTTTGTGGCCTGTTTGTAGGCTGATATCAATGGATGTCGTAAACCTGCAGTTCAGAAAACTGAACTGCAGGTTCTCATCCTGCTGACCAGCCACAGCAGGCCTGCAAACAGATTTATAAAAAAAATAGATATAGGCGTCGGTTATTTACCGATAACCGTCAGCACAGACTTACAGCGTCGGTTTTTTGTTGAACACTGACGCCAAAAGTGTTCACGCTACAGGAAATGGGAGTCATCTAGGACACTTTTCTGCGTCGGTTTTTTAGTATATAACCGACGCAGAAAGCGTCCTAGATGACGTCGTTTTCTGTGGCGTGAACCCTTTTGGCGTCGGTGTTTTATAATAAACCGACGCCTTTCTGTTAAATAGGCGTCGGTTTTTTAACCGACGCTGAAGTGTCCAACCTTTTAGCGGCGCCCACATAGGCGTCGTTTAGAAACCGACGCCAAAGGGGGTTAAACAACCGACACTAAAAGGCACTTCTGTAGTAGTGCATATGTTATGTTATCTGTCCTATGGACAAATTCTTGGGTCCTCTCGCCTTTGACTTTCTAGCCATTAGGAGTGGGGATTTTGGCAACAAATGGTTTCGTGATAGATGGTATCAGTGCAATCACATATCCTCTACGCGTGTTCAATAACGCACTTGCTCATATGAACCTGGGGAAAACCTTAGTCCATGATGGTGAAGTTGAGGTGTCTAGATAGGTCACTACATGGGGGCTGATGCACATTCTATCTGCCAAGCTACGGTGGCTGAGGTCTCCCTGGTATATCTACCTAGATGAAGTGAATCCAAGATTGGATTGAGGATTTTTCCCTAGAAATCCTAGAGAGTCTTCTAGCATCTCATCTCTTCTTTGAGGACTACCCTAAGCCACCCATTAGATGATGATTAGATAGTTTCTCATCTCTTCATGCGAACTCTCTCATGACAATTAAATCAAATGACCTCTCGATTATGCGTAGCTTATGTATGGGGAAAATAAAATTTGAATGAATTGGTAAAAGTTGATTAAGATGAAAATGATGCCATGATCTGATCTTAACTTGAAAAACTCAATTGTGATTAACAAAAGTACTCTTAAATCTAAGTACTCATGTATATAGTTCAGATAATGTAAACTCAATTTTACCAAATATGACCTATGTGTTTCTTATATTTGAGGTAAATGATAATGATCCTTATATATGATGAAATAAGGAGAACTCATGTGTTATACCTCAATGTTAATGATGTCCCTATTGATAAAGTCTATGTTTCATTATTTTTTATCAAACTTCAAACATGATTAAGCAAACCTTTCCCCTATATGTTGACATGAAATATGATAATGATTTGAAATGACTATGACTTTGGACTCTAAATATGATGATGAAAGTCTTTGACACAAGAGGCAAAATCCCATATTGATTATAATGCCTCATTATTATACTCAGTTTTGGATAATATAACAATTATGAGATCTCGATCATACCATGAAATGCTCAAAAAGTTGAGAGATCCTGTGTTGACTTCTCCATTTTCAAGTATACCCCCTTACTCTTATTTATGAAGACAAGGGAACAATATTATGACCTCAAATATATGGAATATCGTATCATGGTTGCTCTACTATGATAAATAATTTTTGATCTCTTGACCTTCTGATATACAAATCCATAAATTATACTCTTCTTATTTGATGGACTTGATACTTCATGACTAATGAGGACATACGTTATATCTTAGGGTGATAGCTTGCTTCATAACTCCCCTAATCTAGGTCACATCCCAATGCTGAATTCTTCTAAATTTTCATCGTTTTTTATTATTTAGTGTTTGGAAAGGTGACCCTTCCATATGATTTTGATCTCTTGACCAAAGTCTCTAATAGGTCAAATCTAATGATGATATTGAAACATGACACTAAATCTCAATTTGATGGTGATCTTGAAACATGATGATGTTGACTATAGCTTGTGGTTAAGTTCCTAGAAGGACCTAGATCTATATAATTCAATAATTATGAATACTGTGATAATGAAATCCATATTGATATCATGAAATATTGCTCGATTGTTGCTTATGAATGAATGATCACACCTATGGTTTAATTAGGAATCTTGTACCCTAGCTTAATTTTTTTTGGACTTATGACTCTTGTTGTCCAAATCATGAATGTCGATATTGATTTACAAAATCATGACTATTGATCATTCATCTTAATATTTATTTGACTTCTATGATCACCATATTTGGATCTAGATATCACACTTGATTTATGATTGATGACTTTCATGTTCCCAAATCTAAAAAAAATCAAAATGATGATTACGTTTATTTGCTCGAATTATGACTTAGGGAGAAGCTCCCATGTGGACTAGGATGGGGCATTCCTTTGATTTTGATGTGAAATCACAATATTGAAATGTGATGTTTGTTTGGAAATGTTGAAATACGAGATCTCAATCAAGGATGTATAACCCCACCTAGGGCCAATGAAGAACCTAACCCTAAATGTTGAGATTGAAAGTCATGCTTTACTCTTGAATAAAAAGAGTCCTATTTGTTTGACCTAAAATGGTTATCTTTCCAAATTTGTGATTTTTTGATGATCTTTTGTGTCAGATTGGGGCAGTGGAAGTGTGGCTAGGTTTGGACTTTGATGTTTGGTATCTTAATATCAGAATAATGTTGACGATTGAAGGATGATGATTTTATATATGGATTACTATGATGGGTATGATATTTATGAAATAACAATATCCTTTGAGGATTTGATAATTTTGGGGACAAAATTCCTTTTAAGGTGGGGAGGATGTACCATCCTAGATTTTTTCGCTCTCATATGCTTTAAATAGGCTATATCTTGTAAAATTCGTATTGAATGATTCCTAAGTTCAAATGGGACATATTATATATCAAAAATGATCTACTCAACACGACCTATCCAATTCACATAGTTTCATAGGTTAATACCTTTCGTAGTTCCTAGTATGTTTAAAATGGAATCACTTAATCTCTTTCATTGCATTAAATGGTGATTAATGCTCAACCTTGATCATATCATGTCTCTATTTGACTTTTATGTCTCTAATCATTAAATCATGTTATGTTGTGCTCTTTAAATTAGATTTGATCATGCTTAGACCTATTAATGAACCTAATCCATGAAATGAACCATTAAATATGTACAATATTGAACTTTGATGCTAATGCTCATTAATTTAATGCTAAACTTGATTATACAAACTCCAACTCATCATATTTTCTCTATATTAGTAACATTTGATGCATGATTTAGCCAATAATCTATTTTTCCTATACTTGAAATCTATCTTAGCTTGATGGTATGAAAAACTCCATTAAAAATGATATTTATTGATTTCTCATGATGATTCTTTAAATTTTCTGCTAATGCGGGTAAAATGTGATATGATCACTCTTGTACTTTATGGTGACCATATTGCATGAAAATGACTCAACGTGACTTAAGTTGTGGTATGATGAATAAGTCATTAATCTTATTCACATATTATGATTTTCCTATTAAGATGATTAAAAACTATGTTTAAAATCCCTGGTCTTAATAAGATGTTTCACCTTAAGTATAAATGATATATAATGTTGCATGTATCTTGATGATGATATTGAATGAATGTTGGAGATTTTGAAATCAATTGTGGTGATTAATTGAATTTATATTAGGTGAAACATCCCCCCTTTATGATATGTTTAAGATGACCTAAGTCTTGTGATGTTAATTCTAGTCACACTTTTTTGTAATGTCAGGATCTCTTTGATGGACTCTTTTAAAAGATCTAATCATGTTGTCTAATGCTAGTTTGCTTGTATCAAGGTACGCGTTATCCTCCTATTTGCCAAACTAGTGGCATTGAAAAGCATGCATTTATCTAGTATAAATATTTGGCTTATAATACTTGTTTGAGCTATTGTTCCCTATGACTACTATGTTTTGGTCTTGATTACATACGTTGAACAAAATTGAAAACATAATGTAGATGTCCATTATATGACCTTAAGTACCTGCCTATATTATCGGGGTAAGCACACAATGTGGGGCGTCCTACTTGAGTTGTCATGATAGGATATACCATGTTGATACAAGGGTTATCTCTTGGAAATGGCCTTGAGGTCCCTTATGAATAGGGTTAACTCTTGAAGTTTAGTCTTGTAGTCCCTCACATTAAAATAGGGTAGCTAAACTTGACCACTGTCACAGACCCCTTACTTTGAGAAGTTGGTTAAAGGCCTTATGATATTGTTGGTATAATGGAAATGAACATAAAACATGCTTGCATGTTAACAAAAAATACTTAAAATATCATTGTTTTGTTCTTGTTATCTACTTTATGATTTTCCCAAACAATATATGCTCTTAAACTTGTGATTTTATATGTTTCCCAGCGTACTCAACGTAGTTGTGTTGATGTGCACCCATTTTATGATTTTAGGTAACAAGTACACTATGAATCTTTAATGATGATCATATGGTTCTGCACTTACAATAATCTGCTCGTACTCAGATCGTATGTAATTTTATGCAAATGGAATACACATGGTTGATATATGGGACCTAAGATCTTGTCAGGTATTAGTTTAGCATTCTTTTATGCTTTCTTGTCTCGTATCTTAGTTGTTGTTTGTTGTTCTATTGATGCACATGTTATGTGCTCTATCCTATGGATTTATGCTCGGTTCCTCTTGCCTTTGGCTTTCTAGCCACTAGGAGTGGGGATTTGGGTAACAAATGGTTTCGTGACGTTTGGTATCAAAGCAATCACATATCCTCTATGTGTGTTTAATAACCCACCTACTCGTATGAACTTGGGGAAAACCTAAGTCCATAATGGTGAAGTTGAGGTGTCTAGGAAGGTCATTACATTAGGGTTGATGCACCTCTTATCTACCTAGCTACGGTGTCTGAGGTCTCCCTTGTAAACCTACTTGGATGAAGTGAATCCAAGACTGGATCAAGGATTTTTCCCTAAAAATCCTAGAGACTCTTCTAGCATATCATCTCTTCTTTAAGTACTTCCCTAAGACACCCATTAGATGATGATTTGATAGTTTCTCATATCCTCATGTGATCTCTCTCATGATAATTAAATCACGTCACTTCTAGGTTATGTGTAGCTTATGTATGGGGAAAATAAATTTTGAAAAAATTGATAAAAGTTGATTAAGATGATACTGATGCCATGATCTGATCTTAACTTTAGAAACTCTATTTAGATTAACAAAATTACTCATGAATCTAGGTACTCATGTGTAATAGCTTAGATCGTGTAAACTCAATTTTACAAAATATGACCTATGTGTAACCTATGTTTGAGGTAAATGATAATGATCCATATATACGATGAAATAAGGATAACTCATGTATTATACCCCATTGTTGATGAGGTCTCTATTAACAAAGTCTATGCTTCACTATTGTTGATCAAAACTCAAACATGATTAAGCAAAACTTTCTCATATATGTTTACATGAATCATGATCATACTTTGAATTGACTATGAATTTGGACTCTCAATATTATGATGAAATTTTTTGATACAAGAGGCTAAATCCCATATTGATTATAATGCCTCATTGTTAAACTCAGTTTTTGATAATATGACAATTAGGAGATCTTAATCATACCTTAAAATGCTCAAAATATGTTGACTTATCTATTTTCAAGTATACCTATGAAAAGAAGGGAACTATATTATTACCATAAATATATGGAATCTCGTATCATGGTTTCTCTATTAAGATAAATGGTCTTTGATCTCATGGCCCTGTGAAATACAAATCCATAAATTATGCTCTTCCTATTTGAGGTACTTGACACTTCATGACTAATGAGGACAAATGTACTAGTTAGGGTGGTAGATTGCTTCATAACTCCCCTAACCTAGGTCACATCCCTATTATGATTTCTTCTAATTTTTTATCTTGTTGATTATTTAGAGTTTGGAAAGGTGACCCCTTCCATACAATTTTGATCTCTTGACCTAGGTATCTAATAGGTCGAATCTAATGATGATATTGAAACACGATACTAAATCTCAATTTGATGATGATCTTGAAATATGATGATGTTGACTATAGATTGGGTTTAAGTTCCTAGAAGGACCTAGGTCTATATCATTCATCAACTATGAATATCGTGATAATGAAATTGATATTGATATCATGAAATATTGCTTGATTATTTCTTATGAAGGAATGATCACACCTATGGTACAATTAGGAATCTTGTACCTTAGCTTCAAAAATTTTGGACTTATGACTCTTCTTGTCCAAATCATGACTCTCACTATTGATTTACAAAATTTTGACTATTGATAATTCATCTCAATATTGATTCAACTTCTATGATCACCCTATTTGAATCTTGATATCACCCTTGATTTATGATTGACGACTTTCATGTTCCCGAATATCAAAAATTTCAAAATGATAATTATATTGATTTGCTCAATTTATGACTTTGGGATAAGTTGTCATGTGGACTAGCATGGGACCTTCCTTTGATTTTGATATGAAACCACAATATTGAAATGTGATGTTTGTCTGTAAATGTTGAAATATGAAATCTCAATCAAGGATGTATAACCCCACCTAGGGCTAATGAAGAAGCTAATCCTAAATGTTGGGATTGAAAGTCATTCTTTACTCTTGAATCAAAGAGTCCTATTTTTTTTAGGTAAATTTGTGATCTCTCCAAAATTTTGATCTTTTGATGATCTTTTGTGTCAGAGTGGCTCATTGGAAGCATGGCTATGTGTGGACTTTGATGTTTGGTACCGTGATATTGGAATAATGTTGACAATTGAAGGATGATAATGTTATATATGGATTACTATGATGGATAAGATATTTTTGAAATCCCAATGTCCTTTTAGGATTTGATTTAATTTAGGGTACAAAATTCCTTGTAAGGTGTCGAGGATGTAACATCCTAGATTTTTTCTCTCTCCTATGCTTGAAATAGGCTATATCTTGTAAAAATTCGTATTAAATGATTCCTAAGTCCAAATAGGACATATTCTGTTTGAAAATTGATCTACTAGACGAGATCTATCCAGCACAATTAGTTTCATAGGCTAATTCCTTTCGTACATCCTGTTATGTTAAAAGAATGGCATCACTTATTCTCTTTTATTACATTGAATGGTGATTAATGCTCAACCTTGATCATATTATGTCCCTATTTGACTTTTATGACTCTAATCAGTAACTCATGTTATCTTATGCTCATTGAATCTAATTTGGTCATGCTTAGCCCTCTTAATGACCCTAATCCATGAGATAAACCATAAAGCATGTATAATATTGGAGTTGATGCTAATGCTCATTAATTTGATGCTCAACTTGATTATACAAACTCCAACTCGTCATATTTCTATCAGTAATATTTGATGCATGATTTAGCCAATAATCTATTTTGCCTATACTTGAACTCTATCTTAGCTTGACGATATGAAAAATGCCATTAAAATGATATTAATGGACTTTCATGATGATTCTTTAAATCTTGTGCTAATGCGGATAAAATGTTATCAAATATACATATTGGCCTTTAAATCAGTACATCCTATGACTTGTGACATGATATATCATGTTGTGCACTCTTGTTCACTATTATGACTAAGTGACCTAAACATGACATTGAAATGTGACCTACCTAGTGTGCATGTTGATATATTTGAGATCTAATCTTGCACAAATGTCACCCTAATGTTCACCCATTCTATTTGATGAATTCAAATCAGTAACTTGTTGATATGTATGACACTAAATCAATCTTCATCACTCTTGTACTCTAGTGATGACCATATTGCATGAAAATGACTCAATATGACTTTTATTTTGATATGATGGATAAGTCCTTAATCTTATTCAAATCTTATGATTTTCCTATTAAGATGATGAAAACCTATGTTTGAAATCCCTGATCTTAATAAGATGTTTCACCTTAAGTCTAACTGATATATGAAGTAGCATGTACCTTGATGATGATATTGTATGAATGTTGGAGATGTTGAAATTATCATCGTGATTAATGGGACTTAGGTTAGGTGAAACATCCACCATTTATGATATGTTTAATATGACCTAAGTCTTATGATGTTAAACAATTCACACTTTGTTGTAATGACATCATTTCTTTGATGGACTCTTTTCTAAGATTTAATCATGTTGTCTAATGCTAGTTTGCTTGTATCAAGGTACGCTTTATCCTCCTATTGGCTAGACTAGTGGTAATGAAATGCATGTATGTATGTAGTATAAATTATTGTCTTATAATGCTTGTTTGAGCTATTGTTCCCTATGACTACTATGTTTTGGTCTTTATTACATATGTCGAATAAACTTGAGAACATAATGATAGATGTCCATTATACAACCTTGTGTACCTACCTATATTCTCAGGGTAAAGACACCATGGTGGGTTGTCCTACTTGAGTTGTCATGATAGGACAAACCATGTTGATACAAGAGTTAGCTCTTAGAAATGGACTTAAGGTCCCTTATGAATAGGGTTAACCCTTGACATTTAGTCTTGTAGTCACTCATGTTGTAAAAAGGTAGCTAATCTTGAGCACCCTCATGGACCCCTTCCTTTGAGAAGTTGGTCAAAGGCCATATGACATTATTGGTAGTAATTGAAATTAACATAAAACACACTTGCATGTTAATAAGAAAGTCTTTAAATTTTGTTGTTTTGTTCTTGTTATCTACTTTATGCTATTTCCAAGCAATATATGTTCTTAAACATGTGATTTTATATGATTGCCAGTGTACTCAGTGTAGTTGTGCTGATGTATACCCATTTTATGATTTTATATAGTAGGTACACTATGAATTTCTAATGATGATCAAATGCTTCCACACTTACAATAATGTGCACGTACTCTGATCATATATAATTCTATTTAAATGGAATACACATAGTTGATATATGAGACCTAAGATCTTGTCACATATTAGTTTAGCATTCTTCTATGATTTCTTGTCTTATACCTTATTTGTTATTTGTGGTTTTATTGATGCATATATTATGTGATCTATCCTACGGATGAATGCTCGGGTTCTCTCGCCTTTGGCTTTCAAACCATTAGGAGTGGGGATTTGGGTAACAAATAGTTTCCTAACATATGGTATCAGAGAAATCACATATCCTCTATGCATGTTTAATAACCTGAGGAATACCTAAGTCCATAATGGTGAAGCTGAGTTGTCTAGGCATGTTACTACATGGGGGCTGATGCACCTCCTATCCACCTATATGTGGTGGCTGAGGTCTCCCTTGTATACCTACCTGGCTAAAGTGAATCCAAGACTGGATTAAGGATCTTTCCCTAAAAATCCTAGAAAGTCTTCTAGCATCTCATCACTTCTTTAAGGACTACCCTAAGACATCCATTAGATGATGATTAGACTGTTTCTCATCTCCTCATGTGATCTCTCTCATGACAATTAATCACATGACCTCTTGATTATGGGTAGCTTATGTATGAGGAAAAAAATTTGAATGAATTGGTAAAATTTGATTAAGATGATATTCATGCCATGATCTGATCTTAATTTGAAAAACTCGATTGTGATTAACAAAATTATTCTTGAATCTAAGTACTCGTGTGTAATAGATCATATCATGTAAAATCGATTTTACCAAATATGACCTATGTGCTTCTTGTGTTTGAGGTAAATGACATTGATCCTTATATATGATGAAATAAGTAGAACGCATGTGTTATACCTCATTGTTGATGAGGCCCTTCTTGATAAAGTCTATGTTGCACTATTGTTTATCAAACCTCAAACATGATTAAGCAAACATTTCCCCTATTTGTTGACATGATTCATGATCATGCTTTGAAATAAGTATGACTTTCGACTCTCAATATCATGATAAAAAAATGTTACAAGTGGCAAAATCACATATTGATTATAATGCCTCATAGTTAAACTCGATTTTGGATAATATGACAATTATGAGATCTCAATCATACCTTGAAATTCTCAAAATGTTGAAATAGCCTATGTTGACTTCTCAATTTTCAAGTATAGCCCCTTGATCTTAATTATTAAGAGAAGGGAACAATATTATGACCTCAAATATATGGAATCTCGTATCATGGTTCTTCTCTTATGATAAATGATCTTTGATCTCATGATTATGAAATAGAAATCCATAAATGATACCTTTCCTATTTGATGGACTTGACACTTCATGACTAATGAGGACAAATGTTATAGCTTAGGGTTAAGCTTGCTTTTCAACCTAGTATACATCCCTATTATGATTTCCTATAAATTTTCAACTTGTTGATTATTTAGAGTCTGGAAAGGTGACCCCTTCCATACAATTTTGATCTCTTCACCTAAGTCTCTAATATGTCGAATCTAATGATGATATTGAAATTCGATACTAAATCTCCATTTTATGATTTTTTGGAATATGATGATGTTGAATATAGCTTGTGGTTAAGTTCCTACAAGGACCTATATCTATATCATTCATCAGCCATAAATGTTGTTATAATGAAATTGATATTGATATCATGAAATATTGCTCATTTGTTGCTTATGAATGAATAATCACACCTAGGGTATAATTAGGAATCATGTACCCTAACTTCAAAATTTTTGGAATTATGACTCTTGTTGTCCTAATCATGACTCTCGATATTGATTTACAAAATCTTGACTATTAAAAATTGATTTTGATATTGATTTGTATTCTATGATCACCCTATTTGGATCTCGATATCACCCTTGATTTATGATTGACGATTTTCATTCTCCCAAATCTCAAAATTTTCAAAATGATGATTATGTTGATTCCCTTGATTTATGACTTACGGATAAGCTCTCATGTGGATTAGGATGGGACCTTCCTTTGATTTTGATATGAAACCACAATATTGAATGTGATGTTTGTCTAGAAATGTTAAAAATTAAATATTAATCAAGGATGTATAACCCCACCTAGGGACAATGAAGAACCTATACCTAAATGTTGGAATTGAAAGTCACGCTTTACTCTTGAATCAAACAGTCCTATTTGTTTGACCTAAATTGATGATCTCTCCAAATTTATGATCTTTTGATGATCTTTTGTGTCAGAGTGGCGCAGTGGAAGTGTGGCTATGTGTGGACTTTGATGTTTGGTTTCTTAATATTGGAATAATGTTGACGATTGAAGGATGATAATGTTATATACAGATTACTATGGTGGATAATATATTTATGAAATACCAATGTCCTTTGATGAATTGACTTAATTTTGGGGACAAAATTCCTTTTAAGGTGGGGAGGATGTAACATCCTGGATTTTTATCTCTCTTATTCTTACAATAGGATATATCTTGTAAAATTTGTATTAAATGATTCCTAAGCCCAAATAGGACATATTATATATGAAAGTTGATCTACTCGATGAGATCTATCCAATGCATCTAGTTTCATATGCTAATTTCTTTCTTATCTCCTGTTATGATAAAAATGGCATCACTTAATCTCTTTTATTCCATTGAATGGTGATTAATGCTCAACCTTGATCATATCATGTCCCTATTTGACTTTTATGACTCTAATCAGTAACTCATGTTATCTTGTGCTCTTTTAATCTGATTTGATGATTCTTATCCCTCTTAATGATCCTAATCCATGAAATAAACCATGAAACATGTATAGTATTGGACTTTGATGCTAATGCTCATTAATTTGATGCTCAACTTGATTATACAAACTCAAACTCGTCATATTTTCTCTAGATTAGTAATATCTGATACATGATTTAACCAATAATATATTTCACCTATACTTGAACTCTATCTTAGCTTGATGATATGAAAAATGCCATTAAGAATTTTCATGATGATTCTTTAAATCTTGTGCTAATGCAGATAAATGTGATCAAATCTACATATTGGTCTTTAAATCAGTACATGCTATGACTTGTGACACGATATATTGTTTTATGCACTCTTGTTCACTATTATGACTAAGTGACCTAAACATGACACTGAAATGTGACCTACCTAGTGTGCATGTTGATATATTTGAGATCTAATCTTGTACAAATGTCACCCTAATGGTCACCCATTCTATTTGATGACTTCAAATAAGTAACTTATTGATAGTATGATAATAAATCAATCTTGATCACTCTTATACTCTAGTGATGATTGTATTGCATGAAACTGACTTGATTTGATTTAAATTGTGATATGATGAATAAGTCCTTTATCTTATTCAAATCTTATGATTTCCCTCTTAAGATGATGAAAACCTATGTTTGTAATCCCTGATCTGAATAAGATGTTTCACCTTAAGACTAAATGATATATGTTGTAGCATGTAGCTTTATGATTATATTGCATGAATGTTGGAGATGTCAAAATAATCATCGTGATTAATGGGACTTAGATTAGGTGAAACATCCACCCTTGATGATATGTTTAAGATGTCCTAAGACTTGTGATGTTAAACTATTCACACTTTCTTGTAATGTCATCATCTCTTATATGGACTCTTTTCAAAGATTTAACCATGTTGTGTAATGCTAGTTTGTTTGTATCAAAGTACGCTTTATCCTCCTATTTTCCAGACTAGTGGTATTTAAACGCATGTATGTATTTAGTATAAATGTTTTTCTTATAATACTTGTTTGAGCTATTGTTCCCTATGACTACTATGTTTTGGTCTTGATTATGTATGTTGAACATACTAGAAAACATAATGGTAGATGTCCATTATACAACCTTGTGTGCCTGTCTGTATTCTCGGGTAAGGACACAAGGTAGGGTGCCCTACTTGAGTTGTCATGATAGGACAAACCATGTTGATACACGGGTTAGATCTTGGAAATGGCATTCAGGTCCCTTATGAATAGGATTAACTCTTGATGTTTAGTATTTTCATCCCTCATGTTGAAATATGGTAGCTAATCTTGAGCACCCTCACGGACCCCTTTCTTTGAGAAGTTGATCAAAGGTCTTATGATATTTTTGGTATAATGAAAATGAACATAAAACATGCTTGCATGTTAACAAGAAAGTCTTTAAATGTCGTGGCTTCATTTTTGTTACCTATTTTATGACTTTTCCAAGCAATATATGTTCTTAAACCTTCAATTTTATATGTTTGCCATCATACTCAGGACAGTTGTCCTGATGTGTACTCATTTTATGATTTTAGCTAAGAAGTACACCATGAATCTCTAGTGATGATCAAATAATTCTGCACTTATTATAATCTACTTGTACTCTGATCATATATAATGTTATGCAAATGGAATACACACAGTTGATATATGGGATCTAAGATCTTATCAAGTATTAGTTTAGCATTTTTTTATGCTTTCTTGTCTCATACCTTAGTTGTTGTTTGTGGTTTAATTCATGCATATTTTATATGAGCTATCCTACTAATGAATGCTCGGGTCCTCTCGCCTTTGGCTTTCTAGCCATTAGGAGTGGGGATTTGGGTAACAAACAGTTCTGTGACAGGGATAGCCAAGAAGATAGTATCTCGTGACCCTCCTTGTCACTCAATTTCTGGTGTTAGAATCCATTTCTGGGACCCTAATGGTGAGTCATCTCTTGAGATCACAAAGGAGATGTACCACGACAACGACGTGGTAAATGAGATCATCTATGAGCTGATAACATCCAATTCTGTAGATATTTGAGTGCCTATTTATCCTTATTTTGTCATCTATACAATTATTTATCAAGATAGTTTTAATCATTTTGATAAGTTTTGATATAGCTACTTAATCTCACCCCTCTTTCTATTCTTCAAATAGGACACCCCTTGGTGGTTGCTAAATCCTAAAGTTAAGTGGTCACCAAATTTCTGACACTTTGGTGACAGATGAAGATTACCACAAGCCAACAGTCACTGATCATTCTTGGCGACCACTGGACTTTCTCATGCTTATTGACTGAATGACAATTCAATTTAGAAATTGATAAGGATCACATTTTTAGTGGTTATTCTCATTGGTTGTCCTCTACAAACGTTGAAGCTTCACCATGACTAGCAACCTATGGGCCTAATGCCACCTATGTGTTCGATGACCTCAATGTCCATATGACCAAAGGATGAGTTGCTTTAGCAACGGGTGAAGTACACTTCTTTGGAAATCATTCTCAGTGATCGCAATAGCCGAGCATCCTTAGTGATCATCACAATCTTGGTGAGCGATGAAGATATCATCACCTTAGCAACTCTAAGGCTCTTAAGTTAGTTATCAATAACTATAAATAGAGACCCACTTCAACCGTGATGGGTGTCCTTACGTGTGGGAGAGGATGAAGTGTTTCCTCACTACAAATCCTCTATCCATACATCCCATCAATTCTAGATATCTGAAGATGAACGTCTAGAGGCGAGAGAGTATTATCACCTTCACCATCATCATCAGACTAATCTTTGAAAGAGGGACTAGCCCTTCTCCGCACAAATGCCAGATCTAGATCTGAAGGACGCATTCCCCAGCCTTGTTCATTTGTGGTCACAGTTGGTGTATCCCCCTTTTCCTTCTCTAGATATGTTCATCTTCCCTCATTTACTTCATAATTTCATTGTTCTCTCTCATGTCTCACTATACTTATAAATAAGCCCGAGAATAATATTGGTAAAAAAAGTGATCCATTAGTACAAATATTAGTTGATAACAATTCTTTTAGACTAGCTATTCCCTCATAGCCACATAAGAAATTTTTTGACATGCTTATTTTGTTGTTTGTGATGAATATTGGATATTAATGTGATTTACTATATGCCTTGACAAGGAATTCATATGAATGGTCAAACATGATTATTATGGATTCCTTTTCAGTCAAGGTGGAATTTAGAGGAAATAGGAATTCTATTATGATTGTTGATGATTGATCATTTAACTTTGACAATATTGTTAATTATTTTGATAAACATGACAATAGATTTGTTGGATTTTGGTCAGCTATGTAATAAAGGAACTGACATGTAGAGACCAAGGGTGGAGATAATTTTTTTTTAAGTAAGTAGAGAAACACTTATAGGTTGGCATGAAAGAGAGAGAGGGACAAAGAGAGACATGGAGTGAGAGGAGAAAGAAAGGAATATTCTAGTAAAAATGAAAGCACCAATTCAACATTGTTTGAAAATTGGTCAAGTCTTTTTTCCTTTTAGTGTTAATATGGAGATAAGGAAGTTTTGTTCTGAATAATTTTAATTTTTTATGAACAAGATTGATTTATTATCTAAAAGGTCTTATGTCATTGATTCATCTCCTTCAATTGAGACAAAATGTGAGCTGAAGAAATAAGAAATAATGCCTTTCATATGTCATTGGCAAGGGAATTAATTGATGTTGATTAACAATATAATGTTGTATTTATATTAAAACTTGGTCAAAAACAATGATTTTCTTTTGGTAAATATCTTATTAATTATGGAATCTGATTGGATAAAAATATAAGTTATATATGTGGTAATTACTAAAGTTTAACCAAGTCTAATATGGAAGATTGTTTCTAATATGTTCAATAATTCATTGAAAGGAAAGAAAAGGGAAAATATGTTGGTTATGAGTGGATTATATTAGTTGACTATACTCACTTTCTCCCATAGTATTCCTCTTTCTCATTCTTTATTACTAATCCTCCTTTCTATTTATAAACAACCACTGATATTGTGGGTTGTCAATGTTGGCCGTCATCCTTGACTTCTCCAATCACCCATCAACAAATCCTTGTCCCACTTCCTCGTATCTCATTTTTTCAATCATCTTGAAAAAGAGGTATCCATCCTATACTTCTTCCTTGACATTCTTTTCATGTGGAGGATCCTAAGAACCCTAATTAAGATACTCCTTCTTACCCAATCCCACGACAACTTGTATGAACCCCATTTATTTGGGAAAGTAACGTATTATACTCTTATTATGTGGTGAATTATAACTCAGATATAGGCATATAATGTACCAATGCAAAAATATCAAAGCATATTTTTATTAACAGAATAGATCAAATATTTAAGATTGTTAATTAGAGGCTATTTATTAAATGATTTTATTACATGATTAAAGTGATTTGTACATAATGGAACGATAAGTCTTGATGAAAATTATACTTTAACATTTCTACCATATGTCTAATAATATTGAATCCTTGGATCATAGTAGTGATACATAATAATGGATTTTATTGTTGTTAGTATTAGTATGTAACTTATCATTAGATGATGATATAATTAGTTTATGTCTTGGATGACTCTTGCCATGCTAGTCAAATTATGGATATCAGGTTTCTAGATATGTTTAAATCAATATCATGTGCACATGAACCTGATAGATTTTAACCGACAACTTGGACTTTGATCCTAGTTTTGATGTAAACATAGATCTTTGAGTCTCATGATAGGCCAAAACCAAAATTTAAGATTTGTATGTTTTAGTGTAAATAAATGTGTAATGACTATTTATGCAGATTTAGTTTCTTGATTAATCATGTGATTGGATTATTGTGAGAAAGTGGATTTTTTATCATGTGTCTTTAAAATGTAATTTCATATTTTTTAAACTCAATAATCCCACTTTATCATAAAATAGGATTCAAAACTCATTTGGGGGAAATTTTGGATAATAGTGAGATTTGAGGACTTTGGTGACACTTAATTGAGGAATTTGATAACATTATATACATTGAATACATAAATTTCTACTAATTTTAGACTTGCTATATCTTCTATTTCGTTCTAGTATCTTTATTTATCCTTTTGTTCCCAAAATTTTTGTGAATAATCTAGACTATTTTTCAAGCCTTGTATCCAATTTTTGGCTCAAATAGGACTTCATAGCCCCCTATAAAATTATCAACATTTGTACTTAAAATCACGTTTTTATGCTTTTTTTTTGCCCTTATAGGACCCAACCCATCCGCAAGATCATCCCCTACCTTCGGGGCAGGCATCAACTCAAAATTTTATAAACCCTAATTTTTTAACATCTGGATCTCCCTATTTTCTTTCTTGTTTTTCCCAAAATTGGTCTCATTCTCTTTGTCTTCAAATTTTTCTCCTTTTCCATATGTTTTCTTTCCAAACTAGACTCGTTTCATGAAGCTTTGAGCATCTTCCATGTGTGTTGCCATGGATTGGCTCCTTATTACACCCTAACCCTAGACCGTCATACCTATATAATACCCCCTGGCTTCTTTTCTTCCCCACGAATGCATCCATACTTTTGGATTTTGCTTTCGTCCCTGTAGCAAGTTTCCCCATCTTGGCCGAAGACCTTGCAGCCAAAGTTACTGTAGCAATCTCCATTTTTGCATTGCATTATGTTCATATCTTATGCATCCAATATTGAAAATAGGTAAATCTATAGTCCATTTCGATCGCAAGAATGAGATAGACACCATGGAGACATTTTTAGCACCTAATTCCTGATACATTTCCAAATTATATTTAGCTAATCATCTTTGATGGTGACTTGCAAAATATGTTTGAACTTTATCTAAATCTTGACTTGATAACATGAAAACTTGTAGAATAATTTTTTGATCTATTACCCAAATAATAATATTGAACTTTTGTATCTAATATTTTTGTGAAGGATCTAGATCTAACCTTGTTGACTTGTTCGCTCTTCAATATGATTTATGTACCCTAAAGGATGATAAGTCTTGATGATGTGTTCTAACCCTAGAATTTATGGATGTGAACATTCAAAATTCTATTACCCCACTTTTGATAATGTTTAATTGATCAAACACCAAGATTATAATTCTAGATCTGTGGACCTTTTATGTTATTAACTTTTGATCTCTTGTAGTCTATATTTGGTAATATTAATATGTAAGAATCACTCTTATCTCTATGTGATGCTTGTACTAATGAAAATCAAGGAAATACAATTTTTCTTATCTAATAGAAATATTTTGAATGATCATACCTTTAAAATCTAGTACTTTTACAATCTTTGATAAAATCCATATCTTAGTCTTGATCTAGAAGATGACTAGTGACCATAATTTTTGGGTAAAGTTCTATTATTAACTAAGTATGGATCTTGATACTAATCTTTATAATCTCAAGACACATGAAAGCATGATCATAATGAGGCTTAATAAACCCTATATGGTCCTTGTGAACCCTCCATATTATTGACTAGAATTCTAATGCATGAATACCCATTATTTTGCCACGGCTTGACTTTGACTCTACTTTTACTCTCAAGATCTTAATCTAATCTTCGGTGAATGGTATGCTATTTTACCTCCTCCTTGAACAGACTAATAGTATTGATGATACCTTTTATTTATCTCTTGATTGTATACTTGGCTACATACTTGTTTGAGCTATTGTTCCCTACTAATTAGTCTTCCAATTTTCTTACATTATATTTTGTGACAAACATAAAATGACATTGCCCATTATGACTGCCCGAATTTTGATGATGATAACATTGATATTGAATACAAGCGACCTCGTCATTCAGAGGGTGGAACTTGTACATGTCGGTCAACCTCCTACCTCATATGGAGAGAAGGAGTCTGGTGACATACTCCATCTTGTTGGGAAAATGGAGTCACATAAAATACAAGCATGATTCTCGATATCAGCATAATGAGACATTTGTAATAAAATCTTGTTGAACAAATATTGTTTTCTAAAAATTGCATTGTTATACATTTTAAATATAAGTCCTTCCAAATGTACTATTTTTCTATAAAGTGTTCTACTTGTTTTTAATAATGTACCATGCAACTGCATTGATTGTGTCTTGATTTTCTTAATTTTAGGTAATGCAAAGAACTAGAGACTATGCACATGCTATTTACTCCTTTTATCTGTGGATAATAAAGACTTCTACATCTATCTGGACTCTACATGGGAACTAATATAAAAGGGATGTAGTATTGGTTTAGTCTTCTTATCTGTATGTTTCCTTCCATGTTACCTATGGGCCCTACTTAATAAACATTATGGTTTGTTTCAATAAAGAAGAATATTATTTCCTTTTTGTATATTATCTGTGTGTGATTTATGGGCCACTCCGGGTCAGGCACTCTAATCACTAAACACTGCCCATTTGGACAGTGAGATTGGGATTAGGGTAAGAATGGTTTCGCGACAATGATCCATGCACCAAATAATATATGTGGTTTATTTATAAATAATCATTATAATCATGCTTTTGGGGATTCCCAATGTTTTATTGAACTTTTAGTCATGTAATAAATGAATTGGATGTCTTTGTTTCTTGCAAAGCATAAGGCCCTATGTATACAACCAAGTTATAGAAATGTAACCCAATAATTCATCCCTCACAAGGGTGTTTTTAAGAAAAATACACTCCCTGGTTATATGTAGAATAAGCAGTAACAGGGTGTCTAAAAACCAATGTGATGTGATGTGAAAGAGTCATATGATGGGACATGAAACGAGCCTAATAATATGTCATACACTTCGCAATACATCTATAGATACTTTATTGGTTCACCATGTGAGATGAGAAAGATTATGGTTGAAATATGATGAGAAATGTTTAGCTTTTCTAACCAAAATTATTTAACTCTTTATTGCCATGTATGTTATTACAAATTACACACATTAATTTTTATTGCACTCACATACATAGTATAGAGATATAATGATTGCATTTTGTTTATTAACAATCTATGGATCGATGCATATCAAAGGAATGAAGGCATGGACTACAAGTGGAATCATTCAAAAATCAAAAAGTTGATGATGAATAAGGAGAATTTAGAAAGTTCAATTTATGTCTTTAGTTTCTATGAACATCAATCCTACCTAAATCCTAAATTCTAGTAATTCCTTTTAGGATATGTGTCTTTCCTTTTCTGTAAATAAAAATTGTTTTTGAGATAATTAATTACTTTAAATCATTTATTTGAATCTAGATACTTGTTCATATGAGGATAAAGACCCATGACATTGTAGTCTACCTTTAATGAGGATAATAGGAGGAAAAGGTCTTTACATTAAATCAAATAATTAATAGTTATTCACCAATAGATTAGGGAAGACCCTTGACCTTGAATATCCTACTTTTTTTAAGTCTTTTTTTTTCACACTTACATTAAATCTAACACTTGACCTTGATATGGGTTTATAGAGTGAATAATAGGGAAAAGGACTATCCTTATATTGGATTATATATTCCTTATTATCATTTTTAGCATATTTTTATTTTTTTCCGTCAGAAACACAATTTGGCCAAGTTTCTTGAAAGTCAGTCCAAATTCCAAAGTTGGTACGGGTTAAATCGACCAATGTCATAATCTAATTCAATTTGACTTGTTGGAATTCGTTTGACCACTGGTCCCAAATTCTCAACAAGATGACCAATTTAGGAATGTGTCAACTGAAGGGGTCACTTCGACCCCAATGGTCTGTCCAACCCATTCAAAAGTCAACCAACTTGTTTCCCAAACTATTCAAAGTCGGTCCTAGACAGATACAACACCCTATACTGATTTTTAAGCCAAAATAATGTATTATATTCTTTAATCTTTAGGTTCTCATAGTTATCAATGTTGGAAAATTAAGTAGTAATTCTCGTCCTCTTTGTTGAAATCTATCACTCGAAGTTGAACTTTTTAACTTTAGGATACATAAAAATTATTTGTGAAACCACCAACCCATACCTTAGTTAAGCATTCTTTAAATATATCTATCAATAACTACATATGAAGCAACAATTAGGCTTTACTAATCATGATCACTTGTCCATATCATTTTTTTACTACGTTAGGATTTTTTTATCAATTTAAACAATTCACATAGGTTCCATTATAGAAATTTGAGTTTTTGATTAACACATAAAGGAATAAGACTGCTTAGTAATCATGGAAATTATTATAAGATTAGGTTTAAATTGGAAATGGGTTATTACATATCCTTCCTCTCTTAAAAGGTTTTGTTATCAAAACTTAAATTAGAAAAGAGTCAACTTTATGCATTTTTTAATTGTGGTGTCTCCACAACACTATAACCATATATATATTTATCACTTCTTCAACTTTTGGTTGTTATGATCCATGATCTATAGTTTTGTCATTGACTCGGAAATCTATGAGCTAGAGAAGATACCATAGTGCACATACAGAAGCAAAATCATAAATGAACAATAAACTTGGTGCATACACACCAACATATCAACAACTAACATGTAGCATATTTAAAATGAATTATAACAACTTAAATTTCAATACTTACATGAAAAAAATTATATGTCTATAGTCATTTACACTAACTAGGACCTTTAAAAAATAGGTACAACTATACAACTAGTCACAAGTCTTCTTTTCCTCCTTGCTAGCCCAAAACATAAGATAATTAAAATAGTATAAAAAGTCAGCACAAATGTGTTGCATAAAGGACATAAATTCTAGAAAATGAAGCATAATTGTACATTATTACAAAATAAAATGTAGCATGTTGGGTCAGAGGATGGGGAAGACTTGAGCACACAAAGTTTTCCACTGAAACAAAATTAGCAAGCGTATACCTCATTGTAGAACAAAGCATGGTGCAGAGTTGGACTAGGGTGATTATCGAGACAGATTGCTAGAAGGGAACAAAGATGATTGCAGAAGATAATAGCCCCAAGACATGCCTATTGGGTGATGAAGATCAGATCTCCATAAAATCTAGCACCATCTTGCAATTTAAATGTAGGGAGGGGAATGGGCTTTCAGATAAGCTAGCCAAAATACAACTAAGGGGATGAAGAGAATTCCAATTCTATGCAGAAACACTGGGAAAATTGTTGAAGGATGTAAATCAATAACTTGAGTTGTAACACTTTCCCAAAATAAAGAATGAAGCATGATTTTGAATGTAAAACAATGTCATATGTAATTCAAAAATCATTATTTTTACTAATAAAGGATAAACTAAAGGCCTATAAAAGGGTACTTAACAATTAATTTTTGTTTTCAACTTTTCAGTGTAACAACAACAGAGGCAAAGAAGTAAATCCCCAAAATTTTTCAAGTTAAATTGATCTTCCTAGTGACCTAGGGTATATGAGGAAATTTCAATGAAAACTCATCCAATATGATGAGATATATTGTATTTTTTGCACTATTTATAGTATTATATTTTTGAAGTATGTTTCCACAAGATAAACCTCTCCAAATTGAGTATTGTTCCCAAATGCTCATTGTCATGTGTATTCAACACTCTAAAAATATATTAAACAAAGATAACTTTACATTTAGTACCTACATGTCATTTTGGTGTAAATGAAAAGATTAATTATCTCCATGCTCTATTCTTAGTATGCTTTTGTTGATCCAGATAAGGATATTGATAGGGTTTTGAGGTCATACAAAAATTCTACTACTAATTATCAAGCAACATCATAGAAGGTTTTCATAATCAATTTTATAGTGGTTTATACTTATTAAAAAAGTGATGAGAATGTTTTCAAATGGTTCCTCACGTTCATGATATAATCTTTTAGGCTAGTTCCTCTCATTCATGATATAATCTTTCTTTCAGTCCTCTAGTAAGGAAATGAAAATATCTATGTATAATCTTTTCGACTAGTTTGCCTCATTCATGATATAATCTTTCTCACAGTCCTCTGATAAGGAAATGAAGATATCTATATTAATTACATGTACAATTCTAGCCATATCAATTGCAACACTATTATTGTTAGATATTTCTCATTTCTATATAACCTTCTCTTTTTCTTCACTTATCTCTCTATGTCTTTATGAGCTCCAAATTTGGATTGGGCCACCTCAATCAACTAAATAACCGACTTGCCTAACTCAACCCGTATTAGGCTCTTGTAACTTATATGTTCAACAAGGAGACAACTTATTCCAATCTTTTACAATATGAGACAATACTCAAAGAAATCCAAACCTAAACATATCAATTCATATCATATATACATGTATCTATATATAAAATCTAATACAAACTCTATTTCTTTTCAAAAAATACTTGTGTGTGTACTTTCAAAAACACATATGTATATAATATATGATTGGTTTGCCATTAAAAGAAATGGATATGTAGATAAAGGATGGATGTTATGTACATTTTCTAAAATATTAAAATTGGATGAAAAAAGTTCATTCATAGATAAAATGTGGGAGACCATTTTATATTGTGTTGTCTCATAGGATGGCATGTGGTCAAGCTGACAAAAACCATTCACTTGAATTAACATTTATTTTGTACCACCACTGCTTAGGAAAACATATCATGAATAGACCAATGAAATGAGTGGGTTGACTTGAGTTTGATTTTATTTATTTCATATACATATCTATCAAGTGTGGTTTTAAAAGATGAAACTTTTAATGTGTGGCCAAAACACTCACCCAATATGAACCCAACATGCTATTGGTCATGGGTCGGCCTATGGGTGTCATAGCACTTTACAAAAGGAACCTAACAAGTTATTGGGTGATGGATAAACCCATATGTATCCAATAATTGTAATATATGATATATTTGGAATAAAGTCACGCATAACCATCAACATGCATACTAATTATTGTAAAACAAATAGAAAGTCATGAAGTAGATATTTTGACTTCAACAAAAATATAAAAATTAGGACATAATCACTTTTAGAGTGCGAAATAAAATGTTACATTGTATTAACTAAATAAAATAAAACCATACGATAGCAGCATATTCTTTCTTCCATTAAGGTGAAATAATATAATGACATCATAGGTATTGTGTCAGTATATGACTGATATTATGTGAAAAATTGATAAGATAATGTTTCATTTTTATAATATGGCTCACACATGGATGTCAATAGGTCACACTAGAAGAACTCATAAGTGGGTTGGGTTACACCTCAATCAAGTTTGATGTTAAACTGATGATCATATCTCCTACCCTAACCTATATTACATGGGTCAACGTGCAATATGTATGGGTTAGTGACCAAATTTAATAGATATAGTAGGGCACCAACCATGCCTATTTTCTTATTTACATGCATAATATATGCAGTTTTTGAAAATAAGTCACCCAAACGTATTGCTTGGTGGCCTTCTGTAACCATTGCGGATGTAGGTTTGGCAAAGCAGCATGGCAAGTTCCACTAGAGCCTTCCTGAGTGATGAAAACTATCTGACATTCATCATGAGTTTTTGAGGTGATGGGAGGGGTAGCCCCATGTGATTGGACTGTCTTTGCTCGTCTTAGACATTCTTGTGCCAATGAATATCCTATGAACGTCAAGTAAAGTCTGCCCCATGGACAGTGGATAGCAAGGTTTTCCTAAGGTCATGTTAATGCCTATAGGAATTAAGTCCCCAGTACAGTCTAGTCACATTGACCTTATGCATGGCGCCAAAAGAGGATGATCTACTATTTAAATTTGTGTTCTTATTCTATTGTATTGTTTTCTCAATATAGTGTATCATATCTAATGCCTCTTATTTCTACTATTGTCTATGTAGTTATGTTTGACTGTGTAACCAAATTTTTTCGTAGGATAGTAGATTCTACTTCTCATTTTTCTTATTTATTATAGTAATTAACCTTTGCCGAGCATCACATATTGTCATTGATATCAAGAACATGCCAACTTTTGTTTGTTGAATTATTATATATTTGGAGGATTGTTTTTTTCCTTGGTTCATTAAAGCAACATTGACTAGAGGTAAGATTCTTCTTCACATGTTAGTCAGTACCATATTTATAATATTCGATATATGAGTTCTCCACATTCACAATGATACTCAATGCATATTTATTTAATAATTATTGGTTATTTTAATTGGTTATCTTTTCTAATGTTTAATGTCAATCATGGTGTTGCAATTGCACTACTAGTTTCCATAAAACATAGTGATTTTGAATAAGTCCCATGTTTTGGTTTGTTTTCAATCTATGTATATGTGATCTGAATGACTTGCCTAAGATACTATATGTTTGAATAGAAAAACAATATAGATCATCATTTATCCTTACTAAACTATTCCTTATGGTTTTCTTTGACAACATATAACAATCCCTAAAACTCCAAAAAGAAAGCAAGGATGAGTTTCCACTTAAACCATAAAAACATAGACAATAATCCCACCATATTCAAACTCACTCCCATTCATAATATAAGTATCCAAGATGAAGTTTGTAACAAAACTTCTTTTCTACACCTAGCTTATGTATTGAGACCTTGGAAACATGGAGTTGAAATCCAAACTTAGATATGTATTTAAACACGAAAGTAGATGGATAACATGCATATCATAATCAAGTTGTAGAAGTCATTATGAAGTACTAATCTAGAGATGGTTTTTTGTGAACCAAGTAGGAATATGTTTATACATTTTTGTTTTCATGTCTTCCCTCATTAGTTTCCATGCTCATATCTCTCTTCTTATATATCATTTATGGCAGAGAGAGAGTCACATTTGCATTTATTTTGCTAGTATTGTTTTTGTTCTCCAATATAGTTTCTAGTACATTTTGAACTAGAAAATAAAGTCATCTTTCATTTCAACATATGCTATGAATTCACTAATATTTGAAATCATATGAGAAATGAATTTTCATTCGAGAGACTTATCAAATTACACATTTTGTAGCTATATATTGATTGTCAAAATATCACTATAGTAGTTTAGGTTTTTTGGGGCTTAATACTAATTGAGATATATGTGATGTTTTGATGACCCATAATTGTTGATTAATTAATTATAGTTTTTCTCATGTGTTTTTTTTTGAAAATGTAGAAATATTAAAAATAATACCAATTTGTGTACTTCATATCATTATGGTTATATAAAATTTCAAATGAGAACAATATATCTTTAACAAAGTATGTTACCATGTACACTATTTATTAATTGATGATTAACTCAAAGCTTAATTCATTGACAATATATCTTTTAATCTTAAAATTAAGATAAAATTTATTTACCTATTTCCAAAAAAAAGGATAAGATGGTACAAAAATCACAAAAATGTAATTTTTTTATTAATGAGAAATGTGAAAAGATTCTAATATATATAAGTTGATATAAAAATAAATCATTCACCATTGAGAATAGGTATAACAACAAACACAAGGTAAGTATGAACTTTGAAGATGCACACAAATAATATCTGTAATTGTTTGTGTGCAAGTTTAAATCTATCTAGTGGTGTTATTACATTCACTACACATAAATTCTTCGAACATAACTTTTCATTGGACATCATCTATATGTATTCATTTATTCATGGCAAAGATTGTTCATTCTCAATGTTTCTTTGTTTAGGTTTGGTGTTTATATGTAACTGATCCATTTCATTCACCATAGATTTGGAAATTGGGGTCCAATAACACCGATGGGTAAATCGACATATATACGTTAAGTAAGATATTTTGAAACCATTTACCATCAAAGTGTTTTGAATAAAGGAGGTATGGAAATTTTGGATATGTTTAAACATGCATTCTCTTGTTTCTCTATATTTTTATTCTGTTATTGATCTGATTTTTTTTAATTGTAGGTGGAGTAGGCATGGTGGTAAATATATTTTAGTTGTGTTTCCATCCAGAATGGTTAAACAATTTTATTAAGGCATATCTAAAAGTATTAAGTTACCATTTTGTCTTTCCAAGTAGGTTGAGTTTACTTTTTCCATCTCCGCGCACGTGGTTAACGCTCCATCTCTACCAGCCTGGGGTTGGTGTTTCATTTGTGCATGAAAGTGGTGATGCCTCTTACCTTTAATCAAATGATGCAATCTTTTTCTTGAAACTGTTAGTCAACACTTCTCAATGCACAGCAATGACGCATGTCCACACACCATGATCAACATTTTTCCATCCTCTTAGAAACAAACTTTCTCTAGGGGAACATATGTCTTTTCATTTCGTATAATTGTCAACACCCTCTTCTCCATGCACAAATTGGTTGTGCTTTTTCGATACATGACTTTCATAGTACATAAATAAAGTCCAGCTGTATTCATACTTGTTTCTATCATGCCCCCTAGATACTAGTTAGTATATGTCCCAAACATAAGTTTTGTAATGCTCCCAAAATCCACATTACTTCAACCAAGGTTATCCTACTCATGGAGACTACTGTCAAATGATGTTTGCCACCTTTTGCATGATTTTTTGTCTCCGTAATCATTAATGAAATTGTTAACAAAACTCTCATCTATAGTATTCCGTTGTGTTTCATTATCAAATTATTCACATGTTTCTAATTTCATTCTTTCTTCCCAAGTTCCAATAGTGTTCCATTGTTTAAAATTTTGTTGAAATTTGCAAAATTTTGCGAAACATTTTGATGCCAACAACCATATGATGTAGAAATGAACACACATGGATTTACGTAGGAAATTTTTCTAGAAAATAAATAAAATTTGATGGTTTATTTTAAGTTTTGAATATATTATGTAAAATTTTATAAAATAAGACCCATTTCACTATTTCCAAAAAATGCAATAGAAACATATATTATATTTTGATAAGCAAGCCCACAGTCGAGGTTCTACTACCCCAATATATGGACATTGATCATATTTCATCAAAAGATTATTTCTAGGTATCCCATAGTACATTGGGGTGTCCTTTCATTTCTTGATTTTCCATTGCTTGCCCTCATGCCCTTCAAATGTAGGTGCAGTCCTCTCTCATCAAAGTTCAAGCTTGTTCCATCCCACCTTGTAATATGGCTTTCCAACTGGATTCAAAATCCCCAAAATCTTCCTTCTCTCCTTCCCCTCATTCATGTGGATTGCCTTGATAGGGACCACTAGGATCCTAGGACTTGGGTATTTTTACAAATCAATTTGTCATCACATCAGTCCAGCACACATGGTGAGGTAAAGATGTAGGAGTAGTTGAACACTTAGTAGACTCATGAGTAGGCTTCTCAGAAGAAGACACTTTCAATATATTTTGCCTCTACATTGTGTAGCCACCTGGAACCAAGTTGTGGTTGTGCACATTCTTTACAGGCCTTCATCAGCGGCGTGTAAAGCATGGTTTATACAAACCAAATATTAAATATATATTACATTGAAATCATAATATGTACAAATAAAGGAGGTTTAATACCTTGAATTTGTTTTCTTGTCTTGAAGCAACAAGTGTGTACTACACCTTCAAGTCAAGATAGGCACGTTTCTCAGTGGTGGACTTCTTCTTCTTGTTACTAATTGTGTATTATCTAGTCAAACTTGTCCTATAATTCCTTAATAGACTCCCATAGAATTACAACACCATTTTACGATGTAGTTTTTCATCGCTCAAAGATGCTCTACAAGATTTCATATACTTAATGGAATATTTATAAAAATAGAATTGTGAATATCTTTAAAAAGCATAATATCTCACATATAAGTCCTTCCAAATGTACTCTTTCTTGGAATAATCAACTGTATGCCAAGATTCTATTGTTAAATCCACTTTGTTGCGAGTAAGAACCCCTAGATATTTTATAAAAGTATTGTGATTCTTCCCTATAGGATTTCCTACATCATCAAAGTCAACAGACATCTTCTGTCAGTTATACCTATGTGCTACCAATTTGTTCATCAAGGTGATGCCTCTTCTACATGCACAATCATGTTGTTCCTTTACAAAGCCTGTAAGACCCTTAAGGTCTACATCCTCAGGATGATCACCCTAAAATTTTAAAGAAATACATATAGGTGATAGAGAATGTAAAATGCAAATCTATATAGTAAATGTGATAGAGAATGTAAAATGCACAGGTAATTAATAAATACAACTTATAACATAATCGTGCTCATCCTCACAGTGCACATTGTCATGGTGCTCATCCTCACAGTCAGACATCATCTAAAAATAGTCAAAGAATGAAATATTAGTGATAAAGAAAGTAATGTGTACATGTCTTATATGAAACATATATAATTATAATAAAGAATCTAAATTGTACATGTCGCATATGAAACGTGTATAAGTGTAATTAAATAAAGTAAAATTTACATCTAGTATTTAAAAAATAAAATGTATGCCTCTAGTATTGGTTGGATCTTTGATCAATTAATATTCCAACTATGTGATCTCCACATTGATATAAGTCAGTGTTAGATTCAATAATTGAAGTTTGAAAGCAAACTGAGAATGGATTGAAGTCATCATACTTGTCATAGTACTCTTGTTCATCTATAGATATGCAATGAACTATCTTTTCCCATGAAGGACAAAAGACCATTTTTCATCTGTAGGATCATCAATGTAGAATACTTGTTTCGCCTATGATGGCAATATGAATGGTTCACCCTTTGGTGTTATCAATCCAATTACACCTAAAGACAAAAACTCTAAAATATGTGTAGTCAAACTCCCATATTTATTCCATGACATCAAAATATGACATTTTAGCTTCATGTGGACTCTCATCCTTCATACTAGAAAAATACAAAGAGGACGCTTGAAGGGTGAACCCATAGTTCTGAATGACACTCTTGTCATCTTGATATTTTGTGTAATATGAAAGTCCATTTATGTCAAACCCTTCATAAGACATAACATTTATTTTTGGCTTAAAAATAAGAAATTTGATATTCTCAACAATGTTAATAGGTGTTTGAGATAGTTGGCAGAATACTTTATCTTCAAGCCACCTAATAAATGTCATATTATTCTCTCTAGAAATCCACATTGATTTGGGTTGAGGATATTTTGTCTTGATAAAATTGATATGTTTTGTGATACAAATATCAATTTTATCTATGTTGTGTAAAATAGACAAGTATGTTTGCCACAAATCATGAATAATTACTTTCACCCGTGCTCCAAAAGTCCCTTTTCCAGAATATGGATGAATATTTATTTGTTGGTAAGAGATTCATTACAACTCAAAAAGTCATTGTAAAATACCATAACCTCCCAAGCCGCATAACCCTTAATAATACTCCCTTCAGGTCAATAACGGTTTCAAACTCACCTCTAAAACACAAATATACTATTCAAAAATATACATCCAATGCAAGAAATCCGGAGCCAACATTTTCACTTCCATGGTCAAATGGACAAAAAGATATACCATGATATAAAATAATAAAGGAGGAAAATACATCTCAACTTGGCATAGGGTCATGACCACTTATCTTTGTAACTTATCAAGATTCTGAGGATCAGTAACTTTGTTCCATAGAGTGGTGAAGAAGAAACAAAAACTCATGATTGCAAACCTTACATGCTTTGACACTATAGATCAAATAGCCATGAGCAGTACTTGCTACGTTGGTGTGTGAAAATCATGAGATATAAGACATATCAACTTCAGATCCTTCATGGATGACATTCTAGGTATATCGAAAGAGTCTCCATGTGGTACCTTTAACACTAAGAAAGCACTCACAAAAAGTTCTCTTTTCCTGTCTTGACAGGGTGTAACAAGTTGGAGGTAAACATGTTTTCTGATCACTGCTAACTTATGTTGTTAATTCTTTCCTGTTGCCCATTTCATGTAGGTGCATTATGGATGTGATTCCATCCTTAGTCTTACCTGATATATTCAACAGAGTATCAATGACACTATCACAAACATTTTTCTCAACATGATTGATATAATGCCTAACTTCCAAATAACTCCAATAAGAATGATCTCATAATATTGACATCTTCTTGAATAAAAATTTGTCACTTCTTGTGAGAATAGCATGTTGTGATCTTTTACCAAACACATTGACAAAGTCCTTTACTCTTCCATAAAAAATTGTCCTGATATAGGTGTCGAGGGGCACTCCATTCCTCATTTGAAGCATTTAGATGTTTTGTACAACCTTCGGTAAGGATGCACTTTTTATAGAAACCTTTGATGACCAAGATATATAGTCTTGATGCCATGTTGCATTGTATTGAATCAGTGCTTTCTTCACATATAGAGCATTCTATGGATACTTTTATGTTGTATCCATACAAATCCCCATATGCTAGAAATTCATTAATAGTGCAAAAAAAATAGCATGAAAACAAAATGTCTCTCTACACAAAGCATCATAGGTCATCACACCTTCTTCCCATAGTTTCTTTAAGTCATCAATCAGAGGTTCAAAAAAATATCAACATGACATACTTATTTTTCATTCACAACCAGGGAGGAAGATTGTATATAACAATCATAATAGGCCCAGTGCTATGTTGGCTGCTGAATGTGTCATATGGATTCATTCCATCGATATTGTAATGACCCCATCTCCCGATAACCCCCACTTAAGGGAGACCAAGAGATCAGAGCCGTTATCCAATAACCCGGATCAAAGGTTCAACAAATAATCAATAATAATTATGAAATTCTACTAACTAAATTGAAAATTGGTATTAAAATAAAACTTTGCATACCTTTTAAAACCTTGGAAATCTATCTATCCAAGCTTGAGTCTATTCTATCTAATCCTCCTTGCACTTTATGTTTTATTTTCACAATGTGTCACTTTACTATTTGATCGTTTCAGGGTAATACCTAAAACGTCGACAAACAAAACGTCGGTCAACATATCGAAATATGCTGGTATGTGGGGACAACCAAAAGTTTGCACATAAGGATAACAATCTAATTATCACAATCAAGTTAATTAACAAACCAATTTATGCTTTTCCGTATGACAATCTCCACCACTTTTGCCCTAACCCTGGCATACCCACCTAAGGGTTTCTTTTGCCAATGACTTAAGGCCACCTTCTCAATCCCGAGATTGGTGCCTGGGGTCACCCTTCATAGTGCCCGTTAGTCATTCAATATCATAGGCCACCTTCTCATTCTCGAGCTTGGTGTTTGGGGTCACAACTCAGGGTGCCCATTGGTCTACCTATCTGGGCCTGACCTTTGGCATCATCCATCAAGGTGGCATGTAGGTGTGAGAATACATACTTCTATTATTAATGTGATAATCATAGTGACTTTATGATTTGCAAGTATGAACATCCAAACTAATAATTTGTATTCAATGTGATTAACCATCCGGAAAATCCTCGGGAAACTAAGGTGGTTATTCATAATTAACCACATACCTGATTTTTAGATTTAACAAGCTAATAACGATTCCAAGCAAGCAAGTAATCCAAGAAGCAGTTCAACAATCATAGAATTCTTGAATACCCCTTTTGTCATTAGGGGTAGGAAGGATGCCACCACCAGCCCGTATGTGTCGGCTTTGAAGGCAGAACAAATGATGAGTAAAGGATGTCAAGCTTTCTTGGCGGTAGTCACTGAGCCAGAATCCAAGGTCCAACCCTTAGAGGAAATAGAGGTAGTCCGAAGCTATGCAGATGTTTTCCCCGATGATCTACCCGGGATACCACCCGAGAGAGAGGTAGATTTTTCAATAGAGCTAGCTCCCGGTACAAACCCTATTTCCCGAGCACCCTATAGGATGGCCCCTGCTGAGTTGCTTGAACTAAAGAAGCAATTGCAGGAATTGTTGGACAAGGGTTTTATCCGCCCTAGCACATCACCATGGGGAGCGCCGGTTCTTTTTGTAAAGAAAAAGGATGGTTCGCTCCGAATGTGCATAGACTACCGGATGATCAACCAAGCTACCATTAAGAATAAATACCCTTTACCCCGGATAGATGACTTGTTTGACCAGTTGAAGTCGGCTCGAGTCTTTTCCAAGATCGATTTGAGATCGGGTTACCACCAGTTGAGAGTCAGAAGTGAGGATATCCCAAAAACCGCTTTCAGGACCCGGTATGGCCACTATGAGTTCGTGGTCATGCCTTTTGGGTTGTCCAATGCACCTAGTGTGTTCATGAACCTTATGAATAATGTGTTTCAACCCTTCCTTGACTCGTTTGTCATAGTGTTCATAGATGACATACTGGTTTACTCTGATGACCTAGATCAACACCGAGACCACCTAAGTAAGGTCCTTGATATCTTGAGGAAGCAGAAGTTCTATGGGAAATTCTCTAAATGTGAGTTTTGGATAGACCGAGTCATGTTCCTTGGACACATCATCTCGGGAGGAACGATCGCCGTAGATCCAGCTAAAGTGTCGGCAGTTCGAGACTGGCCGGCACCGAAGAACCCCTCCGAGATACGAAGCTTCTTGGGGCTGGCAGGATATTATCGGCGCTTCATCGCGGATTTCTCAAAGACCGCATTGCCACTGACTATGTTGACTCGGAAAGATGTGAAGTTTGTTTGGACTGATGTCTGTGAGGCTCGTTTCCAGGAGCTGAAAGAGAAGTTGACCACTGCACCCGTGTTGGCTTTACCTTCAGGCAATGAGGGTTTCATGATTTATACTGATGCATCAAAGATGGGACTTGGCTGTGTGTTGGAACAGAATCGGCACGTAGTTGCATATGCCTCCAGACAGCTCAAGCCAAACGAGGTGAATTACCCAACCCATGACCTGGAGTTAGCTGCTATCATTCATGCTTTAAAGATTTGGCGACATTATCTATATGGTGCCACTTTTGAGATCTTCACTGACCATAAGAGCCTGAGATATCTTCTGACGCAAAAAGACTTGAATCTACGACAACGACGATGGATGGAGTACATGAAAGATTACGACTTCACCATTGCCTATCATCCAGGGAAGGCGAACGTCGTAGCTGATGCCTTAAGTCGAAAGCAGCTCAGGTGTGCAGCTGTTTTGTCTAGTCAGTGGAAGAGCTTAGAGGAATTGGTAGAATGGTCACCTCAAACTTTAGACGATCGAGTTCGTTTGGCCAATATCCAGATACAGTCTGAACTACTAAGTGAAATTGTCACAGCACAGTTGGCCAGTGGAGGACTTGACAAAATGAAAAGCTTGATGCAGAAGCCTCAGACTCGACTTTCTTTGGGAGTAGATGGAGGAATCAGATTTGAGACTCGTATATGGGTTCCTGAAGACTCACCACTGAAGGAATGTATCTTACAAGAGGCTCATGGTTCTAAGTACACAGTGCACCCAGGGACTACGAAGATGTTTAAGGACATGCAGAGGTTTTTCTGGTGGCCGGGGATGAAAAGAGACATTGCAGCTTATGTAGCCAGTTGTCTTACGTGTCAAATGGTGAAGGCGGAACACCAACGACCCGGCGGACTTTTACAGTCTATAGAGATTCCAGAGTGGAAATGGGAGCAGATCACCATGGATTTCGTGGTGGGTCTACCCCGGACCAAGAAAGGTCATGATGCGATATGGGTCGTGGTAGATCGCCTTACCAAGTCAGCACACTTCCTTGCCTTAAAAACCACTGCCAAGGTGTCCGATTTAGCTGAGCTGTATATCAGAGAGATAGTACGCTTGCATGGCGTACCTGGTTCCATCATTTCTGATAGAGACCCAAAGTTTACTTCCAAATTGTGGAAGCAGGTTCAAGAGGAATTAGGAACAAGGTTAAAGTTCAGTACCGCCTATCACCCCCAGACAGATGGTCAGTCAGAAAGGACGATTCAGACCTTAGAGGATCTGCTGCGAGCTTGTGTGCTCGATTGGGGTGGATCATGGGAGCAGTATCTGCCTTTAGCTGAGTTTGCCTACAATAATAGTTACCAAGCCAGTATCGGGATGCCTCCATATGAAGCTCTGTATGGGAGACCGTGTCGGTCACCACTTCACTGGGATGAAGTTGGTGAAAGAACCTTATTGAGGTCAGAGGAACTCCAAGTGTATGCTGATAAAGTCACTTTAATCAGGCAAAGGCTAAAGAGAGCCCAAGACAGACAGAAGTCGTATGCTGATGCAAAGCGGACTGATGTGCATTTCGCTGTGGGAGAACATGTTTTTCTAAAAATCCGACCGCTCCGAGCTATAGCTAAAAATAGAGGAAAGTTAAGTCCCCGATACGTGGGTCCGTTTGAAGTATTAGAACGGATTGGTGAAGCTGCATATCGTGTGGCGTTACCCCCTCAATACAGTATGATGCATGATGTGTTCCACGTGTCCAATCTGAAGCGATATGTGCAAGATCCAAGCCATGTGCTGAGCATTGAACCAATTGAGCTTCAAGGAAAGCTGTCTTATCCTGAGTTGCCTTTGCGGATTCTAGATACCAAGGTAAAAGAGCTCAGAAATAAGAATATAGAGATGGTTAAGGTTCTATGGAAGCACCATGGAGAGGATGAGGCCACATGGGAGCTGAAGACGGACATGGAACAGGCATATCCAAATTTGTTTGTGTAATTGTTGAATTTTGAGGGCAAAATTCCTATAAGGAGGGGAGGATGTTATAACCTCTTTTTTTTCAATACATGTAATGAGATTTGTAAATCTCTTTCAAATAAATATATAAGACCAATGTGTGTTTTCATGGTTGTTTTTGCATGAATTTTGTTGCTAATGGCCTTGCATGTTTTCTTGATGGGCCTTACAGGCCATTAAGCCCAATTGAGAGAAAAAATGAATTCCATGAAATAAAAGAATATAAAGGAATAATGGAATAAGATAAGATAATGGTTGAAAGTGATAAAAAGGCTAGAAAATAATTTTCCATAATAAGTTTTCGTACTATAAAAGATCCTTGGGGTTCAAGGAACCCAAGTGAATAGAATAATAGCCAAGGAAATAAAGAATATGTGGGAAATGCCATTAAATAGGGGATAATGAGAAAATGGAATAAAGGAATACGTTTCCTTGGATAATAACTCCAATTTTTGCACAACGAAAGATAAACATATAAAATACTTTCCTTTAAAATTTGAGGCCGAAAGGGCCTATGGATTAGGAGTTATTGAATTTTCAAATTATCTACAAAAATAGATTTTTCCTTGGAAATTTAAGGAATTCTTTCCTTTTGGTTCAGAACGCGGATAATATGGAACGTTGGATCTAAATCCAACGGATCGGGCTGATCGCCCAGAACCCCGATAGAACTCGGACACAGCACGTTCACAGGGGATTTTCCCCTTGACTTTCCGTTTTGATACAGCACATATGCGCTCATGCTTTTGATCCCGATAGTTTCGGGAGACTCAGACGAGGAGGGTGGACCCTGGTTTTGCCGTCTTTGGCGGCGTATATCCAAAACGCCCAATTAGGGCAGGAGCAAGGTTTGGCGGCGGCTTGGGAAACCCTAGGATAGCCCCCATATCCTATAAAAAGGACTCCACACGGTCCCTCGCTCCTTAGCGATCACCAACGGCCTATCTACGAGCTCCTACACCCTCTGACCTGACCGTTTCAACCCGCGCCGACGAGAGCTCCGCCTTGCTCCGCCGCGGATCGAGTAGCGAGGAAGAAGAAGAGGGCGACGCGCAGGTGTCGTTGGATTCCGGTCCATCGTGATCCAGGCGGGATCTGACGGCTTAGGACGCGGTCGCTTAAGTGAACGCCTGCAACCCGAGGCGTTCGATCGAGATCTGACGGTCGTAGCGGGAAGCGGCGGGCCGCGTGAGTGATTCAGTGGACGGATTCGACGAGGAGCGTCGGATCTACGCGGGCGCACCGGCACACAGATCGAGCGGCTACCGAATTTCCGGTATTTCCCTCTCTCTGCTCAATAATCCAGAAAATGTATTGTTCTTGCTAAAATCATAGTAATTACTAGGATCATCGGATAAAGAAAAGTTATACATGAAAGTTGTATAGAAAATTATGAGGAATCCGATAAAAATAAATTGAGAACCTAGTTCTTTCTGTTTTGCAAAAAGTACCTTAATTGGTTAATAAAGTGTTTTAAGATTTGATGAAAAACCCTAAATACATGTTTAAAGCGTATTTTGGTGAATCAACTGATAAAACTGATAAGTTTACCTTTGTTAATGATAAAAGCAATATGATTATCAGTTTGAGTGCAAAAGTGATTCTATGGTTAGTAAAATTTCAAATCTTTTAGAAATCTTAATTACATGGAAAAGGTACTTCTTTGTAACCTAATAGGTTGAATAAGAGGATAATAACATGTTTATTAATAATATGAAGTTCTAAGCTGTTTTAATTACAAAAGTGCCTAAATTAGGGTTTATATCTAAAAAGGGAAGATGGTATACATGAAAACCCTAAATTAGGATTACAGAAAAAGGGAACATTATTATTCTAGTAATTGTTAAATTATGATCCTAAAAGTGTTAAGAAATATTAAAAGGAAATTGAGTAAAGGGTTTCAAGGTAATTTGATGAATTAGGGTTTATAGCAATTGAAATTGGAAGCAAAACCCTAACTTTCAAGAAAACCCTAAAATTGGATAGAAACCCTAAGGAATATGATGATGTTGGATAAAATTTAATAAAAGTGAATTGTACTTTTATTTTCAGGGTTTCTTTGCCTTTGATTGCTTAAGTTGGCTTTCTCTTTCGTTCTATATCTGAGACTGCACTAAAGAGGTATGTGGTTACGCTTATGGCTATACCGTTAGTTTTCCGAGATTTTACCGATGTTTCCTCGGATGTGTGCAATAACTGTTGGATGATTTAAATTCTGTCTTATTAAAGTGACTATGGCTATCATAATGATTATAGATGTATGACTAGCTAGATCCGAGTCCAACCCTGTGGCTGAGTCAAGGCTAAGGATATCCTAGAGCAAGGTCTAGGGTATTATGAGTCAGAAATTGGGCTACATAAGTGTAGTGCCATGAGACTCTTAGCATATCATGAGTTAAGGAGTGGGCTACCTACGGGTAGTGCCATGTGACTCAGCCCTAGAAACTGATTCACCTATTGAGTGAAGTCATGAGGGGTAAAATAAAAAAAATAAAAAGGGGAAACTACCATAAGGAAGGTAGTAATCAGGTCCACTGCAGGGACAACACAGGGGATAGGGTACATGTGGATCGCGTAGTCATACTTAAAACGTAATATTGTTTGATGCTTGATAATTGGATGCAATAATTGCTACGGATAATTGCACGATTAGTGAATCCCCCACATACCAGCTTTGGCTGACCGACGTTTTGTTTGTCGGCGTTTTAGGTACAAAACAGAAAAGGACAAACAGTAAAATGTCATATTGCGAAACTTATTAATTAAAGGCAAAGGAGGATTAGTTAGTGAGCCAGAGTTTTGGATAGAAGTATTAAAGATCCAAATTTTCAAAGGTATGCAAAAGTTTTATTTATTACAGCCTTTCAGTTTAGTTTAGTAGAATTTATTAATTGTTATCAATTAATTGCTGAACCATGGTCCGGAATTTATGTGTGCGGCTTCGACCTCTCGGTCTCCCTTAAGTGGGGGTTATCGGGAGGTGGGGTCGTAACATTTGGTATCAGAGCCACGGTTCTCCACTTAATTGTTAATAATTAATAAATTTGACAACCTCCATAGAACCCAAGGGAGTTATTAGAGGATTTTCCGAAAGACTGAGGTGTCTAGAAAAGGATCACTTCCGGGGGCTGGCAAAATTTTCCTCCGCACCGCTAGTCGGAATACGAGGACTCCCGGAATGTGTGACTGCCTGGCCGATGTCCTAGGATTTGAATCGAAATAAGATACCTTTAGGATTTTCTCCTCTTATTCATCCCTTCTCATCACAATTTCTATTAAGGACTCAAGAGTTAGGGATTTCTCTCTCTTCCCCACCCTCATGTGGTATGGGCAAATAAGATAAGGATTAAGGAATTCTCCATCAAATTAATAAAAGATACGTAATGAGATATCACTGGCATAAGTATAATTAGTTTAATGATAAACTAAAGTTTTGTTGTTATACTTATGTAGATGGCTCGTACAAAGACTGTTGCTATCCCTGAGGACTCCGGAAAACCGGCTAGGAGTGTTTGGCCTCCCCGTAAAGTAAAAGAGTCTTCTAAAAGGAGGAACAGGAATCATGAGGGTGGATCCTCTAAGAAGAGGAAGAGGCCTGAGGAAGTCACTCAAGAAGCCCCTGGCCCTGACCCGGTACCATTTAGTAACCTGAACCAAGAAGAAGACCAAGGATATGAGGAGCAGCATGTGTACGAGGAAGAAGCCCAGATGGATGAAGACCCAGTCGATGATTAAGAACCTACCATGATGATCCATACCCCTGATACCTTGTGGTTAGAGCAACAGAGGAAGTTGACAGAGGCTATTAATGCTTTGGCCCTCCGAGACATAGCTAGAGCTGAGAATGGTGAACCACACCCTGTTCGTCCACGTGTGGGAGCCACCATCCTAGACTTTGTCAAGCTGAACATAGAGAAGTTCTGGGGAGAGGATAAGACGGAAGTGGTTGATAAAGCAGAAGCATGGATACTTGCAATAGAGAATGGTTTCCGCATGCTTGAAGTTCAACCGAGCAAGAAGGTCCTCTTTGCTGCTCATCTCTTGGAAGGGGCAGCTAAGATATGGTGGGAGACCCACATCACTGGCAGAGACCTGACAGAGGAGCCTATGGCATGGGCTGATTTCAAGACAATCTTCACCGCCAGATTCGTCCCAGTCTCAGCTAAGAAGGAAAAGGAAAGAGAGTTCACCAACATGACCCAAGGAAACTCTTCTGTGGCAGACTTCGGGCGCAAGTTCCGGATCTTGGAACGCTTTGGGTACAAGATGGATGAAGAAAGGAGGGTGGATCACTTCATAGAGCGCCTTCACCCTACCATCAGGCCCCATGTGATGGCAAGCAAGCCAAGGACTTTCGCCGAAGCCTACAACACTGCTTTAGACATGGAGAGGACTGTGATGCCTACCTCTTTTCCACCTAAGGGGTACTTGGGTTTCACTGAAGGAGCCCAAGGCCCAAGGAACAACCACAAGAAGGGTCCAGGACGACATCAAGCTAAAGGTAAACATGGAGGAAAGGGGAAACCTCGTCAGGAGAACAACCGACCTCCTTGCCGCACCTGCGGGAAGGGCCATGCTGGTGAATGTCGCTACAAGAAGAAGACTTGCTTTCGTTGCCACCAAGAAGGACATCTGCAATCTGTCTGCCCTATGCCAGAGCCCAGAGGACAGGGACAAGTTGTAGCCCCACCGGCAGCAGCACCACCTGTGGCAGCTCCACCTATAGCTGTAGCCCCACCTGCAGGAGAAAGAAGGCAAGCTCGGGTGTTTGCCATTGACAATGAGGAGGCTCAGGCAAATGCAAATCGGTTGATCGAGGGTAATAACCCTTAGAATTTTCTTTTATGTTTTAAAGTTAAGCATGTAATGGTCTAATGCATGATGAAAAAAAAACAATGTAGGCATGCTTGAAGTTATGGGACATAATGTGAAAGCTTTGTTTGACTCTGGATCTACTAATACTTTCATTTCGAGAAATCTTGCAACTATGCTTTGTTTGGATATCAAGGATCTAGGTTATATCTTAGATGTTGCAACCCCGAGTGGTCGGATCTTTACTTCCCTTTTGAAAACTCCGGTGATACCTGTGAAATATCGAGATCAAGAGTTTCCTACAGATTTTATCCTTCTTGACATGAATGATTTTGATGTAATCATTGGCATGGATTGGCTTTATACCTATCGGGCCAATATTGACTGTAGGGAGAAGAAAGTGATCATTAAGAGACCAGGTCACCCACCTTTTGTCATTAGGGGTAGGAAGGATGCCACCACCAGCCCGTATGTGTCGGCTTTGAAGGCAGAACAAATGATGAGTAAAGGATGTCAAGCTTTCTTGGCGGTAGTCACTGAGCCAGAATCCAAGGTCCAACCCTTAGAGGAAATAGAGGTAGTCCGAAGCTATGCAGATGTTTTCCCCGATGATCTACCCGGGATACCACCCGAGAGAGAGGTAGATTTTTCAATAGAGCTAGCTCCCGGTACAAACCCTATTTCCCGAGCACCCTATAGGATGGCCCCTGCTGAGTTGCTTGAACTAAAGAAGCAATTGCAGGAATTGTTGGACAAGGGTTTTATCCGCCCTAGCACATCACCATGGGGAGCGCCGGTTCTTTTTGTAAAGAAAAAGGATGGTTCGCTCCGAATGTGCATAGACTACCGGATGATCAACCAAGCTACCATTAAGAATAAATACCCTTTACCCCGGATAGATGACTTGTTTGACCAGTTGAAGTCGGCTCGAGTCTTTTCCAAGATCGATTTGAGATCGGGTTACCACCAGTTGAGAGTCAGAAGTGAGGATATCCCAAAAACCGCTTTCAGGACCCGGTATGGCCACTATGAGTTCGTGGTCATGCCTTTTGGGTTGTCCAATGCACCTAGTGTGTTCATGAACCTTATGAATAATGTGTTTCAACCCTTCCTTGACTCGTTTGTCATAGTGTTCATAGATGACATACTGGTTTACTCTGATGACCTAGATCAACACCGAGACCACCTAAGTAAGGTCCTTGATATCTTGAGGAAGCAGAAGTTCTATGGGAAATTCTCTAAATGTGAGTTTTGGATAGACCGAGTCATGTTCCTTGGACACATCATCTCGGGAGGAACGATCGCCGTAGATCCAGCTAAAGTGTCGGCAGTTCGAGACTGGCCGGCACCGAAGAACCCCTCCGAGATACGAAGCTTCTTGGGGCTGGCAGGATATTATCGGCGCTTCATCGCGGATTTCTCAAAGACCGCATTGCCACTGACTATGTTGACTCGGAAAGATGTGAAGTTTGTTTGGACTGATGTCTGTGAGGCTCGTTTCCAGGAGCTGAAAGAGAAGTTGACCACTGCACCCGTGTTGGCTTTACCTTCAGGCAATGAGGGTTTCATGATTTATACTGATGCATCAAAGATGGGACTTGGCTGTGTGTTGGAACAGAATCGGCACGTAGTTGCATATGCCTCCAGACAGCTCAAGCCAAACGAGGTGAATTACCCAACCCATGACCTGGAGTTAGCTGCTATCATTCATGCTTTAAAGATTTGGCGACATTATCTATATGGTGCCACTTTTGAGATCTTCACTGACCATAAGAGCCTGAGATATCTTCTGACGCAAAAAGACTTGAATCTACGACAACGACGATGGATGGAGTACATGAAAGATTACGACTTCACCATTGCCTATCATCCAGGGAAGGCGAACGTCGTAGCTGATGCCTTAAGTCGAAAGCAGCTCAGGTGTGCAGCTGTTTTGTCTAGTCAGTGGAAGAGCTTAGAGGAATTGGTAGAATGGTCACCTCAAACTTTAGACGATCGAGTTCGTTTGGCCAATATCCAGATACAGTCTGAACTACTAAGTGAAATTGTCACAGCACAGTTGGCCAGTGGAGGACTTGACAAAATGAAAAGCTTGATGCAGAAGCCTCAGACTCGACTTTCTTTGGGAGTAGATGGAGGAATCAGATTTGAGACTCGTATATGGGTTCCTGAAGACTCACCACTGAAGGAATGTATCTTACAAGAGGCTCATGGTTCTAAGTACACAGTGCACCCAGGGACTACGAAGATGTTTAAGGACATGCAGAGGTTTTTCTGGTGGCCGGGGATGAAAAGAGACATTGCAGCTTATGTAGCCAGTTGTCTTACGTGTCAAATGGTGAAGGCGGAACACCAACGACCCGGCGGACTTTTACAGTCTATAGAGATTCCAGAGTGGAAATGGGAGCAGATCACCATGGATTTCGTGGTGGGTCTACCCCGGACCAAGAAAGGTCATGATGCGATATGGGTCGTGGTAGATCGCCTTACCAAGTCAGCACACTTCCTTGCCTTAAAAACCACTGCCAAGGTGTCCGATTTAGCTGAGCTGTATATCAGAGAGATAGTACGCTTGCATGGCGTACCTGGTTCCATCATTTCTGATAGAGACCCAAAGTTTACTTCCAAATTGTGGAAGCAGGTTCAAGAGGAATTAGGAACAAGGTTAAAGTTCAGTACCGCCTATCACCCCCAGACAGATGGTCAGTCAGAAAGGACGATTCAGACCTTAGAGGATCTGCTGCGAGCTTGTGTGCTCGATTGGGGTGGATCATGGGAGCAGTATCTGCCTTTAGCTGAGTTTGCCTACAATAATAGTTACCAAGCCAGTATCGGGATGCCTCCATATGAAGCTCTGTATGGGAGACCGTGTCGGTCACCACTTCACTGGGATGAAGTTGGTGAAAGAACCTTATTGAGGTCAGAGGAACTCCAAGTGTATGCTGATAAAGTCACTTTAATCAGGCAAAGGCTAAAGAGAGCCCAAGACAGACAGAAGTCGTATGCTGATGCAAAGCGGACTGATGTGCATTTCGCTGTGGGAGAACATGTTTTTCTAAAAATCCGACCGCTCCGAGCTATAGCTAAAAATAGAGGAAAGTTAAGTCCCCGATACGTGGGTCCGTTTGAAGTATTAGAACGGATTGGTGAAGCTGCATATCGTGTGGCGTTACCCCCTCAATACAGTATGATGCATGATGTGTTCCACGTGTCCAATCTGAAGCGATATGTGCAAGATCCAAGCCATGTGCTGAGCATTGAACCAATTGAGCTTCAAGGAAAGCTGTCTTATCCTGAGTTGCCTTTGCGGATTCTAGATACCAAGGTAAAAGAGCTCAGAAATAAGAATATAGAGATGGTTAAGGTTCTATGGAAGCACCATGGAGAGGATGAGGCCACATGGGAGCTGAAGACGGACATGGAACAGGCATATCCAAATTTGTTTGTGTAATTGTTGAATTTTGAGGGCAAAATTCCTATAAGGAGGGGAGGATGTTATAACCTCTTTTTTTTCAATACATGTAATGAGATTTGTAAATCTCTTTCAAATAAATATATAAGACCAATGTGTGTTTTCATGGTTGTTTTTGCATGAATTTTGTTGCTAATGGCCTTGCATGTTTTCTTGATGGGCCTTACAGGCCATTAAGCCCAATTGAGAGAAAAAATGAATTCCATGAAATAAAAGAATATAAAGGAATAATGGAATAAGATAAGATAATGGTTGAAAGTGATAAAAAGGCTAGAAAATAATTTTCCATAATAAGTTTTCGTACTATAAAAGATCCTTGGGGTTCAAGGAACCCAAGTGAATAGAATAATAGCCAAGGAAATAAAGAATATGTGGGAAATGCCATTAAATAGGGGATAATGAGAAAATGGAATAAAGGAATACGTTTCCTTGGATAATAACTCCAATTTTTGCACAACGAAAGATAAACATATAAAATACTTTCCTTTAAAATTTGAGGCCGAAAGGGCCTATGGATTAGGAGTTATTGAATTTTCAAATTATCTACAAAAATAGATTTTTCCTTGGAAATTTAAGGAATTCTTTCCTTTTGGTTCAGAACGCGGATAATATGGAACGTTGGATCTAAATCCAACGGATCGGGCTGATCGCCCAGAACCCCGATAGAACTCGGACACAGCACGTTCACAGGGGATTTTCCCCTTGACTTTCCGTTTTGATACAGCACATATGCGCTCATGCTTTTGATCCCGATAGTTTCGGGAGACTCAGACGAGGAGGGTGGACCCTGGTTTTGCCGTCTTTGGCGGCGTATATCCAAAACGCCCAATTAGGGCAGGAGCAAGGTTTGGCGGCGGCTTGGGAAACCCTAGGATAGCCCCCATATCCTATAAAAAGGACTCCACACGGTCCCTCGCTCCTTAGCGATCACCAACGGCCTATCTACGAGCTCCTACACCCTCTGACCTGACCGTTTCAACCCGCGCCGACGAGAGCTCCGCCTTGCTCCGCCGCGGATCGAGTAGCGAGGAAGAAGAAGAGGGCGACGCGCAGGTGTCGTTGGATTCCGGTCCATCGTGATCCAGGCGGGATCTGACGGCTTAGGACGCGGTCGCTTAAGTGAACGCCTGCAACCCGAGGCGTTCGATCGAGATCTGACGGTCGTAGCGGGAAGCGGCGGGCCGCGTGAGTGATTCAGTGGACGGATTCGACGAGGAGCGTCGGATCTACGCGGGCGCACCGGCACACAGATCGAGCGGCTACCGAATTTCCGGTATTTCCCTCTCTCTGCTCAATAATCCAGAAAATGTATTGTTCTTGCTAAAATCATAGTAATTACTAGGATCATCGGATAAAGAAAAGTTATACATGAAAGTTGTATAGAAAATTATGAGGAATCCGATAAAAATAAATTGAGAACCTAGTTCTTTCTGTTTTGCAAAAAGTACCTTAATTGGTTAATAAAGTGTTTTAAGATTTGATGAAAAACCCTAAATACATGTTTAAAGCGTATTTTGGTGAATCAACTGATAAAACTGATAAGTTTACCTTTGTTAATGATAAAAGCAATATGATTATCAGTTTGAGTGCAAAAGTGATTCTATGGTTAGTAAAATTTCAAATCTTTTAGAAATCTTAATTACATGGAAAAGGTACTTCTTTGTAACCTAATAGGTTGAATAAGAGGATAATAACATGTTTATTAATAATATGAAGTTCTAAGCTGTTTTAATTACAAAAGTGCCTAAATTAGGGTTTATATCTAAAAAGGGAAGATGGTATACATGAAAACCCTAAATTAGGATTACAGAAAAAGGGAACATTATTATTCTAGTAATTGTTAAATTATGATCCTAAAAGTGTTAAGAAATATTAAAAGGAAATTGAGTAAAGGGTTTCAAGGTAATTTGATGAATTAGGGTTTATAGCAATTGAAATTGGAAGCAAAACCCTAACTTTCAAGAAAACCCTAAAATTGGATAGAAACCCTAAGGAATATGATGATGTTGGATAAAATTTAATAAAAGTGAATTGTACTTTTATTTTCAGGGTTTCTTTGCCTTTGATTGCTTAAGTTGGCTTTCTCTTTCGTTCTATATCTGAGACTGCACTAAAGAGGTATGTGGTTACGCTTATGGCTATACCGTTAGTTTTCCGAGATTTTACCGATGTTTCCTCGGATGTGTGCAATAACTGTTGGATGATTTAAATTCTGTCTTATTAAAGTGACTATGGCTATCATAATGATTATAGATGTATGACTAGCTAGATCCGAGTCCAACCCTGTGGCTGAGTCAAGGCTAAGGATATCCTAGAGCAAGGTCTAGGGTATTATGAGTCAGAAATTGGGCTACATAAGTGTAGTGCCATGAGACTCTTAGCATATCATGAGTTAAGGAGTGGGCTACCTACGGGTAGTGCCATGTGACTCAGCCCTAGAAACTGATTCACCTATTGAGTGAAGTCATGAGGGGTAAAATAAAAAAAATAAAAAGGGGAAACTACCATAAGGAAGGTAGTAATCAGGTCCACTGCAGGGACAACACAGGGGATAGGGTACATGTGGATCGCGTAGTCATACTTAAAACGTAATATTGTTTGATGCTTGATAATTGGATGCAATAATTGCTACGGATAATTGCACGATTAGTGAATCCCCCACATACCAGCTTTGGCTGACCGACGTTTTGTTTTTCGGCGTTTTAGGTACAAAACAGAAAAGGACAAACAGTAAAATGTCATATTGCGAAACTTATTAATTAAAGGCAAAGGAGGATTAGTTAGTGAGCCAGAGTTTTGGATAGAAGTATTAAAGATCCAAATTTTCAAAGGTATGCAAAAGTTTTATTTATTACAGCCTTTCAGTTTAGTTTAGTAGAATTTATTAATTGTTATCAATTAATTGCTGAACCATGGTCCGGAATTTATGTGTGCGGCTTCGACCTCTCGGTCTCCCTTAAGTGGGGGTTATCGGGAGGTGGGGTCGTAACACCTCCTTCACCAACATCATCTATGACAAAGTGATTTCTGGCTTAATTTCGAGGATGAAATATCTTTTAAGGTGTGTACGATGTGATAGAGTGGACTTTTAGAATCCTTAAATGTACGATGACATAAGTAAATTCACATCTTGAGTTATAGTGAGAGTTCCAAGTGTTTTGGTAAAGTTTGAGTGTTGATTGATGTTGATATCAGGAGTAAGATCCTTAAGTTTGTGTCTTTTGAGGTATGTACTCGACTGGACTAGACAATTGAGTTTTGGCACCAAATCTGACTATAGTGTGGTATGAATTGCGATAAAGATATACTCAAGAAAATTGGATGTTTCTAGAAGACGATATGGAAGTTAAAATGATAAGTTTACATGTATTTGATGTATAGTTAGACAATGAGTAGTAATTGGAAAGTTAGGCTTGAATCAACGGAGATGTCATACTGCCCTTTCTAATGTGCTTGGGCTGGGCGCCCCTTTTGGAAACACGGATTGGTTGGGAGAGTTGATTTTGACCACTCTTTGGAGTCGATGGTCAACTCCACCCTCTACGTCGTGTCTGGCTGGAGATCATGCTTTTAACAATGACCACGAACCCAACCCATCCTCCCACGTCATGGCCGTGGACAGATGGTGAAAACTAAATGAGAAGTTGTCTTCGACTCAACAAGGAAGTGGAAAGACACCCTCCCCCATTCAGAACGTACACATCAGTCGAAGGAGGAGTAATGCCCAGGGGATCGGAGGCAGCGCTCACGCTGGTGGGCGTCTGTTCGGGCTCTCGTTCACGTGAAGTGAGAGAGAAGGTGAATAGTGCTGGGTCCAGTTCGTAGAACCGAGCCAACCATCGGAGACCCGGCCACGCAGGCGGATGTGTTGTTGAGAGAAAGCAAGCCGCATAATGTGACCCACAATCTGCAACCTGAACTAGGAGAAGATGAAGCCGACAGGCTCCGTGAGGATGAGCCGTTATAGTAGTAAACTAGGAGGTTTGAGACCGGTGGTGTGAAGGGATGCTAGGTGGAGCTACTTGTGGCCAAAGGAGTAGACGGGGAGTGCCTGATCCCTGTGGATTGCTTTCCTGGGTAGAATCTTGCGGCGGCGGGTGTTTCCAAGAGGCGACGCACACAGACGTCGAGAGCAGCACGTCAAAGAGTCAGGGTGGCAGCCATGAGACAAGATCAGAGAAGAAACGCCAGGAGAAGGCGTCGAGCTCCGAGCGGCACCAGTGAGCTCACCTGGGTTGTGGCTTATGAGTGGCAAAGCCACAAATCCTTGTTTCCTCAAGCATCCCACATGTTGTGGACCCGGCGAGGAGGAGAGCTTTGCCATGGATCTCATGCCAGAGCAGAGCCCAGGTGGGCGGCGACCGTGTCTCGAGAACCTGGAAGAGCGTGATGGCTTACCGGAGCAGAGCCCTCACGGCGGCGGCAGGCTCACACTCGCGTGAAGGGTGAGTCGCAAGAAAGAAGAAGACCAGCTTGGTTCAGGGGCAAACCACCAACAAACCGGCCGACGTAGTCAACCTGAGAGCTAGCTGCTGAACTGGATCCAATGATCTGTAGCTCAACATGGGTCCAGGAGCCTTGAGCCGTGACCTTAGTGGACACGTGGCAGCTAGCGATTGGCCCAAAAAGGTATAATTCCTAGAAATACTCAGATCTTGCATAATTCGCATTAAATAGCTCGATTATCAGAAAATTATGAACAAGGTATCAAAATTCTCAGAAAAATGTGTAGAACAATATGGAAGTATAATATCAGCCTTTTAATGCTTTAATAATAGTGATATCATGTAAGATGTGTAATGCTTGTTTAATGGATAATAAATATCAAATGATGGCCTAAAATTATGGAAAAATGTCAGCAAGTCCATAATTATGTATAGAATGCATATGATGTCAGATATGGTCATGTTGATGTACTTAATTACGTAATTTGATTAATATGTCTAATTAGGGCTAATAACACTAAAGATGATGCAATTAATACATGCATACTCAATAAATGATGAGATTTACAGAAAACCCTCATATCTGTAACTGGAAGATAATATATAAATTTGAGATCAGTTATATATATGAAATTCATGTTATATGAAGAGAACCCTTAATACATGTGATGTGACCCTGATATGGTTAATGAAAGTGACATAATGTTAAATATGTCCACGTAATAATGTGACATATGAGTATATCCAGTTGATGAACTATAATCTAGAATATGACATCAGTAAGATAAATCTAAGGCAAGAATACAAGTAATCATGAGGATATCATAATGAGATAGGAAAACCCTAAAATGGATATAAATAGGGTTAATGATGATGAGAACCTGATGATCGTATATGATCTTGTCTTGATCAGGTTTAACAAAGATTAAGATGACATGAGGAATATGTGAATAGGATATCTCTTTGGAAGGTACGCCATTACCTCTTACTTGGCTTATTATACAATATGCTTGTGTTATATGGTAGTAAAGACTTGGCATATGGTATTGATTGAAATGATTGTTCTTGTATGATATGTTGCATGATTTTCCATACTTATTGCTTTGAACACATGAAACATAATATATATGTTCCATTATATCTAAGCACTTCAACTCTTTGGTAGTAAAGTGCTGGAAATAAGTACTTCAACTCTTTGGTAGTAAAGTACTTGGAAGTGATCCAACTCTTTGGTAGTAGATCACATTGTGAAATGATCCAACTCTTTGGTAGTAGATCATAAAGGCCTTAATGCATTCAACTCTCAGGTAATAAATGCATGGATGATATAATGGAAAATGTTCTTAAAATATGTGTTCTCTTTTGTTGATGAATATCTTTGTGCAAGTATACGCTTTTCTTATTTTTTTTTATAACTGCCAAGTATTAGTTTTATCTTATTGCCAAGATATGATGAGAGGTATAAAAAGACACGTAGGCGTACTCAGTACAATATTCTTGAATATTGTGCCGACATGTACCGCATGTAATCTTTTGTTTAGGTTGTGGTTATGCTCTTGAAGATCCAGGATAGTTGCAAGTTGTATAGCGAGCTGGTGTACAGGTGGACCTGTTGTCTTAAGATCCTGTAGTTTGGTGGTAGTACATGTATATGTATAAGTTTGCTGTTCAATATGTAATATCAAATGTTGTAACAATTCATGTTGTAATTATATGTTGAATGGTGAACATGTGTATATGTTTTATTATTGTTAATGTGCATGTGCTACTGATTGTTTCCTTCCGACTCCCTTGATTTTCCTCTTCTTCGTCTAGTGTGGGATGTTTAAATTAGGATTCCCGCTGAGGTGAGGGTTTCAATTTGGATGTCACACATCAGATTAAGTTTTAGAAAATCTGGGGACGTCACAGGTGGTATCAGAGCATGAACAATAGCAAAGCCTGACATTTTCTCATTATGCAACTCAAAACCAAAGAACCTTGAACGTAAAAATCTTTAGGGTTAGATTAGTCATCTTTTAGAGACTAGATCTGACCTAGCCTCTAGGTTAGCACCTAGATGTCTGAAAACTAGGTCTAGACTAGTGCTTGTTGAGTAGCAAGTCCTTAGATGTCGTTCTTTCCTTGTAGTGCAGCGGTATAGGATGTTGCACTATTTGGAAATGATGTGCATCAAGGGAAGAGAAACCCTAGACATATTGCACACGTTGTCTAGAGTAGCTACACTAGTCTACCCCTTGTTCTCACCCTTTTCACTATTCATGACACTGTACTCTCTACTATGTGTGGGACACTCATTTTCAGGATTTGGTTTTTGATTCCAAACAGATCGAACCTCGATAGTTTTCTCTGACGCTTGTTTTATCGGAGAAAAACTATATAATATTTCATTATGTATATGTATTACAAAAATGTGTCCCCACACATGTACGAGTAGGATGTTGTCATGCAACCTGAGTGAAAGTGAATGACATCAGTCTAGAAGAGAGAGTAGCTCTAGATTAGATGTCTAGAGCCTTGTTGGAATATATGATAGATGGAATAGATGAAATAAGTTTTGATGATATGATGTAAGTCTTATATAGATGATATAAGATGATGAAGATGATTTATGATTGTCTTTGAGGACATAAGTTCAGTTTGAGGATTTGAGATAAGTTTTGATGATGCAAGTATGAGTTCCTTTATGAAATAAGATATGTTAAATTAAGACTAGGTTGTGAGTCAGCACGAGCCTCAATCTCTTTTACAAAGGAGGACCTCTAGTGTTAGGACCAGTTTTTGGATTCACTCCAGAGAGAGTGAGACCCATTGGGAGAAGGTTAGAGAACCTAAACTCCAAGATATGAGAATTTTGAGATATGCGATATAATATGTCCTAAACTAGAATACTCCTGAGTGATTGAGTTGAGTCGCTTTTATGCATGATTCCTATAGTATTGTTGAACCCTAGATGTCCTTGGGAAGACCAAACCCTAGAGACAAAGAGAGGTTGGTTATGTATGCATATGTGAATATGGATATGAATACCTACCATCTGGGTGAGGGAGAGAGCCCAAGACCCTGGAGGAGGTAGCTATGTTAGTTTCTGTGAAGCCTCATCCTCGGGTTTGTGGTTTCTCACATAGGAATCTAGTGGTGTATATAAGAGAGTTTTGGGTAAACATGTTTCATGGGTAGAAGACCTGTGATGAGAACATCATGTCATGTTATGGTTTGTGCTTCTGTGGCTAGATCTTGTGAAGTTAATCACTAGTACCAATGAGGTAATCCGAGAACCCTAGACTAAGAGAGGGAAGATAAAGTACATGCATATGAGATACTCCTAGAGTTGAGTTGGCTCAAAGAGACTGAGCATGACACTACCCTCGTTGTATGGGTTAGAGGAACCTCTTTTGGATGATATAAAGTTTTGATACATGTTTGACAAGCCACTCACATAAGTTTGTTTAGCACAACCATGATAAAATATATGTAAGGATGTGATCTAATCTTGGAATGTGATATATGATCATGACATGATGGAAAACCTAGAGATGGTTTAATAGATATCCATGCATAAATGGTTAACCATATACATAAATAATGATGATTATGTGAAAATTATTGGCTAACCTTGTGATGAAATCACTAATAAATGTTGCAATTTATTATGAGCAATGAAATAAAATCATATGAATGAAACATGTTACATGAGGTGTTAATCTTAGTGCTTAATAAAGATGAAAGATATAGTTTGACAGTTAGCACAACATAACAATTATGACAGCTTGATATGATCTATATGGTTAAATTGGGTTAATCTTATTTAACTCTCTCATAAAAGGCATATGTTAATGTTGAACATGTTTAAACAATGAGCTCAATGAAATGTTGATGAAACCTTGATGTATGGGGTTAACTTTAGTTAACTCCTTTATAACATGATAATATGATGTGGAAATCGTAATGCATGTCTAAAGATAAAGATGCAACCCTAACATATGAGATACGTCATGATGTAACCTAAGCTCCTAAACCATGTTATGAGATGAGTGGTCTACCCTGGTATCACCTTAGATGTTTGAAAAACATCCTAGTAGATCAGATATAGTTTTGGAGCTTTTGATTATGTTACACATAGAATAGTGCCTACATATGGATGAAGGAAAGATAAGGTTTTCTCTGGAAGTATGTGTATGGTTTACTTTCGAGGACGAAAGTTCCTTTAAGATGTATATGATGTGACAAAGTGGTTTCTGGCTTAATTTCGAGGATGAAATATCTTTTAAGGTGTGTAGGATGTGATAGAGTGTACTTTTAGAATCCTTAATTGTCTGATGACATAAGTAAATTCATATCTTGAGTTATAGTGAGAGTTCCAAGTGTTTTGGTAAAGTTTGAGTGTTGATTGATGTTGATATCAGGAGTAAGATCCTTAAGTTCGTGTCTTTTGAGGTATGTACTCGACTGGACTAGACAATTGAGTTTTGGCACCAAATCTGACTATAGTGTGGTATGAATTGCGATAAAGATATACTCAAGAAAATTGGATGTTTCTAGAAGACGATATGGAAGTTAAAATGATAAGTTTACATGTATTTGATGTATAGTTAGACAATGAGTAGTAATTGGAAAGTTAGGCTTGAATCAACGGAGATGTCATACTGCCCTTTCTAATGTACTTGGGATGGGCACCCCTTTTGGAAACACGGATTGGTTGGGAGAGTTAATTTTGACCACTCTTTGGAGCCAATGGTGAACTCCACCCTCTACGTCGTGTCTGGCTGGAGATCATGCTTTTAACAATGACCACGAACCCAACCCATCCTCCCACGTCATGGTCGTGGACAGATGGTGAAAACTAAACGAGCAGTTGTCTTCGACTCAACAAGGAAGTGGAAAGACACCCCCCCCCATTCAGAACGTACACAGCAGTCGAAGGAGGAGTAATGCATGGGGGATCGGAGGCAGTGCTCACGCTGGTGGGCGTCTGTTCAGGCTCTCCTTCATGCGAAGCGAGAGAGAAGGCGAATTGCACAGGGTCCAGTTCGTAGAACCGAGCCAACCATCGGAGACCCAGCCACGGAGGCGGATGTGTTGTTGAGAGCAAGCAAGCCGCATAATGTGACCCATAATCTGCGACCTGAACTAGGAGAAGATGAAGCCGGCAGGCTCCTTAAGGATGAGCCATTATAGCAGAAAACTAGGAGGTTTGAGACCGGCGGCGTGAAGGGATGCTAGGTGGAGCTACTGGTGGCCAAAGGAGTAGACGGGGAGTGTCTGATCCCTGTGGATTGCTTGCCTAGGTAGAATCTTGCGGCGGCGGGCCTTTCCAAGAGGCGACACACACAGACGTCAAGAGCAGCAGGTCGAAGAGTCGGAGCGGCAGCCATGAGACGAGATCAGAGAAGCAACGCCAGGAGCAGGCATCAGGCTCCGAGCAGCACCGGTGAGCTCACCTGGGTTGGCAAAGCCACATATCCTTGCTTCCTCAAGCCTCCCACGTGCTGTGGACCCGGCGAGGAGTAGAGCTTTGCCATGGATCTCATGCCGGAGCAGAGCCCAGGCGGGCGACGGCCGTGTCTTGAGAACCTGGAAGAGCATGATGGCTTACCGGAGCAGATCCCTCACGGAGGCGGCAGGCTCACACTCGCGTGAAGGGTGAGTCGCAAGAAACAAGAAGACCAGCTTGGTTCAGGGGCAAACCACCAGCAAACCGGACGACGTAGTCAACCTGAGAGCTAGCTGCTGAACCGAATCCAATGATCTGCAGCTCAACGTGGGTCCAGGAGCCTTGAGCTGTGACCTTAGTGGACACGTGGCGGCTAGCGATTGGCCCAAAAAGGTATAATTCCTAGAAATACTCAGATCTTGCATAATTTGCATTAAATAGCTCGATTATCAAAAAATTATGAACAAGGTATCAAAATTCTCAGAAAAATGCATAGAACAATATGGAAGTATTATATCAGCCTTTTAATGCTTTAATAATAATACTTGTTTAATGGATAATAAATATCAAATGATGGCCTAAAATTATGGAAAAATGTCAGCAAGTCCATAATTATGTATAGAATGCATATGATGTCAAATATGGTCATGTTGATGTACTAAATTACGTAATTTGATTAATATGTCTAATTAGGTCTAATAACACTAAAGATGATGCAGTTAATACATGCATGCTCAATAAATGATGAGATTTACAGAAAACCCTGATATCTGTAACTGGAAGATAATATATAAATTTGAGATCATTTATATATATGAAATTCGTGTTATATGAAGAGAACCCTTAATACATGTGATGTAACCCTGATATGGTTAATGAAAGTGACATAATGTTAAATATATCCACGTAATAATGTGACACATGAGTATATCCAGTTGATGAACTATAATCTGGAATATGACATCAGTAAGATAAATCTAAGGCAAGAATACAAGTAATCATGAGGATATCATAATGAGATAGGCAAACCCAAAAATGGATATAAATAGGGTTAATGATGATGAGACCTGATGATCGTATATGATCTTGTCTTGATCAGGTTTAACAAAGATTAAGATGACATGAGGAATATGTGATTAGGATATCTCTTTGGAAGGTATGCCATTACCTCTTACTTGGCTTATTATACAATATGCTTGTTTTATATGGTAGTAAAGACTTGGCATATGGTATTGATTGAAATGATTGTTCTTGTATGATATGTTGCATGATTTTTACATACTTATTGCTATTAACACATGAAACATAATATATCTGTTCCATTATATCTAAGCACTTCAACTCTTTGGTAGTAAAGTGCTGGAAATAAGTACTTCAACTCTTTGGTATTAAAGTACTTGGAAGTGATCCAACTCTTTGGTAGTAGATCACATTGTGAAATGATCCAACTCTTTGGTAGTAGATCATAAAGGCCTTAATGCATTCAGCTCTCAGGTAGTAAATGCATGGATGATATAATGGAAAATGTGCTTAAAATATGTGTTCTCGTTTGTTGATGAATATCTTTGTGCAAGTATACACTTTTCTTATATTTCTTTATAACTGCCAAGTATTAGTTTTATCTTATTGCCAAGATATCATGAGAGGTATAAAAAGACACGTAGGTGTACTCAGTACAATATTCTTGAATATTGTGCTAACGTGTACCGCATGTAATCTTTTTTTTAGGTTTTGGTTATGCTCTTGAAGATCCAGGATAGTTGCGAGTTGTATAACGAGCTGGTGTATAGGTGGACCTGTTGTCTTAAGATCTTATAGTTTGGTGGTAGTACATGTATATGTATAAGTTTGCTGTTCAATATGTAATATCAAATGTTGTAAGAATTCATGTTGTAATTATATGTTGAATGGTGAACATGTGTATATGTTTTATTATTGTTCATGTGCATGTACTACTGATTGTTTCCTTCTGACTCCCTTGATTTTCTTCTTCTTAACCTAGTGTAGGATGTTTAAATTGGGATTCTCGCTGAGGTGAGGGTTTCAATTTGGACGTCACACATCAGATTAAGTTTTAGAAAATTCGGGGACGTCACATCATCTTAATGAAGTGGTGACCGTCACAACTTCCTTCTAGAACTTCTTTCATCCCGATAAATGCTATGGTGGTTAACATCACATCTTAAGAATTGCTTCTTTGTATCACCCTAGGCAAGCTCACTTTCTCACCTCAGACCCTCTAGTCTGGATCATACCAACCATTAGTTAGGGGTGCTAAGCGGTACTAACATCGAGTTATGCATGTTTCTACTTCCACCTCATGGAAGTCAACCTTTAGGTCATACTCAAAACTTTTGAACTCCCATCATGGTGTAATTGGACCACCTCTCTCCCTTATGTAGTTCAACAAAATATGTCTCTTGACAGTTATCCTTTCTTTCTTATGTCATCTAGGTAAGGTGATCTACCATAACCCATATTGCATCTTGACCTTCTTGGTCAAGGGGAGACTTACCACCATCCATAGTGGGTGAACTCCCATTCCCTCTCGGGGATTCTTTAACCTCTAAGTCAAAGCACAGGGTTACTGGTGTTCATCCTTCACCCTTGGCTTGCATGGCCACATGCTACATGCAACTCACATCAAGCAGCCAAAGTGCTACTATCACTTACTATCTTTGTAGTATCATGGTGTTTGGTGATCTTCAAACCATGATCTTCGGTATGTCATGATTCCTCAATATCGATACCTCAGAAAGCCTAAACCACTCTTATTAGGGTTTCATCACTTTCCTTTCCAAAGAAGTACATCTGAGGTTCTACAACCATCCTTTCATTATATCACGGACTAGATTGGCTAACCAAACAATCATTTACTTGATTAACCACTATTGATACATATGGGTGTCAGCCAAACTTATCTCTTTTTCTCAACTTAAGGTTAGCTTAGCAACCTCAACTCCTTCTAGCTTCCAGCTAAACTAGGCAGCTATATCTCAACCAGAGCATTCATTACCACTTCTTATCCTTAGGTGTTAGGTATTGTTGAGGACATACACCTCCATGTATTATACTTATCATCTCATCTCAAAGTCTAGGTTTGTCTTAATTAAGAAACCCTGAGCTCACCCTCATGGTGATCAAACTCAACCTTCTATAACTTGCTAGTTCCACATAGCTCATGATAAAACATCCTCATAAGGTGACTACACTATTCCTCTTAGTGTTTGTAAACCATACATGTATCATTCACTCTACCAAGGTATGTCATCATCTCTGTCCTCATACCTCGTAGCAACATTCCAATTCGCATCATATTTTATCCTTGGTGTATGGCATGCGTACTGTCCCATCTCTCCCTCCCATAACAAGAGGAAATAAGCATTTGGCGGCCGTCCAAACACAAATTTCTTCCTGTTCCAAGAGTAGAGATTATACATCCCACATTGCCCGTACACCTTCAAATCTAAGTTGAAACGTGCAACTTATGTCTCTTCATCACAATCATCTTGATATCAAAGTTACTTCCATGGAAAACTGGTCTCAAGCCTACTTGGGTCAACACCCATTCCTTGGTCATCTCCTCTAGGTCTATAGGGTGTCGGCACTTTAGGGGTCATCCCTCTTCCCTTATGCATCCAAAGAGTGTCCTACTCATCTGCCCTTCGGGTCCCATGAGTTCATGAAGGTGATCAATATCCTAACCCATGGCCTTCAGAAAATGATAGTTATTACCTCCCAACCCAATGGTCATGTGCAACTAGAGAATTAGGAAACTCCTACTTCCATCGCTCTTATCCCCACCTGACCCTAGGATAGACTTAGGATTCTAACATAATACATGTTCGACTTAGAACCTTACCCAAGCCTTTATCATCTCTCTCTCTGCATTCTTGGGCTGTCTTTCATCCTTTATCAGGGATCATAGCGACCTGCCTACCTTGATCAGGCCCCATACTGGTTACCTCCATGGTAACACGTCCACATGTACGTAGAGATGATTATCTATGGGTCTGCAGGTGTGACGTCACTGGATTTTCTAAAACATAATCTGATGTGTGACGTCCAAATTGAAACCCTCACCTCAGTGAGAATTTAATTTAAACATCCCACGCTAGGCTAAGAAGAAGAAAATCAAGGGAGTCAGAAGGAAACATAGTAGCACATGCACATGAACAATAATAAAACCATACAACACATGTTCACCATTCAACATATAATTACAACATGAATTGTTACAACATTTGATATTACATATTGAACAACAACTTATACATATACATGTACTACCACTAATCTACAGGATCATAAGATAATAGGTCCACCTGTACATCATCTCGCCACACAACTCTCACTATCCTAGATCTTCAAGATCATATGTCACAACCTAAACAAAAGATTACATGTGGTACACGTCTGCACAATATTTCATGAATATTGTACTGAGTACGCCTACGTGTCTTTTTATATACCTCTCATCATATCTTGTCAATAAGATAAAACTAATACTTGGCAGTAACAGAAGAATATAAGAAAGGCATATACTTGCACAAGGATATTCATTAACAAAAGAGAACACTTATTTTAAGCACATTTTCCATTATATATCCATGCATTTGCCACCTGAGGGAATAATGCATCATTTATGCTACCAAAGAGAATGAGATGTAAGGCCTTATGATCTACTACCAAAGAGTTAGATCATTGTACAATGTGATCTTCTACCAAAGAGAATGATCACTTTTCAACACTATGCTACCAAAGAGAATTAGAGCTTTCATATAATGGAACAGATATATTATGTTTCATGTGTTCATAGCAATAAGTATGGAAAATCATGCAACATATCATACAAGAACAATCATTTCAATCAATACCATATGCCAAGTCTTTACTACCATATAACACAAGCATATTGTATAATAAGCCAAGTGAGAGGTAATGGCGTACCTTCCAAAGAGATATCCTAATCACATATATCCATGTCAACTATAACTTGGTCAAACCTGATCAAGACAAGATCATATACTATCATGAGGTTCTCATCATCTTACATCTCATCTTAACCCTAATCGTGTTCATTAGGGTTTAGCTTATCTCATTAGGATATTTTCATGATTACTTGCATTCTTGTCATAGGATTATCTTACTGATGTCATATTCTAGATTCTTTACTCATCAACTGGATATACTCATGTGTCACATTATTATTTGAACATATTTAATATTATGTCACTTTCATTAACCATATTAGAGTTACATCTCATGTATTAAGGGTGCTCTATATATAACATGAATTTCGTGTATAAAACTGATCTCATATTTATATATTATCTTCCAATTACTGATATGATGGTTTTCTATAAATTTCATCATTTATTGAGCATGTATGTATTTATTACATTTTACTTAGGGTTATTAGCCCTAAATAGACATTCTAAGCAAATTACATAACTTCGTGCATCAACATGACCATCACTGATATCAGGTGCATTATAAACATTATTATGGAGTTACTTACATTTTTCCATAATTTTATATCATCAGTTGATATTTATTATCCACGAACTAAGCATTACATATCTTACATGATATCAACTATATTAGTTACTCAAAATCTTGATATTATGCATTCATGTTGTTCTATGCATTTTTCTGAGAAGTTTGGTATATTATACTTATTTTTCTTATGCTCGAGCTATTTTCTATGATTTATATAAGAACTGCATATTTACTGACCTATTTGTCTTCGACGGCCAATCGGGCGTCGCCAAGTGGCAGCAAGCTCGCACTGCCCTTTGCTAGTTCTGCCCGATTCAGATCGGGGCTTGGATCCATGGATTCAAGGATCCATTTACTCGATTGGTTGGTTCTCTCTTTCGTTTTCCCCGTTCCGGCTCGTGAGAACGCAACACGGCCGTGTTGCCCCGTCCGCGAGCGCCGTCGTGTGCCTCAACCTCGCGAATGCATGCTCCATCCTTCTGCTCCACCAGATCTTCCACCTGGCCACCTCGGATCCTCCTCTACACCAGAGCCTCCACCTGTCGACCTCCAGGGCTTGAGCCTCCGCCGTCCAAAGCAAGGAAGCAGCGAGGTCAGGGTAATAGAGGAAAGGGAGGACGACATCTCCGCTCAACGCGCACCATCGGCTGATGCCTACGTCTGCTTTCTCTCGAGCGCTGGCACGGAGTTAGCCGGGGCTTCTTCCTCGAGTCCTGTCATGATCGCGCACTCGACGAAAGAGCTTGACAAGCGGCATTGCCCTTCTTCACTCACGCGAGATTGCTGGATCGGGCTTGCGCCCATTGTCCAAGATTCCCCACTGCTGCCCCCCGAGGGAGTCCGGGCCGTGTCTCAGTCCCAGTGTGGCTGATCATCCGAAAAGACTGCCCAAGCCGCCGTCATTGCGGGGTCTGCTCCAGCAATGAGATCCGCCCTCAGAGCCTCCTCCTCGGTCTCTTCCAGGTCGACGCAACTGTCGCCCATCTGCAGGTCCCCAGTGTTGCGCCTCTGACTAGTTGCACCTGGTCTCCTCCTCGACACGGAAGGCATGCTCCTCGTTGGGCTATGAGGGGCAGTCTACAATGCCGCCTGGAGTGCATCTGATCTCAGTGTTGGCGCCGCTTGGTCCAACTACTCTGGTGAGGACCCGGTCGCCGCTTCCATCTCCTCCTCAGACTCCTCCCGCTCGGCCTGGGTGTTGAAACACGACTTCTGCCGACTGAGTGCCTCTGTGATGCTGGTCTCCCACCAGCGATCAACTATGAGATCATCCCCTCACCACAGTCTTCTTCTTCTCATGGTGCAGGTGTATTCACCGACACTACTACTGTCGTGGAGAGTGCAGTCAAGATGGGAAGGTATATCTCCCTCATCTCTCCCTGAAACAGATCAAACAAAGGTCTACAAAACTGCCTAGGCTAGAAGCCAGTTTCTCCCAAACCCTTGCCCCACGAAGGGCGATAGTGGTGATGTGGGGCGTTGCCTCGCAGTCTAGGTAACCCACGTCACTGTTCAGTTGGAAGTATAGGGTACACGATCGGTCATCTGATCTTTAAAATCATCGGTCCCAATAATCTTTGTGTTTGCTAATTCGGGGCTTCACCTTCAGTACGTCGTCATCCAATTATGACCCAGAATACAGGTGACATCCAAGTCCACCGTAGACAAGGGTGTTATATGATATATCGTCACACTTATGCTAAACCATTAACGAAGTCATCTCTATTTATATCGATATGCCAATTATGTTACCATATTCAAATCTAAATATCTCAACCTAGAAACATCAAAATATTATGAAGATTCAACCATAGTTTATTATAACTTAAGATGCATTCTATGCATATTTGATGCAACACTCAAATCTATGAACATGTTTATCCAAAAGGATATTCAAGAACATCAAAAGTTCACTCTATCACATCCTACACACCTTAAAAGAAATTCCGTCCTCGGAATTAAGCCAGAATCCACTTTATCAGATCATATACATCTTAAAAGAACTTTCGTCCTCGAAAGTAAACCATACTCATACTTCCAGGGAAAACCTTATCTTGCCTTCATCCATATTAGGGTACTGTCTTAGGTGCAACATAATCAAAAGATCCAAAACTATATCTAAGCAACTAGGATGTTTTTCAAACATCTAAGGTGATACAAGGGTGAACCATTCATCATATAACATGGTTTAGGAGCTTAGGCTACATCATGACGTATCTCATATGTTAGGGTTGCATCCTTATCTTTACCCATGCATTAGGGTTCCCACATCATATTACCATATTCCAAAGAAGTTAACTAAATTTAACCCATTATATTGAGGTGTCATAAAAGTTATGTTTTGCTATTATAAAACTATATTTTTCATCTTCATTAAGCACTAAGATTAACATCTCATGTAACAAGTTTCATTCATATGATCTTATTTTATTGCTCATAATAAATTGCAACATCTACTAATGAATTCATCACAAGATTAACCAATTCTATCAAATTATCATCATTATCATGTACATGGTTAACCATTTATACTTTCATATCTATTAAACCATCTCTATATTTCCTTCATATCATGTCTATGTATCACATCTCGAGATTAGATCACATCTTACATATATATTATATCATGGTTGTGCTAAACAAACTTATATAAGTGGCTCGTGAAACATATATCAAAACTTTATATAGTCCAAATGAGGTTCCTCTAACCCATCTCATGAGGGTAGTGTCCTGCTCAGTCTCTCTGAGCTAACTCAACTCTATGAGTATCTCATATGCACATACCTTATCTTTCCTCCCTTAGTCTAGGGTTCTAGGATTACCTCATTGGCACTAGTGATTAACTTCACAAGATCTAGCCACAGAAGCACAAACCAAAGCATGACATGATGTTCTCAACATAGATCTCTACCCATGAGACATGCTTACCCAAAACTCTCTTACATATACACCACTAGTATCCTACGTGGGAAACCACCAACCCAAGCATGAGGCTTCACAGACACTAAGATAGCTACCTCCTCCAGGGTCTTGGGCTCTCTCCCTCACCCAAATGGCAGACACTCATATTCATGTTCACATGTGCACACATATAACGAGCCTCTCTCTATCTCTAGGGTTTGGTCCTCTCAAGGACATCTAGGGTTCAAGAAAACTATAGGAATCATACATAGAGCGACTCAACTCAATCACTCAGGAGTAGTCTAGTTTAGGATATATCATATCACATATCTCATAACTCTCATATATATCTTGGAGTTTAGGTTCTCTAACCTTCTCTTAATGGGTCTCACTCTCTCTGGAGTTAACCCCAAAACTGGTCCTAACACTAGAGGTCCTCCTTCGTAAAAGAGCTTGAGGCTCATGCTGACTCACAACCTTGTCTCGTCTTAACATATCTTATCTCATAAAAGCCTAGTTACTTGCATCATCGACATTTACTGCAAATCCTCAAAACTGAACCTTAATCCTCAAAGACATCATCGATCATCATAAACATCTTATGTCATCTATATAAGACGTACATCATATCATCAAAACTTATATCATCTATTCCATCTATCATATATATCAAAAAGGCTCTAGACATCTAATCTAGAACTACACTCTCTTCTAGACTGATGTCACTCATTTTCACTTAGGTTGCATGACCACCTCCTACTCATACATGTGCGGGGACACATTTTTGTAATACATATACATAATAAAATATTATACAGTTTTTCTCCGATAAAACAAACGTCAGAGAAAACTATCAAGGTTCGATCCGTTTGGAATCAAAAACCAAATCCTGAAAATGAGTGTCCCACACATAGTAGAGAGTACAGTGTCATGAAAACTAGTGAAAAGGATGAGAACAAGGGGTAGACTAGTGTAGCTACTCTAGACAACGAGCTCCATATGTCTAGGGTTTCTCTTCCCTAGATGCACGTCATTTCCAAATAGTGCAACGTCCCATACAGCTGCACTACAAGGAAAGAACGACATCTAAGGACTTGCCATACAACAAGCACTAGTCTAGACCTAGTTCTCAGACATCTAGGTGCTAACCTAGAGGCTAGGTCAGATCTGGTCTCTAAAAGATGACTAATCTAACCCTAAAAGATTATTAAAGTTCAAGGTTCTTTAGTTTTGAGTTGAATAATGAGAAAATGTCAGGCTTTGCTATTGTTCATGCTCTGATACCACCTGTGACGTTCCCGGATTTTCTAAAACTTAATCTGATGTGTGACGTCCAAATTGAAACCCTCACCTTAGTGAGAATTCCAATTTAAACATCCCACACTAGGCTAAGAAGAAGAAAATCAAGGGAGTGAGAAGGAAACACAGTAGCACATGCACATGAACAATAATAAAACCATACAACACATGTTCACCATTCAACATATAATTACAACATGAATTGTTACAACATTTGATATTACATATTGAACAACAACTTATACATATACATGTACTACCACTAAACTACAGGATCTTAAGACAATAGGTCCACCTGTACATCAGCTCGCCACACAACTCTCACTATCCTGGATCTTCAAGATCATATGTCACAACCTAAACAAAAGATTACATGCGGTACACGTCAACATAATATTTCATGAATATTGTACTGAGTATGCCTATGTGTCTTTTTATATACATCTCATCATATCATGGCAATAAGATAAAACTAATACTTGGCAGTAACAGAAGAATATAAGAAAAGCATATACTTGCACAAGGATATTCATTAACAAAAGAGAACACATATTTTAAGCACATTTTCCATTATATATCCATGCATTTGCTACCTGAGGGAATAATGCATCATCTCTGCTACCAAAGAGAATGAGATGTAAGGCCTTATGATCTACTACCAAAGAGTTAGATCATTGTACAATGTGATCTGCTACCAAAGAGAATGATCACTTTTCAGCACTATGTTACCAAAGAGAATTAGTGCTTTCATATAATGGAACATATATATTATGTTTCATGTGTTCATAGCAATATGTATGGAAAATCATGCAACATATCATACAAGAACAATCATTTCAATCAATACCATATGCCAAGTCTTTACTACCATATAACACAAGCATATTGTATAATAAGCCAAGTGAGAGGTAATGGCATACCTTCCAAAGAGATATCCTAATCACATATATCCATGTCAACTATAACTTGGTCAAACCTGATCAAGACAAGATCATATACTATCATCAGGTTCTCATCATCTTACATCTCATCTTAACCCTAATCGTGTTCATTAGGGTTTAGTTTATCTCATTAGGATATTCTCATGATTACTTGCATTCTTGTCTTAGGATTATCTTACTGATGTCATATTCTAGATTCTTTACTCGTCAACTGGATATACTCATGTGTCACATTATTATGTGAACATATTTAATATTATGTCACTTTCATTAACCATATTAGAGTTACATCTCATGTATTAAGGGTGCTCTACATATAACATGAATTTCGTGTATAAAACTGATCTTAGATTTATATATTATCTTCCAATTACTGATATGATGGTTTTCTGTAAATTTCATCATTTATTGAGCATGTATGTATTTATTACATTTTACATAGGGTTATTAGCCCTAAATAGACATTCTAAGCAAATTACATAACTTCGTGCATCAACATGACCATCACTGATATCAGGTGCATTATAAACATTATTATGGAGTTCCTTACATTTTTCCATAATTTTATATCATCATTTGATATTTATTATCCACGAACTAAGCATTACATATCTTACATGATATCAACTATATTAGTTACTCAAAATCCTGATATTATGCATTCATGTTGTTCTATGCATTTTTCTGAGAAGTTTGGTAAATTATACTTATTTTTCTTATGCTCGAGCTATATTCTATGATTTATATAAGAACTGCATATTTACTGACCTATTTGTCTTCGACGGCCAATCGGGCGTCGCCACGTGGCAGCAGGCTCGCACTGCCCTTTGCTAGTTCTGCCCGAATCGGATCGAGGCTTGGATCCATGGATTCAAGGATCCATTTACTCGGTTGGTTGGTTCTCTCTTTCGCTTTCCCCGTTCCGGCTCATGAGAACGCAACACGACTGTGTTGCCCCGTTCGTGAGCGTCGTCGTGTGCCTCCACCTCGCGACTGCATGCTCCATCCTTCTGCTCCACCGGAGCTTCCACCTGGCCACCTCGGATCCTCTCTACGCCAGAGCCTCCACCTGCCGACCTCCAGGGCTTGAGCCGCCGCCGTTCAAAGCAAGGAAGCAGCGAGGTCAGGGTAATAGAGGAAAGGGAGGACGACATCTCCTCTCAATGCTCACCACCGGCCGATGCCTGCGTCAGCTTTCTCTCGAGCATCGTACACTGCCCAAGCCGCCATCATTGTGGGGTCTGCTCCACCAATGAGATCTGCCCTCAGCGCCTCCTCCTCGGTCTCTTCTAGGTCGACGCAGCTGTCGCCCAACTGCAGGTTCCCAGTGTTGCGCCTCTAACTAGCTGCGCCTGGTCTCCTCCTCGGCAGGGAAGGCATGCTCCTCGTTGGGCTATGAGGGGCAGTCTAGAATGCCTCCTGGAGTGCATTTGATCTCAATGTTGGTGCCACTTGGTCCAACTACTCTGGTGAGGACCCAGTCGCCGCTTCCATCTCCTCCTCAGACTCCTCCCGCTCATATTATGTTTATCGAAATTTTGGTTGCCAAATAAAGATTTGATGCATTCAAGACTCTAAGCTCAGAAATGAAGCACCAATGGAATTATATTTTTATCGACATGGGTACATGTCTCTTTTCTCCTTAAACATCTCATTGTCTCACGTTGTTCTTGCTTTTACATATATACATATACATATATTTATATATATATTTATATATATACATACACACAAATATATATATATATATATATGTGTGTGTGTGTGTGTATATATATATACACACACACAGATATATATATTTATATATATATATATATATATATATATATATATATATATCTGTGTGTGTGTATATATGTATATATATATGTGTGTGTGTATATATATATATGCATATATATATGTGTGTGTGTTTGTATATATATATGTATATATATATATGTGTGTGTGTATATATATATATATAGAATATATATATATATAGGCCGTTTATTCATTGACCGTGTGGGTAGCCTGGAGTTTCGCTACACGGCAGCCAAAAAAGTAACTTTTCTGGCCACAAAAGTAACTCTGCTGTCAAAAAAGTAACTATGGTGATAAGAAAGTAACTACCCGACTAAAAAAAGTAACTATATACAAAATATACAGTAGATATATATAAGGACGGGTTTTTTTGATTTTGGGGGGCGGGCAAATGATATTATTTTTGGATGAAGTTTTTTGGAGAGCTAGAAAAAATACTCCTCTGCAATTGGAAATTTTTTTTTTGAAAAAAAGTGGTGGGAAGGGTGGGCAGGTAGCTACCCACACAGGCAATAAAAATGATTAAGTGAGAAACCTATGCTCTGATACCAATTGTAACAACCCCGTCTCCCAGTAACCCCCACTTAAGGGAGACCAAGAGATCAGAGCTGTTATCCAATAACCCGGATCAAAGCTAACTAAATTGAAAACTGGTATTAAAATAAAACTTTGCATACCTTTTAAAACCTTGGAAATCTATCTATCCAAGCTTGAGTCTATTCTATCTAATCCTCCTTGCACTTTATGTTTTATTTTCACAATGTGTCACTTTACTATTTGTTCATTTCAGGGTTGTACCTAAAACGCCGAAAAACAACACGTCGGTCAGCATATCAAAATATGCTGGTATGTGGGGACAACCAAAAGTTTTCGCATAAGGATAACAATCTAATTATCACAATCAAGTTAATTAACAAACCAATTTACACTTTTCAGTATGACATTCTCCACCGCTTTTTCCCTAACCATGGCATACCCACCTTAGGCTTTCTTTTGCCAATGACTTAAGGCCACCTTCTCAATCCGAGCTTGGTTCCTGGGGTCACCCTTCATAGTGCCCGTTAGTCATTCAATATCATAGGCCACCTTCTCATTCCCGAGGTTGGTGCCTGGGGTCACCACTCAGGGTGCCCATTGGTCTACCTATCTGGGCCTGACCTTTGGCATCATCCATCAGGGTGGCATGTAGGTGCGAGAATACATACTTCTATTATTAATGTGATAATCATAGTGACTTTATGATTTGCAAGTATGAACATCCAAACTAATAATTTGCTTTCAATGCGATTAACCATCCAGAAAATCCTTGGGAAACTAAGGCGGTTATTCATAATTAACCACATACCCGATTTTTAGATTCAACAAGCTAATAACGATTCCAAGCAAGCAAGTAATCCAAGAAGCATTTCAACAATCACAGAATTCCTGAAAAGCATAAGTAACCTATTTACTACACTTTACCAAGAATATTTCTTTTTAATTGACTTGGATTCACTTTCTAGGGCTTGTAATCCGCATTAGGGTTTCATTGGAGTTCTTTTTAGATCTTTTACATCTTTCCTCATTTGTATCCACAAAACCCTAAAATAGCAGTTCTAGGTGCAAAACCCTAATTACTCACATTAAAGACATTTTATCATCTACTAGCACTGAGCTTAACCTAACATTAGTTTTACAAATAATTTCAAATTATATCACATGAGCAACCATTAACCTTAAGTTAGGATTCCTAAGCTATTATGCATCTCCATGCGTACAAAACCCTAAAACAGGCATGATGTCATCTTAATTAGGTTCAATCCTTCTTATTATTCTCCACAGGTTATTATATCCCAAAATAGCATGATTAAGACATTAAACCCAATTTCTAAACATAATTAGGGTTTCTAAGTGTTCAATCATTCTTATTTAGAATAAAACCCTAAAACATGCAAGAAACATCTAGATCTGGTTCAAGTTCGTCATTACCTATTTGACAGGTTGTAATTACTCAATTTCATCAATTAAACACTATGAACTTAACCAATATGTTCAATTAGGGTTTCTTAATCTAATACATAAGCACTTTTCATTAGATTAAGATACTTTTGCAAATATGAACAGTTTCAGGTTCTCCAACCAACTTTAATGTGTTCCTCGTATTTTTCTGATCAAAATTGATATATTATACGTACCCATTGGAAAATCCTACGATTTCTTACAAATTTCACAAAATAAATCATTTTGGGCCTTTCAGAACGTGCCAAGTAGGAAAAAGGACCTTTTACCTTTTATCCACGGGGACTAAATGGGCCAATTGCCAGCCGCCAACTCTGTAGCTCGTCCTAGCAAGGTGGAGGCAGAGGAATAGGGTTAAAAGACCCATCTGTCTCTCCCTTCCTGCAATGGACTCTGGGGTAGCGTGGACTTTTCCCGCTACTTCATCTTCTACCTTACGACCTCTCTGTTCGCGAGTCGGCTCCCAGCCGTGGTCAACCCAGAAGTTGACCACGTGATCCCATCCCTCCCTTTAGTAGGAAAGGATCTCTCTTCCTTAGCCTCACTCTGGAGAACTCTCTGACATCTTCCGATTCATCAGTGGTGGTCAGCGTCGTCGTGGCCGCAAGACCCATCTCCAGGGAAGCCGCTGGTCACAAACTGCTATTGGGTCAAGATCAGAAAGGAAATTATAGGCGGAGGAGAGAGTTTGAGGTCGTGTAGCACCTAGCCAATGACTTTTTGATCTTGTAGAGGGGTTGGTAGCCCCCCGTTTATAGATCTGGTTCCTCAGGTCGGTCGGGAGCACCACATGATTAGGGATTTTCAAATTACTCATCAAAAGATACTAAAACTTAGGATGATTCAGCACGTTTTCCATCTTCGAATCTACTGGAGAGATCTCTAGTCCCACACACCCACTGAGTTGCAAGAAAATCGAGTGGAAATTTAACAAAATGGAGCTCTGTTTTCCTTTCTTGGCCGAGGTAGGTGATAAGAAGCCACCGTCAGATTTCAGATCTAATGACCCAGATTCCACTCGCCAAGAAAATCATTTACAAACAAATTGGAAATTCGTGACATTTAATGTTATCCTCTTCACATTAGGAAATATTTCAAAAATCATATCTCCCAAACCGAGTGTCTAATTAATCCGAAACTTTGAGGGAAACTTAATAATAACTTTATCTACCTCTCTGTCGAAATTTGGTTCATTATCTAAAAGAAATCATGCCTTTTCTTTTGGCGCAAGATATCACTTAATTATATATATATTTCTCACATATTTTCTCTTTTCCGTACAATAAAATTATTATTCTGAGTTCCTTGAACCTCAAGGAACCTTAATGGCTCGAAATCCCATCTTGGGGATATACCTTAGCCTCTTTCCTTATCTTTCATCCTTTTTCTCATTATCTTAATTTTTCTTTATTAAACTATCTCTTTTTGAGGATTTCTCTTTATCTCTCTTTTATTTTCCTTATTGGAATTCCTTTTAACATTAGGAATCCTTTGGATGCAAAAATCCACAAAGGATAACTCAATTATACCTCTTTCCACTTATTTCCCACATTTTATCATTGCCTTCAATTTCTTTCTTAATAAAGAAATACTTAATTGATGTTTTCCTTTCACATTGCATTATCTTTTCAATTTTGGACTCCTTGGAACCCAAGGAACCCAAGAGGCACGAAATTCATCCATGGATTACATTCATTTGCCCTTTAGAGGTTTCTACCTCATTCTTTTCTCAAAAACTCAATTATTCATTTACTAATGTAATAATTGAATTTCCTTTCTTTATTTCCTTGTTATTGGGCCCAATAGCCAATAAAGCCCACAAAACAACCATCAAGTCTATTGTAAACGAAATATATTTATTCAAAATAAATTATATCAATATATGTTCAAATATCTTTAATATGAGAAATTACATTTCTCACCAATTGAACCCAAAAATTGGGGTTGTAACAGATATAGAGCCCAAGTCTTAGATACCTAACTTCCTCACAAAATTTAGGGTACAATGAATCAATTTTTTACCATTGTGAGGAATCAGACATCTGTTAATGGATTCCATCATTATTTTTCTTTCCCTCTGCATGCCAAAATAAATTTTACGCATCCATGGTATTGGCAAACAAGCATTGAAATTGTGTTGTTATTATTATTAGATACTACATCACCTTGGTAGGAGAGCCAGTTTTGGGCTTACCTAAAGTCATCATTTTGCACCTTAACGCCCAACATTTTAGAAAAAAATTCAAATCAGTATAGTCCTTTTGAAATAACAACAATCATTCAGGCATGCATGTATCTTCTTAGCCACCATTTCCATTGGGAAAAATATTTTATTTAATTCTTATGTTGAGATTGGAAGCTCGTTACCTTCAAGAATAATTTGTTTCAACAAAGACAACAGAGATATGAAGCTTTTATCACTGCATCTATTTGTAGTTGTTAGAGTATACAATCTCAATGCAGCACCCAATTTTGTAAACTTAGTACAACCTAAGTATAACAGTCTCTCAACATCATGCACAATATTTCAAATAAGGAAGGTGGATCAATATGATTTACCACACAACTATCTAGCATCACATCAACAATGTCTATAAGAATTGGTTTGTTCACATCTACAACATCGTCGACAATTTCTTCTTCAATACCCTTACTGCTATCAACAACTAATGATCTCTAGGAACCTCTCCATGCTAGTACCATTCTGTATAGCCCTATACAATCATATTCCACATGACATGACTTTTGATTTCTTCAACAATGTCTGCCTTCAAGTTGTTACTACAATTCCTACTTGGACAATAGACTCTATCTCTAGCTTGTTTCTTATGTTCCTTCACAAATCTTATAAATTGATCATGACCAATAATAAACTCCAGAGTGGAGATATTTGAAATGGACATCCACGATCCATCCATTCTATGATCACAGAGAAAATGAGTACTGAAATAGTTACTTGGAGATTAGGATCTAAGGATTAGGGTTTAGATATTAGGGTTTATCATTTAGGGTATATAGTTTAGGGTTTATAGATTTAAGGATTGGCATTTACAAATTAGGGTTTAGGGTTTAGTAATGAATGTGTACCACCAATCTCATTCTTGAACACCTAATCTCACTAGTAAGTGAATAATGTGTATTCAGTTTTCAAGAATATTTTGGCAACAATTCCCAACAATTCTCTAAGTACATCGATATAGATGGGAAAATATCCACCCACATATGTGCCTAGATAGCGAATGGGAAAGTGCTAAAACATTTTGAAAACTGAATACATCTCATAAACTTACATCCTAAACAACATTAAGTGTTCAAGAATAGTCCCAAACTAGGACTATCCAAGATATACTCCCAATGAGTAAATCTTAGACGGGTTATTGGCTCGACGAGATATATGTCTAAATTAGGATTTACAGTTTAGAATTTAGGTAAATATAAAAGTTCAATATAAATAAAGATAATTTAGGTACTTCATATCAATTAAAATTTAAATAATCTTAGATGTCATTAGTTATCCATACAACATTCAAATTGAATAATACACCAAATTATACAAGCAGTTATACATCAACTCCAACTATACAAGTATGATTTCTAAAATTTCCAAATTAAAATCTTAATTGAAATTCATCGTTCCATTGATATAAATTAAGGTATTAAAACCCTAGTTACATTTTATCAAATTATACAAGCAATTTCGCAAAAAAAAAAGTTAAAAAACACATTTTGAGGAGTTGGCGACACTGATGGCTCAAGCGGAGTGATGTCCACAACAACAGGGTCCAAGCGGCAATGGCAAGAGGGTAGTGGTGGCTCAACATAGGGCCCAAGAATAGTGGTGGTGGTTTCCAACACAGTAGGAAGTGATGGCGGTAGCGGTGTGCATCATGGTCCATCACAGTAGCACAAGCAACGACGGTGGTGTCCAACGACAGCGATCAGGATAGCACAAAAGCACAACGACGACGGTGGAGGCCAAGGAAGAAAATTTTTAGAGCAAGGAAGAAAGGAACGATGAAATAGATAACAAGAGAAAGAGTGTTTTGTGAGTGCTATTAAGTAAGACTGTCATCGGTTTTTGCATAAAACTGACAACAAAGACTTTGATCATTGATTTTCATGAAAAATGGATGCCATGTCTACCTATATCGTCACTTATACAGTCAAAAACTGATGCCATAAGTACATATTCCTATTAAAAAAACTTCAACCTTGCTAAGCCATGTCTCTTATATTGCTTGTGAAAATTTGACACCATAAGTCTATTTTTGTTGTCGGTTGTGCACCAAAAAATCGACAACACATGTACTTAGCTCTAATAAAAAAATGTCAATCTCGCTAAGACTTTAAATGTTGATTTCCCACGAAGAAACCAACATCATAAGCCAATTTGAGGGAAAATATTTTTGCAGGGTGTGTGATGAGAACTTTTTGTTGTCAATTCTTTTAGAAAATAATTAACAAATCTTTTAAAATGTACTTGACCTACAACTTTGGTTTCTATTGTAAAATTGGGGTCTTTTTGGAGGCAAAATTTATTTCTCAAGGAGAGATTTGTTGTCAATTTTGTACAACTGATGCAATACACCAATATTAAACATTTTCAATGAGAAATTTAATTTTATGGGCTATCTTAGATGTTGGGTTTTCACAAAGAAACCACGTTATAGTAATAGTGGTATCACTATTTTTTCTTAGTTGGCAAGACTTGAACGATAGTGATGTTTGTGTTATACCAAATGATGTTATATGCATGGAGTTAGTTTTTTGTAAAAGTTGGCATTAAGAAATGTGACATCATAGGTCAAAAATATACTAGTGACCTTATATGTAGGTAGGGTGGTCTTGATATTTTCATTCTCCATAAGACATAAAACATTGCCTATCTTCTTCTTACTGTGACAGTAGTATGTGTACAAGAGTTCATTACAAGCAAATGCAGTTATTGGAAGGCCAAGGTACCAAATTTTATTGAATACTTCCTCAACTTCCTTAAACTTGCATGCCAATACACAATTTTCCAAGAGAGTATTATAGTCAGATACAGTTCAAAATTCTTTAGGGATTGTTTTGATGTAATATTCCAATTTACCAAGACCTTGCACTTTATCACTCAAATCAGCACAACAAAAATAATCCTTCTCCATGAGATCCATATGCTTCTTGGCTCTTTGCCTAATATTCCAATTGTAGAGCTTTTTGGTAGACATGTCATTTTCTAATTTTATTTCTATTTCACCCTCCAACTTGTTATCATCTAAATCATGGATGAATAATAATTTATCCATTTGGATGTCATCTCTTCTTCAATCATTTTTTATTGAAATAATTTTTTTTATTAATCACATACATTTTTAAATACAAGACTTTCCATTTTTTGCTTTACTTCCTTGGGAATTGAGATATAGAAGGAAATGAGAGCACATGAGAATCTCTTGTATATTTTAGTCCTCTTAAAATTCCAAAGTAGGCTTCTTAACTTCAAGAGGTCTTTCAAAGTATTAAATGTAGGGCCTAATGTATGTATGGAATGCATTTAGCCTTAGTGTATGGTATTTTGACACCATTCAATAAGAAGTGTTTCTTTTTATATGATATAATCAAATACGTAACAACACAAGTAATCTAACTTGAATTGATTATAGAGGGGAACAATGATTGATCATATGAACCACCATGAGACAACACATTAGTTTTGCCAATCTGTCTTCACTGTAAGCATATATATGTAGAACTAGTAATCTTCTCACTATCGTAACTGAAAAAGCATGTAACACTTGTCATGTGTTGGGTTACTGTCATTGATATTGTGACTAATCTATTATTTCCAGGTGGTGTATCTCTAAAAGCATTTTAGTTCATTGATTGCACACAAGTAATTTTTAATCAAAGTTAGGTTAGTTGTCCATACATAAAGGAATATAAGGAAAAGAAAATAGAAGCAAGTTTGACTAAATTAAATATTAGGATAGATAACATTTCAATATAGTTTCCAAAATAGATGGCTCTTGGAGTCAGCTACCCTTGACCTAATGCAGCACAACACACCCAAAATGAAGACGCCATGTTCTACGACATCCTCATTCTAGGTATACCAGGTGGCAACTCTAGAATGATGACATTGTGTCCAATGGCATCTTTATCCTGGGTGTACCATGCATCATCAGGTTAGGTGCAGATGCATGACCGAGAGATCCATTGGAAATTTTACTATTTTGCAACGGCTATTTTTACAACAATTAGAAATTTCTCCTATAAATTTCAACCCCCTCTACTCCTCTAAATCACACTTTCACTTTCTCTTTTTCTACTTATTGCTCTTATTTACTATCATCGTCATTGTGTGTTTGTCATTTCAAGTACATATATATTAATATGAAGGCTTAAAGATCTTATTTTTTGTATTTTGAAGCAAAAGGGAGCATTTCCTTCTATTTGATCTGTCTTTAGGAGCTTTGTTGTTACCTTATTATTATTATTTAGGTTTCTCTTATCTTGGTGTTAGTGATATGTATCTCCATAAGAAAGTATGTTTTCTATCATTCATTAGTTTATATCATATTAATATATAATATAACTAAAAACAAATGATAGATTCTAAACAACTATAATTAATGATTAGTATTAAAAAAATCTAGAGTTTAAATCTGGAATCCTAACATAGTACTTGTTAAATTAGGAAAATGGTCACTTTCCATCCCATTATGATGTTGCATTTAGGTTAATGCGTATACGGTAAATTTAGAAGGATACACACTCATGAGTGTATAGAAGATCTTATGAAAAAGGTGGGAATCAAACATCTATGGAAATTGGTAGGGGCAAGGAGGGACTTTGGAGGCGGCAGTGCAAGGGGCCAAGGCCACAATGAGGAATAAAATCAGATCATTCTAGTAGTGTTGATGGGGTGCTCGAACGGGAAGGGGGCGAAGGAAGGAATCAGAAAAGACTGTAGATAGTAGTGTAATTCAAAATGGTGGTGGTGCTGGGGTTTCCATCCCTCACGTTGGAATTGAATTCCAGTTTTTTAGGATGTGGGGCATTCCTAGATATGGGGGAGGAGTTGAAGAAGGGAGAGAATATGTTATAGGATGATGCCACCAAAGGAACCCTTACAACTACAATTTGATGACACTGGTTTGCAAGGGATGAGTAAACAATTCCATAGTACTATTGTGGGAGGATTTGGATATCAAAGAGGTGTGCAAGGGGAGATTGAGTCTTCTTGGAGAAACTTTGTCAGGCCTGTGTGGAAGATAAATCTATCAAATTAGTGATGATGGAAGGAGCCCCGACCATCTACATTGATATGAAAGAAGAGGAAGATCTTTCTCGATCTTGGAAGTATACAATTATTATTAGACTCCTGGGAGAAGACATGGTCTACAAGACTATGTGTGATAGAAAAAATTGCTCTAGAACACTAAAGGTCGATTCAGTATATATGAACTTGACAAGGGGCACAATGTATTGCAACTTCCATGTAAGTATGACTATGAGACAGCTATTACTAGGGGCCCTTGGAAAGTTTTGGATGTTGTTTGGCGGTAAAGGACCGGTGTCCCACTTTCAAAGCCTCCAAGGAAATGCCAAAGTATGTTGATATGTGGGTGTGAGTATTGACCTCCCTATAATCAAACTCTAGAACCTTATCATATTCCAAGGTTAAGAGGTACGAGACCTTAGTTCTTTGAACTTTACCAAACAAGGATGAAGATATACATAATAGTAGTTAATTGTAACCCTAATATGTTAATGCATGAATAAATCACCATGACATATATGCATGAAAACAATTACGACATAATGCTCTCATAATAATCTATAGACTAACAAAATATGTCACATCAGATAAAGTTGATTAGGGTATGATGTTAATAAAAATAATATGCATAGAAGAGCTAGGTGTCCATAATTGAGAATATTGATACATAATTCAAATAAATAAGGAATTGATAAATTTAATGACTTATATAATAAACATGAAGAATTTAGTACACAATAATAATATATAATCCTTTTGGTTGTAATGTGGTGGTATGGGACACAATTGGAAGAATGATAATGATAATGTCGAAATAATATCATAACTAAAATAATGATGGAACACATATATTAATTATGTAGTACTTATGAAAGGAAATCTTAAAAGTAAAATATAATGTGAAATTCGTGTTCCTTGGGTCCCAATTAACTTGGGAGTCAAGTTTTGGTTGGTATGTATGACCTGAGAGCCAATAAAATGATGATTGGATTGGGATACATTAAGATTGATTTGGTAAATATCAAAGGCAAGCTTCCAATTTATTTTGGTTTCATTAGTTATGAGATAATGATGAGACAGAATGAATGTCTAAAGAATGATAATACTCAATGACATATGTCTTCAGGTTGAGGACTTGAACAATGAGATCATACGGATGCTAAGAGTTTGTACATTCTTGTTATGTCCCTAGTCAGATGTCATTGTGGAAGGTCGATAGACAACAATGACACATAAAGACTAGAGTGTGTGCTGGTTGATGATAGTGTCTCATTAGTCATGATATATGATATCAACCCAAGCACACAAATACATGTTGAAGAATAGTGTATCGGACAAACCCACCATGAGAGTGAAACATGGAACCATGACATGGTAGTAAGAGTCATCTCTCACATTGATGGTGGTGATTGTGATCCTTAGACCTGAAATCACTACACTCATCACATGTCATTGGGAACACTTTGACATCATCAAATGCAATCCTAAAATATGGATTGTTATAAAGGTGATGGTTGGGTGACTTTGACACATGGGGTTTTGACTGTGAGTGATAGATATGGGATTTGTCCCTCCTAAGGGAGTATGATATCCATGGCCACTTGATAAGAGAGATTGAGAAAGGCATGAGCATACACGTGGGAGTCAATGTGTGATATAGATGGAACACATACCTTAGCCAGTATGCTTTGGATCAAGGAACATGAATGAATGTTGAAAGGATGACAACTCCATGCCTTTACTTCATTCAGGATATCAGAGACATAGGAATTATACATTCACGGGAACACAATCACAGACTGTAGGATTGAAATATGTTCTCCCACTTTCCTTTTCACCTGGGTAGCAATGAGGTATGACTCAGTGCCACTCTTTTCTTGTAATGTCATAAGTTAGTTATGGACATTCACTACCAATGTGAAATGGGACATATAGGGTCACACACAAAGGATTATCCTGGAAGAGGAGTTTATCCATGAATAATGTTTGAATTGATTATTAAAAGTGTTTAGGTACTCAATTAAACATACAATCCATAGACTTGACTCAGAATCGTCAAGTTCAAGTGTTGAACCAACTGATTTGAGTGTCAGATTGATTGAGAACTGAATTGATTGTGTTCTGCACAACTTGGACCGCCAACCGATAGGTTTACTGGGTGAACCGATCGGCTCATGGTCAGTGAGATGACCAGTTCACTCTAGTGAACTGATCGGTTCATGTGTCCAAATGAGCAGTGTTGGGTTGTCCTGATTAGTGAGAAAAACTTTTCCATTTCACTTGTTCAATTCGATTGGGACAAAGATTTATATTTATATTAATTAGAAACAAACAAGGAAAGTCAGTTTTGGGAAAGTCTGGGAAGTGAAAGACTAGTTCACACTCCCAACCGAATGGTTCACAAGTGAACCGATCGGCTCACCTTGCCAAACAACCATTTCACTTATGAAACGACCAGTTTGCCTGCCGTAGTGCAAATTATTCATGGAAATTTTGGACCCTTCTACTCCCACTTTAGTCTCGCATTGCCCGGGGCTGAGAACCCTTACTTTGACCCCTCCTATATATAGAGGGTAATGGGGGCTTCTCAATATATACAACTCAGAATATTAGTTGCTTTGCAAAGTTGTTGTCCTCTCTGATTGTGGTAACCAAGAGAGCCCAAGAAAGTTCTACCCATCCAAGAAGGAACAGCGAGGAAAAGACAACTACAAAAAAGTAACTGATTGTGGGAGAATGTGTTTGTGACTAGTACACCGACAGAAGGGGATGACTCCTTTTAGTGTTCTTCAAGACAAGAGGACTAGAGTTCTCAGTGGTTTGTGTGGACTATCTATAGAGGCAGGAGATTTCTGCTACTCAGGAGGATGACTGTCAACCGTAGTCTGACTCAAGACCATGAGATGTACAGACACCGTCAAAGATAGGTGGGTGAAGACCGCACTTGTTGCAAGACATTATCACTGAGCAAGTCACAGGACCAGGTATAACTCGCTAAAACCATCATTCCCATTACATATATGTTGATGTGATCTGTTGGTTATGGGTTTATGGTCAACTAAAATTTTTATTTCCACTGCCTACTCCAACCATGCAAAACCCAACAGTGGTATCAGAGTCATGTCAACTCTCTATGTTTTGGAATAATCGATATGATCAGATTTTGGTTATATCGTCTTTTATTTATTGCATACGATGTGAATATTTTTTTTGGTCGGTCAAAAAGCGTGTTACTAAAATACCAAAAACTTTGGGCACTAAGTACCCCATTACAACTTACGAGTTAAAAAAACTCAGCCTTGGATCAGATACCTCTCGCAGGAGGTACTCAGTAGGTCTCTAGAATCAGGCAAAGCAAAGAAGGCCTAACAAGCTAAAAACTGACAACTAGACAATTGACCATGGGAATGGATATTAGAACCTGCAATTACATACATTCAGCCCACCCACAAACGGTAATCACAGAGCCAAACAGAGCAAACGCTAGGACCTCTTGTCATGAGCTAGCTTTAATGACTTTTGACCTTCTCTGATCAGGAGCTTAGGTATCTGTATGGATTGTGCATCCACAAAGACACCTCATGAAACTAACCACAAAAATGATAAAGCCATTTGAGGAAGCAGAAACCAACACATTCAGTCAACAGTGAGCAGCCAAGGGGCAGCCGAATTCCTCCTTTCATGCTTTGCACATCACCAGCTATCACTAGAACCACCCACAAAGTGTGGTAGTATGCAAAGATATCAAGACTTCCTTCAGCCGAGATCCTAGGCAAACAACCCTGTGATATCCTGCGAAGGTCCTGCATCCTCTCAACCAAAACGGAAACTCAAGAAGTTTAGGGAAAAAGCCCTGGCCAGAGACCAAAAGCTCCATCGCGTGATGCCCTGTTTGCACAGAGGCATAACATCAAACACTTAAAGTGTTCCTCCATACAGCAGTAGGGTAGAGAACCCGCACCAGGGCTTGAAGCCCCTGTTTGCACTGAATCATATTATCAGGCATCTAGCCGGCGTCCACCACACAGCAGCAGCTAGCTCAAAAACGAAGCAGCACACCAACTGAAAGGAAGGGTGCCGCTACTGACCCAGCAAGGACACCCACCACCGAATCTCAGATCCAGGGCCGAAGTAGCCAAGATGAGTAGCTGTCAGAGCAGTGGCTCTAGGACACGCAGACAAGCAGCAAGCCTAGATCCACCCGCCGTCAAAGCCACCGAGGACGTCGATGTCAAAGGGTCGTCATCAATCTGGTGAAACCAGATCTCAATCGGGAGGTGTGAAGGGGGCGCGAGGGAGAGGGACAAACAACCTCTAACAACGACCGCGACGCAGAGCAGCCAGCGAGATCTGCCAGGTCAGGTGGGCATGCTCTTTCCATCCGCCACTCTTGGGAAAAATGGAAGTCGGCCGAAACCGACAATGCAAGCCTCAGAACCTGACCTCGCATCACGCGACGCTCCGCAGCCCTAAACAGACTTCCGATGAGAAGCCCCAACGTATCAGACGGCCGACAACTCTCCCACAAGGATACACACCACCCTCACAAGGAACACTACCAAGGACGAAAGAGAGCAAGGGGAGGATAGCGCCTGGGACGCTCCCTCCCCCCGGCGGCGCCACCGGGAGGAACTAGAGAGAAGGGGGAGCAAGCCCTAGAGAGAGAGAGCCGGGAATAGGAATGACCAACTCCTACGATGTGAATATTTAAATGACTAATGTGAATGTCTGATTAATACCATATGATCCCAAACTAATATATACATATATGATATGGTATATATATGCAATCGATACGCGTCACTCATAATGGTTTTGATGGTGGATGTGTAGTGTGGTTATGGCCTATAAACCCCTATGTGTGTGCTTGGTTGGTTGTGATTGTTTGTATCTCAGTCTGCGTATAGAGTCCTTCCTCTTATTCTTGATGTAACTCGAGATAACTCGAGCCTTCTCTTCTACCTTTGCACCCCACCCCCCCCCCTCGAATGTAACTAGAGGTTTCCCAAAGAAATATGTAAAATAGGATAGTTTATTTCATGTTATGTCGAAGAACGGCGGGCGCCCAAATGAGTGTTTGGAGGACCAAGATGACCATCTCATGGAGCGAGATGATCGATGGATGGACCGAGACAACTGTCACCTGGAGCGAGACAAATGGCTGGTGGACTGACGAGGTACGCGACGACCAAATGAACTGATCGACTGGAGGAGCCAGACGTTCGGCTGGTGGCACCCCCGATCGGGAGATGAGATGATCTACCTAGAATGGCTAAGCATAGATCTTCATCAACAACAGGTACATGTGATGTAGACCTAGATGACAGTAATTCCTTGTAGCTCAAGGAATTATAATAGGATGGCCTTAATCATCGCTTTATCCTTATTGCATGTTTTCATTTATGGGATATAGCATGTATATGATATGTACTATATATGTGGTGATTGGATACTTATATGCATATATAACCATATTAAACCCCCTCAATTTAATATTAAGTCTTAGATGTCTTCCATAAGCAACACACATGAAAAGCTTGATCGACATGCGTGGGCATCCCAAGGGTGGTGTGTTGTCTATCTCGTGGAAGTGTGATGGTAGTTGTGTGGGCCCGCCAAGCAGGGTGCACTCTTATCGTGTTGGCTTTTGGGTGAGGCTTAACTAAGTGGTCTTAATGAGATTAAGCACTTAGAGGCATAAACATGTACATGGAAAGGATTTGTGCATGACATCTATCCAAGAATTTCATATCATGTAATTGGTAAATGTTACCTATCTTAATAATTGATTGTGGACACTAGAGTTGGCCGGGTAATAACTCAATTGTTTTGGATCTTGGCTCACTAGAAGGTTGTACACTACAATCTTCTGAATTGATGGTGAGGGCTATCAATTTGATCAAAATAGTGGGAATGATAATTAATTAAAGACCTAATTAATATCATCAATTTCAAATCAAATCAAAAGATTTTTGGTCCAAAATTGCAAATTTCCTTTTTGTAGAATAAATGGCCACCAACAACAATCACTTTTCATTATGATCGTTCCTTGAGAAGGACAAGCTAAATGGGAACAACTTCCATGACTGGTTTAGGACGTTGAGAATTGTTCTCACTTAGGAGTGAAATCTCTATGTCCTAGATACACCAGAGCCAGAAGAACCCACTCGCAACGCACCAAAGGATGAAAGGGATGCATATAAGAAGCATATTGAGGATGTCATTCATGTGAAGTGATTGATGTTGTGCTCAATGAACTACGTGTTGCAGAGACAACATGAGAACATGAACGTCATTGAGATGGTTTAACATCTCAAGAACATGTATCAAGACCAAGCACGACAAGAGAGATATGTTGTCTCAAAGGCATTGGTCAAGTGCGCCGCAGGTGGTTCGTCTAAGTAGTAAAGTCCATATGGTCCTTCATGTCTTGAACCAATCCTCATCTTCGTGTGGAGATTCTTCAAAACTCAACCAGAGGGATCAAATTTAATAGAGCACTGAAGTTGTTTGATAGTTTTACTGACAGATAGTAAATTAATAGGAAATTTAGGTATATATAAAATAGAGTGAAGATTCATCTTATGATATAATGGAATAGTTTCAATGCCATGTACAGGTGCTTTCGAGCCATTAGCAACAGTGATCGATGGAATATGTGAAGTTTTAGATAGGGCAGAAAATAAGTGGAGGTCTCCTGTCATGTGAACAGACGCCCCAGAATCAATACACCACTTTTGGTTACCAGCAGAGGGAGATGCCAGCATAGCATATGAGCCTCCTGTCGATATCGATGGTAGTTGAGTCATTCGCTCCTGAAAGAATTTCTCGAACTCATAGTGAAGCTAGGCAGTGGATGGAGGAGCAGCTGGTGGATCAAATGCGGCTTCTGTAGTAGCTTCAGTGGAGGCCCGATTTGCCCAGGCTGGCTTGTCGTGCTTGATCCAACACCTATCTTCTGTGTGATTGTCACGACCATACCAATTGTAGTAGCGAGATCTAGTGGCTTGGCCTCGTCCAGGAGCAGTAGAATGGGTCGTAGTTCTGGTTGACTTCTATATGTGCCATGAGCTATAGTAACCATCAATTTATGGATGGGGAGGTGATAGATGGAATTGAAGCATACACAAGTAGTCATAAAATGATTCATGCAATTAACATGGATGGTGATGGAGAAGGGCTACCCTAGAGGCAGATAATTCATGAACAAAAGTTGAAGTAGTGGTAAATGCTTAGAAACAAGGCATGTGAACTAGTTTTTGTCATGGCAGAAACAAAAAGATGGGGAGCACAAGATGATGGTAAACGTGTAAATTTGGACCATGTGAATTAGTTTTGGTAGTGTTGGAAACAAAAAGATCAAGATCGTGAGTAAGGGGTGAATGGTTGCAAATGGGAGGTCAATGGGGGGACTATGGGAGTATTAATAAGGAAGCTACTAATTTATAGGCATAGTTGATGACCAATAGAGATACACTAGTGCATCCCTATACCCTCCAATCTAATGTGCCCATCTCACCTAAAAAATTACAGTGGGTGTGATATTGGCAAACCCAAAACAAGCAACAACAAGAAGGCAAAATCCCACGTCCAAGCCAGATCACTAGCCTGCAATGAAGAAACCAGTAGACTTGTTCAATAATATTAAAGGATTGGTAAGGTGTTAAACTAATGGAACAAAAAGCATTAACCCTGTTGAACCAAAAGGAAACTCCAAACTGAAATGAGAAGATTAGCCAAGATCTTCAGAGACCAGTAACTTCAATCATCCAACAAATAGCATACATAAATAAAATAGACGAATAAGAAAATCACTAACATCCACACATCCTTAAAGTCATCATTGATTTAGAAACTTATCTTAGCAACTGATAGAGGAAGCAAGATTTGAAATAAACCAACCTTCTTCTTCGAAGAAAAACTATTTTTGCACCTAGAGACTTCATGAGGAAAAACACTAGAACACAAAACCCATAACAAACTAGCAAATAGGAAAAAATAGATACAAGGGCAAAGAAAACCAAAAAACTTCAAGGTAATGACACTTTTCATGTCAGTTTATATGAAAGTCTGACATGCCAGAATGGGTGTTGCCCATTGAAGACAAGTTTTGCATTTCAAAAAAAGACAAAGGTATTCCCCAGTTGCTTCCCCATATCAACACACTTCTATTCAAGATGACATCAAGAATTCCAATCCAAAGAATAGAGTTGTAATAGGTTGCATTACATCTATTTTACAGTGTATGCATTGCATGTCTGCCAAAATGTATCACTTGTACTCAATAGTTTGGGTTGAAGTCAAAATGGTTTTGACCATTCAAATGTGCATTAGTGGATGAATACTCTTCAAAGGTTGAATTCAAAGGTATTTATGAGTATGAATACTCTTACGATACTATGAAGCTTCAGCAAATGGCTGACATATTTGAAGTAATGAAAAATCAAGTTCTCACTGAACGACCTCATTCTATATTTGAATCTCATAGTACAATGGAGTGTATTTTGATCTATTTAATAAGGATCACAAAAGAAGTTGCCATACTTATTGATAAACACAGGCGTTATTGGTTACTGGAGGAAATATATAAATAATGATGTGGTAGATAAAAACAATACATAATTATGAATATAACCCTTTATCAGACCAATAGAATTAGTTGGATGGGCACGTTTCCTTTACTTGAATCTATAAGGTCAAGAATTCTTACTTCACCGACTCTCTGAGATACACATGTGCTTGGACTGCCATGAATGCATCTCAAATACTTGTAACCCGGTCCCAAACATGGAATCTTAACCTTCCATCTAAACTAAAACCTTTCCTGTGGAGGTGATTGATCAAGCCAAACTCCCACAAAAGCAAACCTCCAATGCAGGCACATCATCCCAAATGACATGTGTGAGGTAGAAGGCAATGGACTGGAGAATCTTATGCATCTCACTGCTAATGCACTAGTACTACATAATGTAGTCTCACATTGAATTTTCCCCGTGATCTCAAAACTCACACAGTAACTCCTTAATAGCTATTTTAAAATGTTTCTTGATGCCTAAAATGGTCATGACCTTCTGTTGTTCACCATTGCCTATCTATCCCTGTGGAAATGCAAAAATGAGAGGCTCTTTGATAATAATACACCAACTCTTCTATTATATACAAAAATCTTTTAATTTAGGTTGAATGTGCCTTTCAGAAAAAGATGAATAGGGTCTCCTTCATCCAACGACCGTATAACCTAGTTCCCACCACAACTAGCTGGTTGTAAGAAATTATATATGATGTAAGCTAGACTAGGATAGGCATTAGCATCATTTCTAGATATTGCAAAGGATATACTATTGTGTCCACCTCCCAAGCTTTCCTGACTGCTAGGGTGTTCATCATGCAGAAGCCATGACTATTATGCACGCTGCTCAGCTGGCGATCTCTCACAACATCAAAGAGCTGGTATTGAATATAATACAATCAATTTGATATCCAATATCAATTGTAAGTGCAAAGGAATATGTTTACGTTTTTGTACAAGGAGGTTGAATGCCTAAAGGCTCCGTTCACAAACATTCAATTTTTACATGTCAAAAGGAATGGAAAAATGAAGGCCTAAGAAAAATGGTTGTTTCTTATAGTCATGTTGATATAACACACTTTATAAATGTTGACCTTAATGTTTTCATGCTCTCACCCCTATGTATTGATCACAACTTAATGATAATGGTCAGTTCTTTAAAGAAAAAACAATTAACAACCAAGATAAGAATGTTGGCCTAGTTACCTGCAATAAGTGTATATTAGGCCTCTGAATAAAAGAATCAAAAACTGACATCAATACGTTGTTAGCATTTGCACTGGGTGGGGTACAACCAGATCTACAAGGACTATGACACCAAATATAAGAATCAGATAAAAAACCAAAATAGCACACTATAATAAAAATATGTAATGAAATAGCACCATAGCCATCTTATTTCCCATAATAGCCCACTTTCTCGTGAAAGTGCCAAAAAATTGGCATTTTTGTTGTTCCCGAGACTAAAGGCGCCAATTGGTCTGGCGTTTTCAGTTGAAAGCATCCAAAACTAGGCATTTTCAGCCAAAAGTGTCAGCCAATTTGGCGTTTTAACATGAAAGTGCCAGAAAATTGGTGTTTTAACTGAAAGCGCCAGAAAGTTGGCGTTTTCATTTCTTGCGCTCTTCACACTTTTCGGAACCCCGCCCACCCTCAAGTATGTCTATGCGTCCATCACTGGGGAGGAGAGAAGCTTAGCTGCCAAGCTCGTCGCTTTTCACGTCTAAGAGGGAGCAGCACACTGTGAAACACACACTAGCTAGAATAGCAGTAGAGAAAGCGGACAGGGAGAAGGGTGGGAAAAGGGAAGTTGGCCCGCAAGCAGTGTAAGATCGAGATGAGGAATAGAGCAGTGCCACCGCCGCTAATATTGTAGCTGCGGCTCCTCCTGCTGACAGTGATGGCCTGTTATACATTGTTGCTCGCGGCAGTCGCCGCCGCAGCCAACCGACAACAGCTCAACGACGGCGTGTTGGGGCTCATCGTGTTCAAGTCTAGCATGGAGGACCCGAAGGGCACACTATCGAAGTGGAACGAAGAGGATGACTCCCCTTGCAACCCCACCGCTTGGCCAGGGGTCTGGTGCAGCCCGGACATAGGACGAATCGAGTCGCTCAACCTCAACGGAGTGGGCCTCTCTGGCCGCCTCTCGTCCCGTGGGCTGGACCGGCTATCACCAACTCTCAAGCACCTCTCACTCGCACGAAACAACCTTTCTGGCCCTCTACCCCCAAGCCTCGACACGTTCCACGGGCTACAGACGCTCAACCTCTCCTGCAACGCAATGTCCGACCCGCTCATCCCCTAGAACCCGCGTCGTTCATGGCACTCCAGGTGCTCGACCTCTCTAGCAACGCCTTTTCAGGTGCCATCTCGGAGTCCATGTTCGGTGGCAATGGTTCACAGCTCTGCTCAGGCCTCTAGTATCTTTTGGTAGAAGACTGCGGTGGAAGAGCACGAGGAAAAGGGGAAGAGGAAGAACGAGAGAGGAAGTGCAAGAAATTAAAATGCCAACTTTCTGGCGCTTTCAGTTAAAACGTCAATTTTCTGGCGCTTTCAAGTGAAAACGCCAAATTGGCTGGTGCTTTTGGCTGAAAACGCCAAGATCATGGCGCTTTTTACCTAAAAACGCCTAATTTTGGGCGCTTTCAACTGAAAACGCCAGACCCATTGGCGCCTTGAGTCCCGGGAACAAGAAAAACACCAATTTCTTGGCACTTTCACGAGAAAGTGGGCTATTATGGGAAATAAGATGACTATGATGCTATTTCAGTACATATTTTTTATTGAAGTGTGCTATTTTGGTTTTTTATCCAAAAAAGTAGCAAACATCATGACCGACTGCAGTCACCAAATATAGAAATCTTAATGGTGTTCAAAAAATAAACTAACTAATAAATTCTAAGAATAATAACTAGTGTTGATATAAATTCAGATCCCTAGACCATAGCAAAACATGCTCCCATCAGTGGTGCAGCTTAACTTTCACCCATAGTAGCCCATACATTAAATGGTATCAATTATAACCACTATTCAGGTTTAAAAACTCAAGATCAAGTAGTGTTTCTTTAATATATCTCTAGCCATTAGATGATGAGGGTCATGAAAAATATATATTAAATTATATGTGAGGTTAGTTCAGAAAAGAAGTAACAATCTTTTGGCATTTCGGTTGTTAAAATAGTACACATGAGTAGATAGAGAGAAAATATTAATAAGAAGTGATCATATTGAAACATGTTGATGCACAATTTGTAAATTATATTATGACTTAAGTATGTAATATGGGAAAAATAACCATTGATGAGCTCGATCAAAAAATTATAGTTATATATAGATTATCTTAGATGCCTTATGATATATATATATATGGGAAATATAATGGATTACATTATCCTTAACCAAAAATCATAACAAACTTTATGCACAACATTATTAACTTTGTAACTCAATAAATACTAGAAACTGTAACAAATGTAACTTTGCCCACAATATCTTATTAATCTATACTACTATAAAAAGAGCGAGTTCTCCAACCTGTTAAAAAAAATCCAACCAAACTAATCTGTGGCCAATCAGAAACTAGCATTTTGCCAACGTATTAAAATGTTGTTTTCCCATTCACTCAAACTCTTCTCACAATTTTTTGAACTTTTCTTCCACTTTAATTGCCTATTTTCTGTCACATCTCTCCAATATCGTCAACAAACCCCACGACGACCACTTCCTTCGTCAACAAACCCCACCACTCTATCGGCAACGAACCGTCCCAAAAGGCAAATAAGAATCAACTACTTCCACCCTCCTCCTCTCCATCTTCTTCTTCCAAGGCTCTCTTCTCTTGCTAATACACAGTTCGCCTCACCATCCTCCTCTCCATCATCCTCTTCCACCTCCATCAAATGTCCCAGAAAACCCTCTCCCTCACTCTTATTGCAGTTTTATTTGCGGCGCCATGAGCTACACCATTCAACTCAGTGAGAAGCAACTGCCGAAAAGTGCGAGAACAACCGTTGTGATAAGGGTGGCAGGAGAATTAGGGACGGAGCTCGAGCTCATGCTAGAACTCAGAATGGTGGAGATGGGCCTGTGGAACCGATGGGTCAGGGAGTAGCAGTGGATCAGGAGAAAACTCCAAGGGCAGGGTCGACGTGGACCCACTTGCTCCTGAAGCTAGAGGAGATGTGGAACTGATCGGGGCTAGAGCCAAAATGGGAGATGACATGAAGGACGGTGGGGACTGGAGTGGTGCGGAAGTCGGGGTAGAGGTCGACGCAGAACCACTGAAATTGTAGTATTTGCTGGTGCAGGACACACTATCTGGGGAGCACGGGCCGGAGCAGGAATACCACTAGGTGGGGGCGTCTGGCCAGGTGGTGCAGACGGCGACGAAAACCTTACAACTAGCACGAAGATGATAAGTTTCTATCCTTCCTGGCTGTGTTGTAGCTGATGAAGAAGAAGGGACCCTGAGAGCTTCAAGGTGTCCCTCCTCGTGCTGAGCCTGGTGGTGGGGCTGACGGCGTTGCGACTGGGGTAGTTAGTATTGGTGACGATAGAACTATTGTACATGAACATTGTGTGATCCATCAAGTATAACATGGTTAGCAGAACTGATCGGTGTCAAAGGGATGGCAGAAATCAGTGTGGTATCGTATGATTTCTCTACCTAATTATACTAAATATATAATGGTTATAATTATTCACGTTTTCTGATTCATTCATGATAATTGCATCCATTTATTCACTCCTTTCCCTATAAACTGACAAGTTCACTATCTGTATGTCTCCGATCACCCTCTCATTACTCTTTTGGAACTCAGACTATAACGTCAGGTTCATTTTTCTCCCAATCTCTCTGTGCCTGTAACTCTCTATTTTAGGTTAAAATGAGAACTTTATAAAAAGGTGGAAGATGAAGGATTAAGAACTTCTACTAATCACTTTAGAAAGGTGGCTCCCATGGGTAACCAAGAAGGTGCGGCTCATTTTACAACACCTTTAGTTTGAGTAACAGATGTAAAATCTTACATAATAGTTCAACCATTGATATTCAATTTTCTTTTACAGTTTTCTCAGTGAATTCAAACCACTAATTGCATTCAATGAAGGTAAGTCCATCCCTTCATGGGTCCACTACCAACCTTTTAATTTGGTACATTTTGTTTCTTGGACACTCCAATATTTTCATCTTTCAGAACTATTTTCCACTAGCCTTTTCACTGTTGTTATGACAAGCATCGTTTAGTATTGTTCCTAAGTAAGCAAAGTAGCTTTACTCTTTCCCAAGTAAATTTATTTTCTATTTTAAATGGTAATTGAACATAGAACAATGGCTAAAGAATACTTAATATTGCCATGCCTATATTTTTATCTATTAAGACATGGATTCAGCTGGAGCAATCACTGCAGAGAGATACAAAGACTAATAAGAGGAGTGGAATGGTGAACCGTCATTTTCAAGGATTATATTCCTATATTTTTCTTGTTTTCCAACCACGACCTGCATCATCCAACATCACGCATGTCCCTATAAGTTGTATCATCTTCTATTCCTTAACACTCTCCAACATCATCATCGTTTCCCAGTTACATTTAAGTTCTTTTGAACTCCCTGTACTCTTTTTCTCTCTTATGGTTTCATTTCCAGTTTCTTCCCCTATCATATTTAGTGTTGTATATTGTCCATTGACGGTGGTTACAAGGTACAACCACGGCTATCAATCTCTCTCTCTTTTCTTGACTTTCATCCAGTCTTTCCATATTCTTCATTTCTAAGTCTACTCATCTCCAAAAACTATCCTCGACGTCAAGTATTTACTTTCTTGATAATATCATTTTATTTCTTGGTAAAATCATTTAATTTAGTTGCAGTTGTTGGTTGGTGTGTTGTTTCCACTATCCTGCATGCCGATATTCTCTCCACCATTCTGCATGTCGATATTCTCTCCACCATTCTGCATGCCGATATTCTCTCCTATTTTGTTCGTTTTTCTGTCACTTCTATATAGAGAATATAGAATCACATTTCCATTTTTAATTCACATAAGAACGTCTTCTTGGTTGTATATTTATTTTTCCAATCCGATTTTGAAAAATGATAAAATGTTTGTGAATTACCAAATCATATTATCCTATTCTTTATTATTTCCTCCCATCGTCTTTGCCCATTAACTATATATTTATATTAAGTATTACTTCCATGTAAAAGTATAAATCTACAAATTTAAAACTTTGGGAAAAGAAAAGTACTAGCTACACTATTGTATGAAAATGAATGTCTTTCCAATAAGTATTTTCTATTTTTAGTTTTTTTTAAAATAATCAATTTAATTGAATCATTTTATATTTCCTACAACCCCCTTAACTCTCTTACTTATCTGGATATTTCTCACGTGTTCTCCTTAATTTACTTTCTCTTTCACATTTACCTAACTAATTGCTCTTTATCTCTCTATTGTGCTTTGCAAGCACATACCACACATGTTATTTGATTGACAATCCTATCATGATAATAAATAAACCAAATTTATTTTATAAATCGTAAAAATCAGATATATGGCTAAATATATCATATTATTTTTTAGAGAATAATATTCTAACATATTCACTAGAATTGATCTTTTTTATAGTTCAACGCCTTCATTCCTTTCATTTTAATTTAATTGTATCAATTTAAATTTACTATAACCTTTTTAACTTTCTCAACTTCTCTGAATTTTTCTCACCTATTCAATTCTTTAATTTATTTTTACTCTCACATCACCTAACAAAATTTTACGTTTTTCCTATTGTATTTTGTAGCCATATAACCCACGTATTTTCTATATTTGGAAATATTGGAAAAACTTGAATGTGAGATGAGCAAAGAACACCTAATGTAAGATGAAGGTTGTTGCATCATGAACCATATTTTATAGAATATAGAATCACATTTCCATTTTTAATTCACATAAGAACGTCTTCTTGGTTGTATATTTATTTTTCCAATCCGATTTTGAAAAATGATAAAATTTTTGTGAATTACTAAATCATATTATCCTATTCTTTATTATTTCCTCCCATCGTCTTTTTCCATTAACTATATATTTATATTAAGTATTGCTTCCATGTAAAAGTATAGATCTACAAATTTAAAACTTCAGGAAAAGAAAAGTACTAGCTACACTACTATATGAAAATGAATGTCTTTCCGATTAAGTATTTTCTATTTTTAGTTTTTTTTAATAATCAATTTAATTGAATCATTTTATATTTCCTACAACCCCCTTAACTCTCTTACTTATCTGGATATTTCTCATTTGTTCTCCTTAATTTACTTTTTCTTTCACATTTACCTAACTAATTGCTCTTTATCTCTCTATTGTGCTTTGCAAGCACATACCACACATGTTATTTATTGACAATCCTATCACGATAATAAATAAACTAAATTTATTTTATAATTCGTAAAAACTAGATATATGGCTAAATATATCATATTATTTTTTACATAATAATATTCTAACATATTCACTAGAATTGATCTTTTTATAGTTCAATGCCTTCATTCCTTTCTTTTTAATTTAATTGTATCAGTTTAAATTTACTATAACCTTTTTAACTTTCTCAACTTCTCTGAATTTTTCTCACCTATTCAATTCTTTAATTTATTTTTACTCTCACATCACCTAACAAAATTTACGTTTTTCCTATTGTATTTTGTAGCCATATAACCCATGTATTTTCTATATTTGGAAATATTAGAAAAACTTGAATGTGAGATGAGGAAAGAACACATAATGTTAGACGAAGGTTGTTGCATCATGAACCATATTTTATAGAATTAATCTATACATTTTATATTTCCATGCACATACCAATTTTTTTATAATTTTATCTTTATATATTTATTTAATATATTTTATATAGATTTAATGTGACAGGTGCATGTGCACGTGTGTGTTGACTAGTTTGTACAAATAAACAAGTTTTTACCTTTTAGAAAGAAGAATGGTGATTAGGAGCATGATGTCTAACAAAAAGAAAAAACTGAGTAGAATTAGAAAGCCTCTCCTGATGCAAGATTGAGAAAAAAAAGTCAAACCTATGATAGAGACATTAAGTATGGATTGCAACTATCCTCTTAAGCATGCATTTGAGAAGGTTGAAATTATCTCCCGAAGCTCATTACGTAGTAAACAATATCATTATCTTAGATCCCTACCTGCAAGTATAAAATCCCGCAGTGCCCATTCGGACACTGGGTTATACCGCTTACACTTCTTTTATAACCAATACAGGCTCTTGTCCACTTTACCTTGCTAAATCATTGGTCGATTCAGAGTTTTTTTGTACTTCGTTTATTCTGTTAGGCACCCTTTTATTATCTTCGTATGATATTATTTGTTGGTTCAAATCCATACAGCTACTGAGGGAGTATAAATAATGATGGGAATGATACTAGTTGAAGGGAATAAGAGCTCGCAAAAGAAACTTTTGGTAACCATTGGAACATCATGCTTCGATGTGCTTGTCAAAGGTGTAGATACCCAACAGTCAGAGATGAGAGGACCACCAAGGGGCACACCGATATGATCATTCGAATGGGCCATGGTATATATATCCCCTCAAGGGTACTTGCGCAAGCATGGAATTCACTTTTGGTTTGTTTAGTTGATTACCCTTACTTTGAAAACTAAGAAAAATTAAAAGATTGGGTAGCGAGAAACAAAATAGGATAATCCTGATTTGCAAGGATATAATCATAATGAGAAAATCCTAACAGATACCACCTTTCCCTACTGAAAGAAAACAAACTAGAGAATTAAGAAGGTAAAAGGTTGTTGATCAATAAAACACCACAGAAAGAATGACTTAGCATCTTAGACCATGGACGCTATATCCTAAATCACTCCTTTTTATATTACCATATACGAGTCACATTTGGTTCATCTACTCAAAACAGAGTACGAAGCAATGTGTCTACAAAATTGGGGCATTTCTGTACAAGAATAAACTAAGATTGATAGCAGACAAATTGCGTTCAGTGCTAAACATGGGAAGTGTGTCAGATCCATTTGCATCCAGGAGATCACTTGAGGGTTTTCATCTAGATGTCAATGAGGTATAGAACATTTACTATATTGCGTCCGGCAATGTTACCTCGTTGTGAGCATGAGAAGAAGGCACAAAAGCAGTAGACTCAGAGGCCTAAATTCGACCGTCTGCACTTCACTCTACGCCATCTCATTCTTTATTTCCTCGTGGGTCATCCTTCAGGACCTCCTCTCTGGCGGTCTGGAGAACAAGTTCAAACATATGGGAAATAATGGGGAGAAGAGGATGGAGCGTGATCGAATCAGGGGTCGTGTGGGGAGGAGAATATGTTGAAAGGTAGCGAGTGCAGTCGTGGGTGGGTTTATAGAGGCGGCACTACCAAAGTGGATTGGGGCTAAGGAGAGCATCGTGTGAATGGGAGAGGAGAGGTTTTTCCGCCACAAGGGGGAAAATACGAAGCAACACGCGGATAACTTACAATTTTCAAATTGGTTATTTGAGAAGAGGGAGGATGAGAGGCCGAAAGACTAATCTCTTCTCATTTATTCATATATATAGTCAATTTGTAGTCAATACAAACAACTACATTTGTTTCATTTATAATTTTGTGTTTTATAGGTAGTGGCTTAGAAAAAAAAATACAAATGTAGGCAGTGATTCAGCCCTGTTTTAGGGCTCCATCTTGTGTCATATTGCATTTCAACCAATCTATACTTGTTAGATTACATTTTATTTCCCCCAATATGCTTATTTCTATCAAATACACTTATGGAGGCTTTTTGCATGTTTTATAGGTACTTTGTCCACTACTTGATGGCATGGAAAGAAGATGGTCCAATCTAGGGTTTCCTCAGGCTTGGAGGAGCCCAAAATGAGGTCAAAACCACTTCCAACCTACCCCAAGTGGTCAAAGAAAGTTTTGAAGCAATACCCTCCATGGATGATCAAGTTCAAAGCTCAAATGCATGGGAGGGACACCAAAACGGCTGTGGTACATCACCACGGCCGTGGTGGACATGCCCCAAGCACAAAAACTCACTAAAGCTCCCAGAAATTGATGAATACGGCCAAAACGACCGTGGTGATCAACATGCCCATGGCCATAGGTCCCCACCACGACCGCGGTGACCCCCCATGGCCGTGGCCATCCATGAACATATCCATATGATCTCCACATTTTAATTCCCATGACCGTGTCCATCCACCACGGCCATGGTCTACCCTACCCACCACGGTCGTGGTGACCTACCACGGTTGTGCTACTCACAAAACCCATCGAGTTTTCACTACTTTACCTATTTTACTCCTAACTTAACCCTAGACCCCCTAGATCCCTATATAAGCCCTAGTGGCGGCTGGGGGTGGGGGGTTGGCTGCTTAGAATCCAATTTTCGCTCCCTTGTCACCTCCACTCCATTCCACATCACCTCCACCTCAAATCCACTCCATTTCACCATTTCCACCACATAACCCCCCATATCTAAGCCTTCCATCCACTTCCCACCATCATCCCACTCCATTACATCCAAGGAGAAGAAGGAGGACGTCCTTGCAGCAATTGGAGGGAGGAGATTCATCATCTACACCGAGCTCTATGGCTACTTCTTCTTCTATCTCCTTTCTTTTTGTATTTTGCTTTGCTATGAGTAGCTAGGCTCCTTGGGTGGGCTGTTTGGGGGAAATTATGTTAATTTGATACCATATTGGGGGAAATGACATGTAAACATTGTAATTTTATTTGTTAATAATTATATTCTATTTCTATCTCATTCTCCATGAATTGCTTGTTGGTTTGTGTGTGAAATCACCTAGGAATTTAGGCAAATTGCTTATATGTTTGAATTTTGGGATTTGCCCCTAGGTCCAATTCTTGGATCCCTAGGTTGCCTCCCATCTTCCTACATCCTAATCAATCTCTCTAAACCTAAGTGAGAGATTTAAGTAGCTAGATTAGATAACTCTAGTGCAATTAGCATGGAGCCTTCTCAAGGCTAGAATGTGGAGGAATTGGGGTCCAAAACCATAATTTCACCTCCCCATTACTACCCGCGGCCCCTAATTGTCCTAGGAGTGCCTAATATAGAAACTAGACTTGATTAGACTCTAATTGAATTGAACCTAATCCCTAACCCAATTGACCCTCGTAAGGGTAGTGGGGGGTGTTAGGGACTAGTTCTCCTACACACAACCTAGCATATCCATGGCTAGTAAGTAGCTTAGGTTAATTCACTAGACTCTAACTTGTTGCTTGGTTTGGATAATCTAAATGGAAGCATAATGTTCATATGTCATCCCCCAACTTAAGTGATAAGTTCATACCCCTAAACAGCCCATACCTCTCTTTACTGCTTAAAACCCTAGTTTTGTGCTTGCTTAGCTTAATTAGTTATTTTCTTGCTTAGTTAGATTCTTGCTTTGCTCTTGCCTTGTTCATGCTAGTATAGCTCCTGAATTGCTCTTTTGCTTCTCTCTTGCTTGCCTTAGTGTAATTTGCTTTTTCATACCTAGCTTAATCCTTTCTTGCCTGTTTAGCCTTAATCTAGTCTAGGGTTAACGTAGATTTCATTCTTTCCTTTAATTCCTCATTTGTTCATAGTAGCTTAACAATCAAATCACCTTTAAACCCTTAACCCTAATATGCGCAGTAGGAACCCATCAAAACTAACGTAGCTCTAGTGCCCCCTCTTTTCCTTGTGGATCGACCCTATACTTTCCACTTCCTATACTACGACATGACCTCGTGTGCTTGCGGGTGTAGCTGTTTTAGTACAACTAGGTGTGTTAGTTAGGTTTATAAATTTTGAAAGTGAATCCACCCGTGTGCTTCCGTCCGTGGGGTTGGACCTATTCAAAACTCCAATTGAGTAGTGTGTAACACCATTGGCGGGAGCGCATCAGGTAGTGATTATGGCATATATTTTATGTTTTTTGTTTAAGTCAAAATATCTACATGATGAATTGCTCTTTGCTCAAAATATCTACATGATGAATTGCCCTTTGTTTTAGATTATGTAGTATACATATTGATGGTTATGTGTGACTTTATTCATTTTAAATAGAGAAACTATATGATATATTACAATTACTAGATACCTATTGGTTGATCTGTCACCCATGACCTGTTAGGTTTTGGCTAGGGTAGTGGTATGGCAGCATGGGATGATCCATGACTGGTAGTATGTTGGTTTCAGATTGGGTGAGTTTTTTGGCCACACATAAAGAGTTTCATCTTTAAAAACCACACTTGAGAGATATGTACATGAAAATAACAAAATAAACTCAAATCATCCCACTCATTTCATATGTATACTCATGATATGTTTTCTAAGAGGTGGTGGTAAGCAATAAATGTTGGATCAAGTCAATGGCTTTTGTCAGCTTAAACCCAAACTATCAAATGGACCACATGTCATACTACATGATAACAAGATATCAAAATGGCCTCCCACGTTTTCCATGATCAATGAACCTATTCTCATCAATTTTGACTACCTTAAAAAATATGCATAACGTCCATAATCTAATGGTTTGGACTTTGTCTCCCACTCCATATGATAGCTCGGTGCCCCAGGTGTTGTCACCACCTAACCACTCATTGGCACCCCTATCTGCCCCATTTCTCACTCTTTTCATCATTTGACACCCACATTAGCTTCCTTCCCTCTCTCTAGAACCCTAACTCATTCCCCAGCTACCATCTTCTTCCCCTAACTTCTCTCAAAACTACCTCTACATGAATAGTAAGGCTTTTTGCACTGAGCTTCCTTGAAGGCATCTTTTTGCTGAACTGACTCCAAGGGACCTGATGGTTGCAGATGAACGGTCTGTTAGTACTACCATGGCCTAGAGAGGCCTCACTCAAGGATTTGGCAAGCCAAGAAGGTGCAACTTTGCCACAGTGCAAGCGCCTCACGCACTATCCCAGATAGGAGAGGACAAAACAACAACTCATCAACTAGGATGGTTCGGGTTCAGGCTGGATGGCTTAGGTTCTGGACCCATGTGGGCAAGTCTTTGAAGTGGTGAGCTCCAAGAGCCCTTAGATCATGGAGGACCACGTTGGTCAATCATCATGAGACCAATGCTTTTGTAAAATGGTATATATATACTCTCCTCTCTTGAAAAAAATGCTATAAATCCCCTAAACTTGCAAAAATTATAGTAAATGACTCTTCATCTAAGAATAGCCATATAGTGTATGATTTAAATTAAAAATGGGACCTTTTATTAGAATAGTTTCTATTATGGTTATCCTGATTTTGCTAAATAATTGTAGTTTCATGCTTATTTAGTGAACTTTACTCCCCTCAACATCTAATTAGTAACATCACTCCACTTTGGGCTGGTTTAATGCTTTGGATCATCTCGATGTACACCTACTGGCTATGTTAACCTAAAAGTGACTCTTTTATGCTAATGCATCTTGATACTAATTAAGGCCTCAACTTCGATTTGATTAATCATCAAATGACTATCCCAGTCCAAAATCAATAAAGTTTATGTTGATTACGTGTCATGGTCTACTAAGATTTTATGCCTTTTTTCCATGATGTAACTCATAGGACATAAAGACTTACCTTTGGACACTATTATGCCCTAATATGTGATTTTCGGTACTTATATGATTGGATCTTTACCTTATGCAAAAGTGATCCTAAATGTTGAAACCTATATGATGACCTTAAAATCAGAGCCTATAATGACTTGTGACATTAAATTCCATATAACACTTAAACAAGATATGTGCAGATTTTTCATTTGAAAATGTAGGATTTTTGGTTCCATCTTTGATTAGTCTAGTAGCTAAAGACCCTTCGTCAGTTCAACAATATTTTTGTGATGCTTTTACAAATTTTGGTCAAAATAAGAAGATGGTGATAATAGCTCCATTCAATGTGGAGCAAGTTTACTTTGCTTATAATTTGGACTTAAGAAAATTACATTTTTATTGTGGATTTTAAGTTATTAATTTTTAACTTTTTTACCTCTAGGGGTACGCATTGGGAGTTACTAGTTATTGTCCCGGGATGTTCACTGTCTATTATCTAGATCCTAAGGGGACTAAATTGTATCCAAAATATGGACATGCAATGAAAATGGCATTATTCCGGTGAGAAATATTTCATTTTTATATCTGTTAACATTTGTTATTACATTACTATTTAATTATGCAATTTACTGTGTTACATTAACATGTAGGGGTTTACTTGAGTTCAAAAAGGCTGGAGGAAAGGTCCCCAGGAATAAGAACCAGCCAATAATTTGGGAGAACGTGGAAGTAAGTTCTCGACTCCAATGTATATATTATTTGTGTGAATTGTGCTTAGTTGTATTTTTTAATATTTTGTATGTTTCAATTTATAGTGTGCTACACAAGAAAACGGTTGGGTATATGCATACTATGTGATGTGATTTATGCATATGCTTATCAAATATGTCGTAGTGGACATCGATACCAAACATGAGGTATTATATATAGTCTCATTAGATATATAATATAAAATATATCAATCTTATTTATATATTATTGATTATATATTTACATCATTCTCTTTGCATGTGTTTAAAACTGACCCCACTACAGGTAAGGCCTTATTAGATGTACATGTTCCCTATATGACGGAAGAATTAAATGATGTAAGAGAAGAATGGGCAAAAGTCATACAAGTAGTGGGGGTTTTAAAATATAATTTCGATGTTGATAGTGATAAGGACTAAAGAATGATATTTTGTAAATGAATTTTTCTGAATTGTCATATGTGTGAATGTTTCTATGTCTGAATGTGTCTACATGTGTCTGAATGTTTATACATGTGTGAATGTGAAAATGAATGGAACTGTAGGTTGCTACATGAATGTTTCTACATGTGTCTGAATGTTTCTACATGTGTGAATGTGAAAATTGAATGGAACTGCAGGTTGCTAAATGTGTGAAAATGAATCTTGTTAATTTTGTAGTTTTGTGGCCTGTTGTTGGCTGATATCAATGGATGATGTAAACCTGTAGTTCAGAACTGAACTGTAGGTTTCTGCATCCTGCTGACCAGCCACAGCAGGCTTGCAAACTGAGAAGAAAAAAAATCAAAACATAAGTGTCATTTATTAGTATAAAACTGACAACAAAGACATACAGCGTCGATTATTAGCTAAAATCGACGTCTATGTTTCTAGGTTCCATGATCGTGCTGGGAAGCACGGCCGTGGTGGGTTCTTCATGGCACCAGGGATATGTCATCGGTTATTAGCAAAAAACCAACATCTATGGTGGGGGGAAGGGTAATGGCATCGGTTATTACTAAGCAACCGACGTCGATTGCGTCCTAGATGGCACCCTTTTTTTGGTACGAATGATTATGGCGTCGGTTTCAGAACTGATAACCGACGCCTATAGAGCCCTTGTCGGCGCATTTTGGGTGGTGCGAAGGGTTCTGGCATCGGTTACCCTACTTATAACCGACGCCTATAGTGGGCCCTGCTGGCGCATTTTCGGGGGCACGAAGGGTTATGACATCGGTTTTCAAACCAACGCCTAAGTGTTCGCCTTTTTAGCATCGCCCACATATGTGTCGCTTTGAAACCATCGCTAAAGGCATTAAATAACCGACACCAAAGGTCGGCTCTATACTAGTTCTGGGACCCATTGTGTGGTCATGCACATTCAGTGCCGCCTTGCTCATTGAGCATCGTTGATTGCCTTGTTAGTAAGCACATTGATTTGGTTAGTAACACTAAAGGTTAATCTTGAATAGATGAATACATAAGAACCTATATTAATTAAATTGGGAGTGGCGCTTAATACCTTGAATTCATCTGTTTTTCTTTGGGTAACAAACTCCTCCCAGTCTTTGGGGTCTAGGTAGTTCCATTACTCAGTGGTTGGCTTCTTCCTAAATTTATTTTTTAAAGAGAATACAAACAAAAATTATTAGTGTAGAGTTATTCAAAAAGTGATCAATGTCTAGAATTGGAAATCAATCAAGAACCTCTTCTTAGCATCGCGTATGTAATCTCGGGTGAGATTTGTCCTATAGTTCCTTAGCACCCTCCCACAACGTTGCATCACGCATTTACGATGCAACTTTTCATCCAGATCAAATATACTCTTTAAAATAGAATTTCTATTAATTAGTATCCTAAAAACTAGTAATCTAAAAAAATAGAATTACAAATAATAATAACTCATGCATAGTTCCTTCCATACTAAGTCTTTCTTCCCCTTAGGAACTTTATGCCAGGATTCTACGTTAGGACTTCAATGGCTGCGAGTAAGAACCCCAAGACATGAAATAAACGAGTTGCGGTTCAGTCCAACTGGATTTCCTACATGATCAAAATCCATAGCCAGTTTGGGTCCATTGCCCCTTTGTTGTAGTAACTTGTTCATAATTGTGATGCCCCTCACTTTCTCAACTTTTTTTGCTGCTCATTAAGTGCCCCAATTTCTTCAGGGGGTACATCACCAACCTAAAATTTGACAAAAAACACACACTTATAGGATATAACTATAAATGAACATATAGATAGAAACCTCAGGGATATTTATTTAAAACTTACATTTGAGGCAGCACATTGACGTCCTCACCCTCACGATAATCATCAGCACGGTCATCATATGAATGCTCAGCCATCTGAAAGTTCACATTCAGATTGTAAAGTTCACATTGTAAAGTAATTCACATTGTAAAGTTCACATTCACATGGTAAAGTAATTCGCATTGTAAAGTTCACATTCACATTGTAAAGTTCACATTGTAAAGTTCACATTCAGAAAAATAAAACATATAAAACAATATAAACATGCATGCCTCTAATATTGCGATCTTTTAAAGATGATAATAATCTAAATCTCGTGCTCTTTGTATTTCTAAATTAGATTCTATCTTAATCTTCATCACTCATAATGGGGATGGTTCATCTAGACGTAGGGCTTAGTGTTGATACTTGGACTATGTTGAATAATGCATGCATGTTTGGAAGTTTGGAATCTATGTTTGAGCTTTTGGGATCTAGACCAGGGGAAACATCTAGATGACACAATAAGATGCTTATCTTATCAAAACCCTACCAGTCTAAGACCCTATATTATGTCCTTTTACATGTTTGTCCTCTTTGGGTGGGGCCTTCTCTAGGAATCTTACTCAAGAATAATAACTTATTCTCTACTAGCAAGGTACACTGTATTTCTTGACCCAACCATGACATTGGTTTGTTTGTATATAGTTTCGTATGAATGCTTGCCTACTTACTAATGTTGTTGAGCTATTGTTCCTATAATTATTACTTTAGTGTTTGATTGTTCTATGTTGATAAACCTTGAACATAATCTAGAAAATCCATTATATAACCCTATTCTTGAGGTAAGGGCACAATGCATAATTGAACTAGTTATTAGCTCATTGATTTTGGTCTTGAGGTCCCTCACATTGAACCATGGTGACATCCCTCATGTATAAACAAGGTGACATTTAGAATTTGAGTCTCAAATTCCCCTCACAAATGCTTCCTTTAGAAGTAATAAAAAGGCCTATGTTGATATAATAGATAAAGAAACCTAAAACATGCTTTATAATAGATAAAGAAACCTAAAACATGCTTTGTCGAAAAGAATGTTGTTTAAAGTGTTCTCTCCTTATTTCTACTTCTTCTTTATTATGATGTTTCTAGCCAAACAACTTCCATATATGGTTAGATTGTGTTTACATGTCTTTTCATAGTGTGCTTAATGCTTTGACATTAATATATAACGTTTATCGAACCTTTAGTTTCCAAATCAAGATGCATAGCACCCAAGACACTGAGCTAATAAATGAAACACCAATGGGATTATCTTGATATATAAATACATGTCTCTTTTCTCCTTTAAGTATCTTGTTATCTCTCATTGGTCTTGATTTTACATATATATATTACTTGTGTGAAATAATTGTGTCATTTTATGGACGGACGCCCAAAACCTACTGCCATTGTTTCTGTAGTCAGTGGGGGTATAATGAGGGTAACAAATAGTTCTATTAAAAATTGTATTAGAGTCATACACATAGGCCTCTATATATGCTAAATGCATAACATATCATATGAACCCAGGGAGAAATACAACATCTATAATGATCAACCAAGGAAATGGGTATGGTGCTAAACATGGAGGTTATGGATAGTAAGCACTTCTTATATCACTAGTGTGGTGGTTGAGGTTCCTCTGCACACCTACCTTTCCAAAGTGGATCAAATATTAGATTAGGTTTCTTCCCTTAAAGCCTAGGGAGTCTCATAGAATTTCACCTCTTCTTTAAGGGTACCTAAGCCATCCAAGTAGATCATTATTTACTTTTCACATATCCTCATTTTATTATTATCCTATGACTTTCAATCACATGATTCCTCAATTTTGGGTAGCCTATGCATGGGAAAGCTAAAAATCATTTGAATCATAAAATTTGATAAAGAATATATTACCATGATATGATCTTAAAGTGAAATCTTCTTATTTAAGTATGCTTAAAGTTTATATACGCATGTATGATACTTCATGTCATGCTAAAAAATGTTACCAATCTAACATGTGTACTTTCTACATTTGTGGTAAATCCTTGATATAGTGGAATAAGGTGAACTCATGTTTTATACCTCATGGTTTATGAGGTCCCTACTGATTTAACCTATGTGATCAAACCTCAAACATAACTAAGAAAATCTCTCTATTGATATGTATTATGACCACACTTCAATATAACTATGTCTTTGGACCCCAAGATCATGATGTAAAGACTTGTTACAAGAGGCAGATCTCCTATTGACTATTATACATACCTCTTTGTAATTCTCAACTTTGAATGATATGAACATGTAAATCTTGACTAAATCCTACGATTATCTAATTCTTGGAGTTCCCCATTTGACTTCTCATTTTCTAAAAGACATCCCTACCTTGATCTTAGAAGGAAGGTAATACAACTATGATCTTGATCTTGCAAATTCTTGAAATCTGGTTGTCCTATTATGCCCTTGATCTTTGATCTCATGACCATGTGAATTATGGATTTGTATATGATGCTCTTCCTATTGAGATAAGTGTGATGGCTCAGGACTAATGTATCACATCCCTATTATCAATCCTATAAATTTCCAACTCGTTGATTATTTGGAGTTTGGGAAGATCGAGTTCCTAGAAAGGCCTAGGTTTAGACCATTCATAAACCTCAAATACCATGATTATGAAATTGATGATTGATATCACAAAATATTTCTCAAATGTTGCTTGATTTCAGTATACAGATGATTGATCGCACCTATGGTCTATGTAGGAATATAAACCCAAGCTTCTAAATGTTTGTACCTATGACTCATAAGTCCAAACTTTGGCTCTCAATATTTAATTTGAGAAATCTTGATTCATGATTATCAATCTTGAAATATAGTATGACTCCTACGGTCACAGTACTTGGATCTTGAGATCACACTCAATATTTTACTAGTGACTTCAAAATCCCAAACTTCAAATTTATGAAATAATGACTATGTTGATTGTATCGATTTATGACTTAGGCTTTAGATCTCATATGGACTAGGGTGGGACCTTGCATGAAAAGATATCTTTATCACCTCCGAATTCCTCTCCATTATCCATGAATTAATGGAAAAGAAATTAAGCACCTTAATCATATAATAGTAATATCCATAAGTTAGTGGATATTTATGTTTAATTAACTAATGTGAGTGGGATCTCCACTCAAATTAGATATTTCGTGGCCTAGCAAAGGAACAAGGATGTTCACACTTGATAAAATTCAACTATCTCGTTTTTGGTTGAAGGCCCTTCAATTATTTTATTTATTTTTGCATTAAATTGAATTAAGGTTTCAATTATGCTTAAATCTTGATTATTTTAATATAAAGATTCTCTCTCCTTCAAAGTGATACAAATGTGATGTCCCTCTCATTTTATTTGCTCTACATGATGCCAAGAAACATTAGGGACTACTTTGAAATGGACCCTAGGTTTTGGGTAAATTGCATATTATACCAAAACTAGGTTTTAATGCACAAACACTGCTTTATCAGCTCTTTCTTGGTACTCAGGATTTTCCCAAGCCATACCTATGCATCATCTTCATTCTCATGATGCTTCAACACATGAGGAACATTTAATCATGTAACGTGCAAGTTAACCCCTCAACTTGGGTAATTTGCACTTTAGTCCAAAATAAGCAACATTGCTTCAACATTATTCAAACATGATCAAAATTGAAACATAAGTTCCTCTTACGCCTTAATTACTTTTTGAAAAATAAAATTAAGGATCTAATTATCTTTCTTAAGCAAAACTGCTAGGGTTAAGGCATAACTCAGGTCAGGATTTTGCATTACATGTCTTTTCATAATGTGCTTAATGCTTTGGCATTAATATATAATGTTTATCGAATCTTTAGTTTCCAAATCAAGATTTGTAGCACTCAATACACTGAGATCATAAATGAAACACCAATGGGATTATCTTGATATATAAATCCAGGTCTCTTTTCTCCTTTAAGTATCTTGTTATCTCTCGTTGGTCTTGATTTTACATACATACATACATACATATATATATATATATATATATATATATATATATATATATATATATATATATATAATCTATGTAAAATAATTGTGTCATTCTATGGACGGATGCCCAAAACCTACTTCCATTGACTCTGCAGTTAGTGGGGGTAGAATGAGGGTAACAAATTGTTCTATGAAAAATGGTATTAGAGCCATAGACATACGCTTATATATAAGCTTAATGCATAACACATCGTATGAACCTAGGGAGAACTAAAACATCTATAATAATGAATTGAGGAATGAGTATGGTGCTAAACATGGAGGTTATGGATAGTAATCACCTCTTATATCACTAGTGTGGTGGTTGAGGTTCCTCAGCACACCTACCTTTCCAAAGTGGATCAAATATCATATTAGTTTTCTTCCCTTAAAGCCTAAGGAGTCTCATAGAATTTCAGCTCTTCTTTAAGGGTACCTAATCCATCCAAGTAGATGACTAGTTAGTTTTCACATATCCTCATTTTATTATTCTCCTATGACTTTAAATCACACGATTCCTCAATTTTGGGTAGCCTGCATGGGAAAGCTAAAACTCATTTGAATCATAAAATTTGATAAAGAAAATACTGTCATGATATGATCTTAAATTGAAAACCCTATTCTTCTTATTTAAGTATGCTTAAAGTTGATATACGCATGTATGATACCTCATGTCATTCTAACAAATGTTACTAATCTAACATGTGTGCTTTCTACATTTGTGGTAAATTCTTGATAAGGTGGAATAAGGTGGAACTCATGTTTTATACCTCATGGTTTATGAAGTCCCTATTGATTGAACCTATGTGATCAAACCTCACACATAACTAAGAAAAACTCTCTCTATCGATATGTACTATGACAACACTTCAATATAACTATGTCTTTGGACCACAAGATCATGATGTAAAGACTTGTTACAAGAGGCAAATCTCCTATTGACTATTATACCTCTTTGTAATGCTCAACTTTGAATGATATGAATATGTAAATCTTGACTAAATCCTACAATGTTATTATTCTTAGAGTGCCCCATTTAACTTATCATTTTCCAAAAGACATCCCTACCTTGATCTTAGAAGGAAGGTAATACAACTATGATCTTGATCTTTCAAAGTCTTGAAATCTGGTTGTCCTATTATTCCCTTAATCTTTGATCTCATGACCATGTGAAGTATGGTTTGGTATATGATGCTCTTCCTACTGAGATAATTGTGATGGCTCAGGACTAATGTATCACATCCCTATTATTGATCCTATAAATTTTCAACTTGTTGATAATTTGGAGTTTGGAAAGGCCAAGTTCCTAGAAAGGCCTAGGTTTAGACCATTCATCAACCTCAAATACCATGATGATGAAATTGATGATTGATATGTCACAATATTGCTCAAATGTTGCATGATTTCAGTATACATATGAATGATCTCACCTATGGTCTATATAGGAATATAAACCCTAGCTTCTAAATGTTTGTACCTATGACTCATAAGTCCAAACTTTGTCTCTCAATATTTAATTTGAGAAATCTTGATTCATGATTATCAATCTTGTAAGATGGTATGACTCCAAAGGTCACAATATTTGAATCTTGAGATCACACTCAATATTTTACTAGCGACTTCAAAATCCCAAACTTCAAATTTATGAAATAATGACTATATTGATTATATAGATTTATGAATTAGGGTTTAGCTCTCATATGGACTAGGGTGGGACCTTCGGTTGAGTTTGAAAATGGAATCACAATCATGAATTATGTTTTTGTTTTGAATGATGAAAATACAAATCTCAATTTTCGATGGATAACCTCGCCTAGGACAATGTAGAATCTAGGAACCTAAAATGTTAGGAATTAAAGCCATGTAATACTCTTGATATAAAAGCACTATTTGTTTAGCATAAAACCAAATCTCTCCAAATTTTTTATCTATATAATTATCTTGTCTAGTATAGCAATTTGTGTTATAATCTTTCTATTTCATGATCCATGTGACTATGTGTTGAGTTTGATGCTCAATTTTGAGATAGTATTGATTCTTAAGGTACACCAAAATGATTGTGAATGTGATAGTCCCAATCTCGATTAAGGGATTGTATTAATTTTGGGAACAAAATTCCTTTTAAGGTGGGGAGGTTGTGATAATGTGGACTTTTCTCTATCATCATACATGTGCTATCTACTTCTTATATTTTCCCTAATTCCTCCCTCTTTCTCAAATTTCATGATTCAATATGATTTATGCTTTTTGGGCTTATCTTAAGTTCACATTATAAGTAGTGACGCTTAATTTTGTTTTTAAACCTAGGTTGTACCCAAATTATACATCACACTCTTCATCTCTATTTTGGTCTTATATATGTGTCTCCCACTATCCTAATCTTCTACTCATTGTGTAGGGACACTCTCACATTTGTAATGCATCAAATTTTTCTCAACTATGAGCTAGTATGGGATAGATATATGTGAAATGACCTCACTTTTTGCATCCCTCAATTAAGGAAAGACCTTCAAGTTGAGAGCCATTATCTATATTCCTAAGGATCTAGATTAGTCAAATAACAAATAATAGAGAACAATTTCAATTAAATTTCCAATATTGTTTACAAATTGTACAACGATATACCTCATGGAATTAATACCCAATGAGAATTAATATCATCTATCTAGTCTTTCTTTGAATATCTTTAAAACCTTTAATATCTTTCATCTTATCATGTCTTTTATCATGAGAAACATTAACTTAAAACGTCGACAAACAAAACATAGTCAGTATATTACTATATTGTGTATGTTGGTGCAACCATAACGTGTACAACTAACATGATCACATAATAAGTATAAAATATCACAAATAAGAGCATGCATATTCTTTACATATTCGAACCCTTAATGGATATATTATCTTGGGCGTGATCATTGTCCCCTCTAGGGCTTGTGTGTATCACCCCTTGATATGTGTTAGCCTAGGATTTAGAATATTATCATTTAATAATGAGATACTCATATTGGCATTATAGTAGAACAAGAATTAAATAAACAACCAATAATTTATTTATCGAACCAGCCCTCAGAAATCATTCAGAAAATATCGTCAAACTATATTCCGAGTAGCCCTAATCGTAACCACGTACCTTGATGACTAGGCAAGTATATTATGAAAACATTCTGTAAGCATATATTCCAACTAAGCATTCAAACCAAGAAAGTAACTCTAATATGTATGTATGTAAATCCTAAAGAGTCACCAATCATATTAATTACATTAATTAGATTAAGCCCTACTCAGGTCTGAATCTAGGGTTTAGATTTTAGATAAGGAGTAAGGGTATTAACCCTACTTCTATTGCATATTTAACATATCCCTTAGTTAAGACCACGTATATCCAATTATGTTCATTAACAACATAGAAATTTATACTCTTTAACCCTAATCCTTTATCAACAAATTGCATTCATTAATAACATGGCAAGTTAGGATCTTTAAACCCTACGGATTCTTATAAATGATTATTCTCATTAGCAACTCTAATTATTATCAACACGGTCATTATTTTTTTTTTGATGGTAACGGCTTTTTGCTCTTCTCATTGATTTGTAACAGCAGTTTTTACAAGTGAGTAAAAGAGGACTGCCAGAGTGACAATCCAGAAAAAAAAGGAACTGAAAGAAGCTATACAAAAGCGCAAATAGAAAAAGCTATGTAAGACTATATACATCCCCCAAACAAGTGGACCAAATCCTCTCCGCAGACCTGCTGTAATTATCAAAAATCCTGCAGTTCCTTTCTTTCCATAAATGAAACAGAACAGCGCATGCTGTAATCTTCATCACTCCTTGCATATGCAAAACATCTTCAAGGTTGGACGGACAGCAGCCATGATTGGCAAGGAAAAAGGACCAGACCTCAGTAGCATACTTGCAATCAAACAGCAGATGGTATGAGTCCTCTTCAGCAGAACAACATAAACAGCATCTCGATGCTAAGTAATAACCAAACCTCTTCATGAGCAAGGTCGTAGGGAGCCTACCAAGCAGGCACTTCCATAAGAAAGCTGACCAATTTCTGGGTATGTCTTTACCCCAGACCCAGCTGGCCCAGCCAACTTGAGGATTAGACTTCCTAACCACATTCCAACCATCTTTCAGGCGAAAATTAGTATTACCCCTATAGGAAATGTAATCATTGGCATTGGGGTGAATAATAACATCAGCCACCTTATCTTCTAGAACAGCACACCCTCTAATATTGGGAACATTCCATTTACCCTCCAAGATACAAACGCCAACTTTACAGAACTGACCATAACCAAGCCTGAGAATTAAATGATTATCACACACTTCATACAGAGGTTTCTTTACGGTGAGCCAAGGATCTCTCCAAAAAAGAAAGGTATCACCACTACCAACATGAAAATCGACATGAAGCTTCAAAAGATTTCTGAACTTGAGCAACCTCCTCCAAAGCCATGAAGAACTGGATTTTCCCTCCACAGCCCAAACAGAGTCAGAACGAATGTACCTTTCATGGACCCATTTCACCCATAATGACTCCTTTTTACTAGCCACATCCCACAGGTTCTTTAACATACCTGCCTTGGACCAGTCCTCCACATACCGGATTCCCAAACCCCCCTCCTTCTTGGGTTTACAGATGGAATCCCATGAAATGGTATGGATATGCCTATGTCCTTCAACATCATTCCAGATAAAATTCTGCATCAACTTCTCTATATCCTGGATGACCCCTTTGGGTAAAGGGAACGCAGCACTCCAGAATAAATGGTAGGAAGATAAAGTTGAGATGACTAACTCAGTTCTACCAGCAAGGGACAACAGCTTGCTTTTCCAGAAATCCAGCCTTTTTTTCATTTTGTCCAAGATAGGGGCACACATAGCCCTGGTAAGCCTACCAGTAAAAAGAGGAAGCCCAAGGTAACGAACAGGAAGAGACACAATACTAATATTAAAGATCTTGCTGATAGCATCACTCTTCGTCGTTCCTTTGCTGAAAAACAGTTGGCTTTTGAGATTATTCAGCTTCAACCCAGAAACATACTCAAAGTCCTTCAGAATCTCCATAATGATAGAAGCATTATCTTCAGAGGCTTTAGAAAAGATCAGTAAATCATCAGTGAAAATGATGTGGGAAACACCAAAATTAGAAGAAGCCTTAATATCAGCCAGATTTTTATTTCTCACAGCATTATCAAACATCGCAGACATCCCTTGCATAGCTATAACAAACAGATAAGGAGCTAGGGGGTCTCCTTGTCTTACCCCATTCCTTGCTGTGAAAGAAGAAGAAGGATTGCCATTAATAAGGACCTGGAAAGAAGCAGTTTGAAAGCAAACATCGATCTAGTTCAACCAACATATAGGAAAGCCCATTTTCTCCATAATGAAGATGATGTAATCCCTACGGACAGTATCATAAGCCTTCGAGAGATCAACTTTAACACAGAAATTGCTCGAACCAGTGGAAGCAAAAGAACTCAGCATATCATTTGCAAGCAAGATAGCATCACCAATAGATCTGCCTTTGATGAAAGCCATTTGATTCTTATCAATGATCTCTGGGAGAACACAACTCAATCTATTTGCCATAACTTTAGTGATAATTTTGAAAACCACATTGCATAGGGATATAGGTCGAAAATCCTTAAGGCAGTTAGCTCCAGCAGATTTAGGGATGAGTGTAATAAAGGATTTATTGCATTCTTTAAGCATCTTTCCAGATTTGAAAAAATTAAGAACAGCAGCCACCACATCATCAGCAACAACATCCCAACAAATTTGAAAGAAGAAACCATTATACCCATCAGGCCCGGGAGCTTTATCCCCATTAAGCTTCTTAACCACATCATCAACTTCTTCTCTGGTAACAGTCTTGCAAAGAGAATCATAATGCTCCTTAGAAATGACAGGAAGAGACCAAGACTCGTTCCAAAAGACAGTCCCACAAGGAGTAGAATTGAAAATCCCATTATAGTAATCAATAATATGATTAGAAATATCTTCCCTCTCCTTGATAATTTTATCATTATCATACAAAACATGAATACTATTATGAATCTGCCTGGACTTAAGAGAAGCATAGAAGAACGCAGAATTCTTATTGCCATCCTTCAACCAGAGAACTCTCGATTTCTGCCTCAAGAAACTCTCTTCATCTTTAACAGCCTTCGCAGCTTTCCCCCTAATATCAGCAAGCTCCAAGTGCAACACTTGGTTACTAGGATCAGCATCAACACGTTTCAAAGCCTCAATAGCTTTAGCTTCCAAATCCCTAGCGACATCAGAGAAATTTCCCACAACTTTCTTGTTCCAATTAAGAAGATGGCTTGTTAAATGATCGAGCTTCCTATACAATTTAAGCATCGGAGCACCTTCAGGGTGGAAGTTCAACCAGACATTTTTAACAACATCTTTGAAATCAGGATAACTAGCCCAGGCATTGATAAACCTGAAAGGGGCCTTCCTTCTCTTAGTTTGATTGAGGTGAATGATCTGCATACAATGATCACTAACAAAAATAGGGATGACCTCTCCCCAAAGAGAAGGGAACATCGACATAAAAGAAACGTTACACATGCATCTATCAATCTTCGAAAGGGTGCTCATTCCTTTCTTACTCCTGCTGTCCCAGGTAAAAAAAATTCCCCTTAAGAATCACCTCCATAAGACCCGTAATTGCAAGAGAAGAGTTGAAGTCAGCCATACTTTTATTAGACGGAGGACGTTTTCCCATCTTCTCATGGTTAAAACGAACCGCATTAAAATCTCCAATAGTACACCAAGGGAGAGATGAGTTACTGATATCATTTAAAGAGTTCCATAAAAGGGATCTATTAGCATCATCATTCGACCCATAAACAGCAGAGAGAAGGAAACAGAGACTATCTACCGTAACTTCACAGTGAATAATTTGTTCATTACTGAAAATCTTCCTTATGCTTATAGACTCACTCCTCCATAGGATAATAATACGAGCATAAGAGTAGAAGTCCGAGTTGGAGATATAGCTCGCACCAGGCCATATGAAATCAATAGAGGAATTAACATCATCTTTCGTAATTCTAGATTCCAGAATAATACAGATATCCGCCTTCTTGCTCCTGATCTCCTTCTGAATGTAAGAGGATTTATTATGACTTCCTCTTACATTCCAAGCAATAATAGAGAGGGGACTATCCATTTGGAATAGAATCTTTGTATGTTACTACCGTTGAGTTCTCCACCATATTAGCTAATAAAGAAAATTTGTTTGGAGTAAGCTGAATGTTCTTCGAAGTGGACGCCGGTTTTGCCATGACACGGGGTGGGGATTTCGACTTCCACCTCTGTTGTTCCCATTCCGGTGATTGCACAGGAGTAATAATTGGGGTAGGATCTTCAGACGACTGCTTCTCTTATAATAGATTCAGATTGAACCGAGGAGCACTCACTGCAGCCACAGACTCATCATAAATTGGACCAGGCATTTCATCAACCGGCTGCTCAATAACTGATACATCTTCACTGGCATCACAGAAGACCTCCAGCTCCTCGCCTATCTTATCGTTGACTTGTTTAGGAACCCAAACTGATTTGCTTCTCAGCTTTGTATCCATCACGTTCTTTTGGGGTAAAAACATATCACATGGAATAGGGTCGTGCCCAAAATTCCCACAAGAGGCACATTTCTCCGGTTCCCACTCATACTCAAAAGAAATGGTGTCTAAGTGGCCGTCTTCACATTGAATCTCCAGAGTTTTTGGAAAGTTGAAGTCTACTGAAATTAGAACCTGCAACCTCGCGTATTCCAATCTCGCAAAGTCTGCAGTAAGCTTATCAACTCTAAGTGGCTTGCCCAGAACAGACCCGATGTAATTAAACATCTCCTCATCCCATAGCTCTAACGGCATGTCATGGATCTTCAACCATATAGGGATTTCAGTCAGCTTAAGTTTCTCCAACGGATCACCTCTCTCCCACTTCTTGATAACCAATGGTTTTCCAGCTACAAACCAGGGGCCACCTTCAATTGCTGTGTTTAAATCCTCCTCATTCGAGAACAGAACAACGAAGAATCCTTTGCCTCTTGATTTAACCTCTATCGAGCCCTTGACATCCCAAATCTGAGCAAAATGTCGCACTAAAACAGACCAGTTTGGATTAAGGCCAACAACATACCCAGCCGCCGCCAAGCTCCACTTCTTGATATTTCGTTCAACGATATGCTTGGGATAGATGAGCTTGCCATCAACTAGGTTCACATTCAGCTTCGACAGCTTGCCAACAACATTCGGCTTCTTAGATGAAACCAGCTCTGCCCAAGATTTGGGCGCCGGCGCAACCTGGAACTTCGTCACTGCAGGTGCGTTCCTCCTTCGCCAAAGCTCTGCAGACTTGACTAGCCCCGTTGTATCTTTGTGACTCCCTTCTCCTTCAACTGGCCTTGGATTCACAGACAATCGCACAGTCGATGCAATCCTCTCCCTGGTCACCTGGGCGTTCACCTTCTCTGTCACCAAAATGAGATCCTCATCCGCGGCCCGATCTGAGGAAGTGCTTCCTTGCACAGACGACTTTCCTGGGTCCCTGGGCCTCTCCGCGTTGATTCGCACCACCACGCCTACAGGATTGCCTTCAAGGATTGGCTCTGCCGTCGTCTTCCCAGTCGCCTCTTGAGTCACCTTCTGAATCACCCTAGAGTCGAGAGTCATTTCTACTCTTTTCTTTACCCTTCATGGATCTATCTTTCTGTAACGTTGTTATGTTAACACGGTCATTATTATAAGACTATAACATGATTTGAGAGCATTAATTTCATTAACAAGTTAATGCACCAACTCTAAGGTTTTTATACATCAATCGCCACTTAAATCCATCTTTACACTACTTTTGGAAAATGATTTCAATCATATTTTCTTTGTGTTCCTCTCATTTTTATGATCAAAATGATATATAGTTTTGTTGTTTTTGGACACCCAATACCTACTGCCATTGACTCAGCAGTTAGTGGGGGTAGAAAGAGGGTAACAAATAGTTCTATGAAAAATGGTATTATGCCATAAACATAGGCTTATATATAAGCTTAATGCATAACACATCGTATGAAGCTAGGGAGAACTAAAACATCTGCAACAATGAACCGAGGAAATGAGTATGGTGCTAAACATGGAGGTTATGGATAGTAAGCACCTCTTATATCACTAGTGTGGGGGTTGAGGTTCCTTCCCTAAAATCCTAGGGAGTCTAATAGAATTTCACCTCTTCTTTAAGGGTACCTAAGCCAAACAAGTAGATGATTACTTAGTTTTCACATATCCTCATTTTATTATTCTCCTATGACTTTCAATCACATGATTCCTCAATTTTGGGTAGCCTACTCATGGGAAAGCTAAAGCTCATTTGAATCATAAAATTTGATAAAGAAAATACTGCCATGATATGATCTTAAAGAAAAAACCCTAATCTTATTATTTAAGTACACTTAAAGTTGATATACGCATGTATGGTAGCTCATGTCATGCCAGCAAATGTTACCAATCTAACGTGTGTGCTTTCTACAATGTTCTAATTCTTGGTATGCCCCTTTTGACTTCTCATTTTCCAAAAGACATCCCTACCTTGATCTTAGAAGGAAGGTAATACAACTATGATCTTGATCTTGCAAAGTCTTGAAATCTAGTTGTCCTATTATGCCCTTGATCTTTGATCTCATGACCATGTGAAGTATGGTTTGGTATATGATGATCTTCCTATTGAGATAAGTGTGATGGATCAGGAATAATGTATCACATCCCTATTATCGATCCTATAAATTTTCAATTCGTTGATTATTTGGAGTTTGGAAAGATCAAGTTCCTAGAAAGGCCTAGGTTTACACCATTCATCAACCTCAAATACCATGTGATGAAATTGATGATTGACATCTCAAAATATTACTTGATTTTTGTATACATATGAATGATCGCATCTATGGTCTATTTAGGAATATAAACCCTAGCTTCTAAGTGTTTGTACCTATGACTCATAAGTCCAAACTTTGGCTCTCAATATTTAATTTGAGAAATCTTGATTCATGATTATCAATCTTGCAAGATGGTACGAGTCCTACGATTACAATATTTGAATCTTGAGATCACTCAATATTTTACTAGTGACTTCAAAATCCCAAACTTCAAATTTATGAAATAATGACTGTTGATTTTATGGATTTATGACTTAGGGTTTAGCTTTCATATGGACTAGGGCGGGACCTTCTATTGAATTTGAACATGGAATCACAATCATGGATTATGTTGTTCATTTTGAACGATGAAAATACAAAATCTCAGTCGTGGATGGATAACCTCACCTAGGACAATGCAGAATCTAGGAACCTGAAATGTTGGGAATAAAAGCCATGTTATACTCTTGATTCAAAAGCACAATTTGTTTGGCCTAAAACAAATCTCTCAAAATTTGTGATCTATATAATGGTCTTTTCTAGTATAGCAATTTGTGTGATAATCTTTCTATTTGATGTCCATGTGACTATGTGTTGCATTTGCTACTTGATTTTGAGATAGCATTGATTTTTAAGAAACACCAAGATGATTGTGAATGTGATAGTCCCAATCTTGATTAAGTGATTGTATTAATTTTGGGAACAAAATTCCTTTTTAAGGTGGGTAGGATGTGATAATGTGGACTTTTCTCTATCATCATACTTGTGTATCTACTTCTTATATTTTCACTAATTCCTCCCTCTTTCTCAAATTTCATGATTCGATATGAATTATGCTTTTTGGGCTTATTTTAAGTTCACATTACAGCCCATAAGGGTGTGACTCACTGGTGATTGGACCATGAATGCAGGCAGAGGTCTCAGGTTCGAATCCTCACGAGGACGAACAAATTGGGATTTATGTCTGACATGGTTTGTGTCAAAACTAATGGGTTGTACACTTGGTTTACAATACTCCTCTTATGTCGGGCCTCCATAGGTCAATGAGGGGTCGGTGAGAGGAAGTCTCCTTGATGACTCTTTTTTTTTAAGTTCACATTACAGGTAGTGACGCTCAATTTGGTTTTTAAACCTAGGTTGCACCCAAATTATACATCACACTCTTCATCTTTATTTTGGTCTTATATATGTGTCTCACACTATCCTGCTCTTCTACTCATTGTGCAGGGGACAATTCACATTTGTAATGCATCTGATTTTTCTCAATTATGGGCTACTATGAGAGATAGATGTGTCTCACTTTTCGCGTCCCCCAATCAAGGAAAGGCCTTCAAGTTGAGAGCCAATATCAATATTCCTAAGGATCTGAATTAGTCAAATAACATATATTAGAAAACAATTACAATCAAATTTCAAATATTTTTTACAAATTGTACAATGATATACCTCATGAAATTAATACCTATTGAGAAGCAATATCATATATCTAGTCCTCCTTTGTATAGCTTTAAAACCTTTAATATCTTTTATCTTATTCTTCATGTCTTTTATCATGAAAAATATATATTTTAAACGCCGACAAACAAAATGCGGTCAGCATATTACTATAGTGTGTATATTGGTGCAACCACAATGTGTTCAACTAACATGATAATATAATAAGCATCAAATATCGCAAATAAAAACATGCATATTCTTTACATATATATTCTAACCCTTAATGGATATATTATCTTGGGCGTGATCATTGTCCCCTCCAGGTGTCGTGTGTATCAGCCATTAATATACGTTAACTTAGGATTTAGAATATTATCATTTACTTATGTGACACTCATATTGGCATTATGATAGAACAAGAAAATAAACAACTAACAATTTATTTATCGAATCAGCCCTCAGAAATCATTCGGAAAACATCGGAAAACTATATTCTGAGTAGCCAAAATCGTAACCACGTACTTTGATGATGAGCCAAGCAGATTATGCAAACATTCTCTAAGCATATTTTCCAATTAAGCATGCAAACTAAGAAAGTAACTCCAATCTGCATGTATATAAATCCTAAAGAGTCACCAATCATACTAATTACATTAATTAGATTAAGCCCTACTTGGGTCCAAAGATTTTGGATAAGGAGTAAGGGTATTAACCCTACTCCTATTGCATATTTAACATATCCCTTAGTTACAATCACATGTATCCAATTATGCTCATTAACAACATAGAAAGTTATACTCTTTAACCCTAATCCACGATTAAGAGATTGCATTCATTAATAACATGGCAAGTTAGGATCTTTAAACCCTACTGATTCTTATATATTATTATTCTCATTAGCAACTCTAATTATTATCAACAAGTTCATTATTATCAGACTATAACATGATTTGAGAAAATTAATTTCATTAATAAGTTAATGCACCAAATCTAAGGTTTTTATACATCCATCACAACTTAAACCCATCTTTACACTACTTTTGAAAATGGAAACATATTTCGATTTCAATTATATTTTCCTCTTATTTTTACGATCAAAATGATATATAGTTTTGTTGTTTTTGGACCATCTTAGCAATTTCTATGAACTAGTGAACGCACACGTGCACATGCACGTGGCATATAAAATTTGTTGGAAATGTGCGGGGAGATGACTCATCCGTGAAAGGTCCCTACGATAAAAGATATTTGTGTTGGTTGTTTGAAAGGAGAGAATCAAGTAACCGTTTCTGTGGGATAGAGAGAAAAATATAGAATTAAAAATAATAAAAATTAATAAGAGAGTGTGGAAATAAATATTTATAGGAACAAAATTTTTGAAAAAAGGAGAGAAGAGAGTGAATCAAGGAGAGCGCAGTATCAAACTCACTCTTTTTATAGTAGTATAGATTAATCAAAACGTAAGACACATACCTTAGATTTTGGCCACGTGGCGCCTTCCTATATAGTTTTGCTTTTTCTGTATCATCCTAGTAATTTCTACGAATTAATAAAAAAGTAAGACATATACCTTAGATTCTGGCCACGTGGCGCCTTCCTATTTGTAGACGCCTATCTTGGCTCAGGACATGATAGGGCGCGGTTCACTCCCGGTTCTCTGACCCTGGACCGGCCAAAAACAATTGAACCGTCTTCTTCTCCCGTGTTCTGCGCCTGCGTGAGACCCAGGCCCGCGCCACGGCTCTGCCACCCGGCGGAAGCCTTTTCTCCCTCCCATCCTTGGTCTTCTCACTAGGAAAGCACCCAGGCCGACTCCTGCACAACAGGTCGTGCGTCCATACTTGGGGCAGGCAGTCTGTGTCCAGCTGAAGCCCTGCGGCCAATTCTGCCTCACCCAGTACTGCATGTCGTGAGATCTGATGTCTTCTTCCTCATGCGGCGGGAACGCTTTCACGTGCGTCCGACTCCTGCAGGCGCCACGACCGGAGGCAAGGCTACCGAAAGAACGCTGCCTCTGCGTGCTACTTACCCGTCACATCAGCTATCACCGCCGCCGTTCCGTTGTTTGACCCCTCTACACCAGCCTTCTAGCCTAAACTGGTTTCGTCGTAGAGCCAGACACAAGGATGACTCCTGCGTCCTACTCCTCCTGACTTGCCAATCCGTGCGGCACATCATTTCCATCGTGAGCGAGGCCCCCTGATGAAGCCTGAGTCATGCTCGCAGCCGGCGGCGACGAGTGAGCAATCGCCACGAAGCACTCGGGTTTCCGTGCTTTCTCAAGGTAGAATGGCCCAGGCTTCTTCCTTCATCACCATCCTTGCAAAAATAAAAATGGGAACAGTAATGGACGCAATGGCGGTAAACACGACGTTATGACTCCACGCAGGCGTTCCAGAGGTGGAAGCATGAAGTATCAGCTGGGGACGTCGGCCCACCTGATGTTCGTCGTCTCACTTGGGCAGTATCCTGAAGCGCGCCGTCTCAAGTCCGTGATCGCATCCGAGCTGCGCAGGCTCGTCGGGATGAGCATGACTTGGACGGGGAAGATCGTCCGCCTTCCTTAGCCACCTCGGTGAGTTACAGCTCGCCGGCAGAGCTCTGGCTCTGATGTTCGCGAACGTCACTGGGTTTGCCAATCTCACGGGACTGTGTACCGCCATGGAACCCATATATAGGCGACGGTACCTATACTGGTTAGCTCGGTGGTCGCGTTTGCTTTGCATGTCCCCATCAATATCTTGCTGTCGAGGAGGTTGGGTGTGGATCACTGATCTTAATGTGGCGTTCATGCTAGTATCGTATGTGTTGTGGAAGGAGTGCAGGAGCAGGAATAGTAGCAGTAGTACTAGTACTAGTACAACCTGCCTCGAGTGGTCGTGCTACGAGATCAACGTCCTCCTCACCGGCGCCGCCTAGCTATGAGCTGCCACCACCATAGGCAAGGAGATGATGTCGAAGATGTACATGTCTAGGAAGACGCCGGTACACCTGCAAACAATTCACAGCTGGCGGGAGCAAGAAGAACGTACGCCTAGTACCGATCTCAGCAATAAACCCGATCGTTCTCCAACCATCGTTCCGCGACGCCCCGATCGTTCTCCAACCATCGTTCCGCGACGCAGCGGCTGCAGCGTCTGATATCATCGTTTTCCTCGGCTGATGACGCGCAGGGAATCACAAGAGCTCGGGCATTGGGAAATCGGCGGAAGGAGAGCTTACAGGTGTAGCAGCAGAACTGTCGACCATGGGAATGGACGAGGATCAGCCAGCGCAAGCAGCAAGGAGCCAGACGCCACCCCTTCAAGACGCAAAAATATCCACGCCCAGTTCTCCAATTGCGTCTTCTTATTGATGGCCACCGGCTATTAATCTAGTCCTTTGCTGTTACTGTCATCGGCCCATGTCAGGACAAGCAGCTAGCAAAGCTATAGTTTGGAAAAGGTTTTTCCCAAAAGGCAAATGCAGCTTACCCCCAGCGACCATCACAGCAAGTAGTGGTCCTCCTCATACGGCTGGTTGTTTTATTAATCAAACAAAATGAGCAGCACAAGCAGTCATTATAATGGTTAATTTATGGTAGACATATTCACAGCGAGATGGATGAGGCCGCATTCAGTTGCGTTTTGATTAGTAGCTTTGATGATGATGGCAATCTAGGATGGAAACATAGAAAATAATTAATAGATCGCCATCTATTATGATTTCAATCCAACTGTCACGCTATCTAAACGCAGAGAGAGAGAGAGAGTGAGAGTCGTATAATCTATACTACTATAAAAAGAGTGAATAACTTCTATAAATTACAGATATGCCATTGACCAATCAGATCACACCATTTTCAAAATGATGCTCTCTCCTTAACTCCCTCTTTTTTCTCTTGTTTTTAGGACTGCTTTCCATTTTTTCCTCCTCCTAATTGTAACAAACGGTGCCACTATCCTCTCTCCTCTGGGCCCACTCTCTCCTAATAAATCTCTCCTTATAACTTTTTTCCCACGTTCTTTTCCCTTCTTTATCGCAACCTCCTTGTTCATTCCTCTAACTTCTTTCCTTATTTAGTTTCCTTTTTTTGTTTAATACATGTCTCCGCTTATAATATCCATATTGTCTCCCCGCAAAACTACTTCCCCACCATACGGTTCCAATCAATCCCAATGTGCACGATCTTCTCCCCCATTGCCGTAACCTCCCACAGACCTACTCCACTAACTTATGTCCTTAACTATCTTTACTAATAACCTCTCCAATGCCTCCCTCTCTCCTTTTATCCATGTGTTGCCAAATGCCCCATTCCCCACCATGCTCTTCATCTTTCTCTTCCATCGTACCATAGACACATAATTATATTGGAGATCATGAGATACTTTTGCATTATCTATATCAATATATCTTTATATAAAAATAATTTTTTTCTTCTAATTATAAATATGTCATTTTAATTTATTTTAAAAAGTCTTGCAAATCACAATAGAGACATTCAAACTTTTTGCACTCTTCTTAACCCCCTCCTCTTGCATTTTTTCTGCCATTTTTGTACATTAAATAATTCTTTCTCTTTCTTCTCCCTTAACCGCATACAACAAAATTTTCCAACCCAATAACCCCACGTTCCTCATTGACTGATTCCACGCTCTGTCCATGATTCATCAACAAACACACTTCCCTTAAAACGTGCAACATCCACACCTATCACCTCCCCCGTCGGCCATATCAACTGTTGGCCTCCCCGTCGATCTATTCAGTCAGCGCCAACGTAAGGTGAAAGAACTCCTACCTTTTGGGTAAGACATCATGTTTCTTGGTATCTTTGTCACCCATAATCCATAGTGACTGTAGCAACACGGGTAACGCTGGTACCACCATAACCCCAATCGACATTCTACAACCCCCCATCAGGTGCTCTGATGGGCGACAGATTCTGTTGAGATCTTCTTCTCAAGTAGCAACACACTCTTCGTCACATCCAGGATGAAGTTTCTACAGAACGTCACGTATTTCAACCGCGGGGTCTACCGTTCACATCCAACTTCCTCCTTGCCTACCGTATCTTCACCGCGATGTCATTCTTCACAGGCCGACAAGTTCATCGTCTACTCCCTCAGTGCCACTTTCCTCCCTCCTGGCCATCACCATTACCCTCTACCTCCCTGCCGTGATCGAGATCCACTGGTCAGGGATCACCTTCCATGACTGGTGGCGCAACGAGCAGTTCCTGGATCATCGGCGGAACCAGTGCCAACTCGACTGCAGTACTCCAACGACTCCACAAGGTCATCGCCGAAGTCGATATATCCTTCGTGTTCACATCGAAGCGTACATCCGACGACAACGACGAGGCCACCGCCTTTGTGGAGCTGTACAAGGTCAGGTGGAGTTTCTTGATGGTGCCACCGGTGATGATTATGATGGTCAACGGGATAGCCATAGCCATGGGCGTGTCAAGGACCATCTAGAGTGAGTTCCCGTAGTGGATAAGCTTTTTAGAGGTGTGATCTTGATGGGGAGGAGAGGGAAGATTCCAACCATCATCTTCTTCTGGTCCGGATTGATTTCCATGCTCATATTGCTGCCTTGGTTGTACATTAGCCCTCCTTCCTAAAAAAAGAGAGGATTATATGAACTTTCAGTTTATGTGAAATTGTTTTAGCTTTTTTTAAATATCAACAATTAGCGTTTAGGATAGACCGTAGCAGCTATTTTATCATTTTTATGTAATACTGACTATATCATTAAGTATTCAACCACCATGAAGCTCTACTTCATGCAATGCTTTCCTCTTCCTCTCCCTCTTCCCTATGATATTTATTTCATTGTTATTTTTTTCTTCTAAATTGTGGATCGACTCAATGCAGCATTGACAGAAACCCATCCTTGCTATTCAAGAACCTCTTTAAACCACCACACCGTATATTTTTTTCTGATCTACATATGGTAAATGTTTCCATACGTTTCCATCATGGTTGGCATACATTTTATTTTTCTGACTGCATATCTTACATCAACATCGACATATATTTTATTTTCCTAATTGCATATCTTACATCAATTTTGACACGTATTTTATTTTCTAACTGCATATGTCACATCAACATCATGATCAGCATCATGATGTATCTCACCTGGAAGATGACAAGGTATGTTATATTTCAGTAATACAAAGTCAGTGGCTACTTTTACCTATTTTCCTTTTTTCTATTTCTTTCCTGATTAACCATGCATATGGATTGACCACTATATAGGTAGGACTGGAATTGTTTATATATGGACCGAGGATGAGGAACTTTCCATAGCAGTGGAACTCAAAAAGTATGCTCATTCTACGATTAAGATACACTAACTCATTAATATTTTGTATCAACGATTTAGATACACTAAGTCATTAATATTTGGTAACTACATCTATGAGTTTCTTAATACACATTTTCCCGTATTCAATTTTTATACTATGTAACAACTCTTCATTAAATGACATTAACATATGTTTTAAGAAAAAAAAATAGAATGAGACGCTTACAACTCTATGGTTGCTGGGATTACCTTTTTCAATCTTAGGAAAAGATACTACGATATAGGAAGAAGTTGGTGGTACAATACTCAACTATATTAGACTACCATTTTTTGTTGAACAAATTGGATGGCAATATTATGTTTTGTTTAAAAAACTAATTGGATACTACGCTTTCTTATGAATGTGAATAAGAAAATATTAATTCAATTTTATATAAATTGAGGAGGAATTATTCATGTGGTAAGAGCTCACCTTATGTCTTGCTTAGTAAGTTAAGTCATAATTAAGTTCTAAACTAAATAATTATTTTGAACTTAATTAATTTTTACATAATAAAATACTTAAAGTAATACTAATATATTCCTTATTTTAGACCATAGTCAAATCAATTAATTCTCATATTGTATTTTTTTATTTACACAATGTTTATTGTATCTCATACTCAAGCACATGGTTAATGTATCTTAAAAATATAGTCTGACTGTGCATATATCCTTTGTTTTATTTCTTACCTTACATAATAGTTTCAAAGAGTTCATACATTTTACTTTTTCACAATTTATATTCAAACTCCACGCCTTTTGATTGGAAATAATTTTCTTTCAAAAATGCACACTTTAAAAAATCCACTTTCAATCCAAAAAAGATGTTATTCTATTTCAATTTAGGTATAATATTTCCTCCGTATATTATATTTTGAAAATGTGATGGGAGAGAAAGATATAAACTAATTTTTATTATATACCTATATAATAAAGAATTAACCAAGACGAAGATGGTGAATCCACAACCATTCCTATAGGAGAGAGCTAGAATATTATAACATAATACTTATTCTTGTCTATGCGCCTCTCTCCTGACATCCTTTTCGTTCTTTTATTAACTTTTTTTATATCATTAATAAGGAAAACTTGTCTCCTTATTTTATATTATGGCAATTATATCTCTCTTCTTTTATATCCATTTGGTAAGAGGTAAAATTAGAGTGATAAATTGATATACTTTTATTATCTAGACTAGGAGAAAATTAATCATGTGGAGGGGGCGTTCAATAATCAGAATATAAAAAACTCTTTAAAAGTATGATGGAGATTCCAAGAATAGTAGAATTATTGTGTAGTGGAGTGAATTACTATTCTCAATATAATATATTATTATATGGGTCATGGATCATGTAGTTTTCCACCTTATATAAGACCACAAATAGGTATGTTTCTCCTATTTAGGTATATTCAATCCATTATTATTTTGTTACATCACTGCATCTAGGAGATTTTTTATCCCTGATTTCTTTTGTCAATATACAACCGTTTATGTTCTTGTTATAATGTTGCAAAAATGACATGAACATAATTTTCCTAAGAATAGAGTTGAAGATTTTAGGAGGATTTCAAATTTATGGATGCAATTGTCTTTTTCAATGCTAGGTAAAAATCTTATGTTCTAACAAGAAATGGGTAGTACAACTTTATTCATATATTTATATTGCTATTCTCTACTACTATGAAAGGAGTGATTGCTATTCTCTACTACTATGAAAGGAGTGAACACTTTTTGTTAATTAAAAAAATGTCACTATTTATATTTAATCAAATCATACCATTTTTTAAATAGTGTATTCTCCTCAATTCTCTATCTTCTTTCCTTAAGGATCCCACTACTTTTTTTAATCTTGAATTTTCTTTTTTCAAAACAACCTTCCCAACTTCACGCGCAAATCTCATCCCCGCCTCCCTTTTTAGAGCAAGCCCTTCCATTTTAAAATTCAAGCGACCATCTTCCATTGAAACACCATTATCCCACTCACTCAATGCCCTCTTTGGTATCTGACGTGGCTTATTAAAGGCCATATAATTACCCCCACTCTCTCCATGATAACGTCTCTCTATTTCCCTCGATAGATAGTCTTTACTGTTTGTCATAATAACTCAGTCAATAGAAAAGTAATGCTTCATCTCAAACAACAACCCTTAATTTCTCTCCCCAAACTATTCCTCTTTCCACTCGGATTGTTTTTGCCACTACCCCACTCACTTAATTCCCTCCCTAAATTAACTGACGTGCACTAATTAAAAGTTATAACACAAAATAAATACCTAATCTATCCATACCCATGTCTCTCTACCCCACTCACTCAATTCCCTCCTTGTATTAACTAACATACACTATTAACATTTATAATGCAAAATAAATATTCTACACTCTCCATATATCCACGTCTCTTTGTCATAATAACTCAGTCAAATGAAAACCATCCCCATCTCAGCCAACTAACTGCCATCCATTTTCTATCCTTCTCTCTATTGTGTCCTTGTTCTTGGTATATGTTACTCTCTTATTTCCTCTCTCTGCTTCTCTGCTTGCTCTTCTGGTTCTCTTCACTTTCACTCCCATCTCAGCCAACTAACTGCCATCCATTTTCTGTCCTTCTCTCTATTGTGTTTTTGTTCTTCATATATGTTACTCTCTTATTTCCTATCTCTGCCTCTCCGCTTGCTCTTTCGGTTCTCTTCACTTTCACTTCCTCTTCCCATTCTTTCCCTCTCGACTTTGCCTTCTTTTTCCATGTTCCTTCTCCTATTTTCTATGTCCTCATTAATCTTTTTGATACTTATTTTCTTATCTCATCACTCATCTGCTATGAAATCAGACCTTGTTATAAAGGTGGACTTCAGTCAACAGGGAGGAGGAGTTTCCATTCCTAGACGTAAGACACTACAAACTAATGACCGATTTGCAACATTGCAGTTAATGAAAATCAATTTTCTCATTCCTCTACTAAAATTAGAAGCGCAATGTGGAAATCAATTGGCATCTAAGTTGTCTCCTACACTCTATAGTAAAATTAGAAATGTGGTCAAGATGTAAACTTCAATCGCAGGGGTTTACATTGATTGCAACACAACACACAAGGTAATTTACAGTAATGAAAGTATTGCATATCTATATGGGAATTTAATGCTTATCATTAATGCAACGGAAGAAATCTCTATTCTCTGTCTTTCTTTCTCTTTTTTTAGTTCATATATCTAGATAATTTTTTTATGCATATAATAATTTTACTATCTTTTGCACATATGATGATTAGTTGATGATCCAATGATTAAGGATCACATGATTCTTATTGATCATTTAGTAGTATTTTAAATTGCTTTAAATCACTTCAACAAGTTTACAATTATATACATATCTTTATTTATATGGTTAGCAAATTTCATGAAATAAATATAATAAGTTATGTAATTCTACACCCATGTCAGTGGATGTAGTATTTTAGAGTAATAGTTTTTATATCTTTAATAAACTCAAGGACAACATGTTGCCCATTTTCCTTCGATCTTGATATAGATTAAATACCAATTTAGATTTGAATTGAGAAAATACTATAATATGGTTAATAACAAATATATACCTACATAGTACAAGAAAAAAAGGGAAAATATGAAGGAATTTCTATTGTAAGAAATTCACTCTATAAAAATTATTATACATGGTAGTTAACATTTAATCTAATTGCATAGTGATATTATGCTTATGATAAATTATATCTAACATAAATTAAATATCTCTTACATGACACGTGCATGTGCACGTGCGTGTTTACTAGTAAAAAAAAAAGATGGATGTGATGAGAAGCAATCATAATAGCAGCAAAGGTACATTTAGGCAGATCAATGTAATGATGTAATTTCCAGACTTTGTCAATCTAATGATCGAATGTGGGATGATGTGCAAAAGAAGGAGTATAATATTAATTGAATCATTGTTATTATTATTATCATCATTATTTTAATCTTAAAAACTGTTTCAAAGGCATATTTTAATCTTCTCATATTCTTAATCATTATTTTTTCAATCATTGTTATTTTAATCTTCTCATATTCTCTCTTGTGTTCTATTCATACCCTCTCTCTCTCTCTCTAAATGAGGAAATGGATAGTAAGAAAAAAAAAGATGGAACAAGAAGCATAATATGTACGAAAGAACAAAAAAGAAAGACTACCGGAATGGAAACATCGGTAGAAAAATGAGATACACTACCGGAATTTGCTCGGTAGGGGAAGAAATGGCATTGCCTGAATGGTTTCTCGGCATGAAAACCGATAACCGGGACCAATAAGCAAAATATAATCTGACTCATATATTAATCATCAGTAAAAAAAAAACCAACCAAAGCTAGATCACCTGACCATATCCCCGGATAACATGCTGATAAGGGCATGTTTAGTTTGCTGGATAGGATCCCCTGCATAGCGACGTCTAAGTTGAAGTACCGCCGCCGCCGCCGAGGGAGCCGGTGATAGCTGATGAGCACCCGGCAACTCGCGCATAGGCTAGTAGCTGCTCGATGACGATCCGCAATAAAAGGGGAACATGATTCATGTGGTGGATTAGTTGTTTGTTGGTTCATCTACAACTGATGAACGGACCCACCACTCATCTACTGGTCCTTGCCGCTCGGTTATGCGGATAACAAAGGCTTTGATTTCAGTCTTTTGAATTTGCATCGTCTTGAATATATACAACAAATATGATATATAAAAATCACAAGGCATGCTTATCTTTTCAATATCTTGTAATTTTAATTACATGATTGACTACGTTTTATTCAAGGTGTTAAATCTAAATCATTGATCTCTTTGCGGGTGATCCAAGTCAAAACACAAGCTCTGTAGCTTGCTTACAACAATAGAGTTGAAACGGAAGCTAAGAATATCGAAGATTAACCTGTAAGTTCTTGCATGCAAACGCGTTGACACAAGCGTGCAAGATCCAACTGCGGGAAGAATTTTTTCCCAAAAGGCAAATGCACATTTAGCTAGAGCGAGAGAGTCGTATAAAAAAAATAAAAATAAAGATGGATGTGATGAGAAGCAATCATAATAGCAGCAAAGGCACATTTAGGCAGATCAACAAGCTAGGTGTGTAATGATGTAATTTTCAGGCTTTGTCAATTTAATGATCGAATGTGTGATGATGTGCAAAAGCAGACGTATAGTATTAATTTAATCATTATTATTACTATTATTTGAATCTTAAAATCTGTTTCAGATGTTCTAGCAAAAAAAAAAAAGGCGTTTTATATTTATAAAAGAATCTACGACGTCAGTCCTGAGTGGAAGCTATCATGAAGCAAGAAGGGATCCATTAAATGTTATGGTTTTAATGAGACGAAAATCAGGCCGAGTTATAAAGATTACTTGAAATATCATCTAATCTAATCTCAATCTCATGTCTCTATCTCTCTCCTCTTATTCTCTTTCTCGTGTTCTATTCATACTCTCCTCCCTCTATCTCTCTCTCTCTCTGTCTTCTGATACCCTCTCCCCTCCCCCCTCCCACACACACAAAAAAAAAATCTAGAGTGAGTAGATGACACACAAATGAGGAATTGGAGGGTGAGAAAGAAAAATGTAAAACAAGAAGTATAATATGTATAGAAGACAAAAAAAAAATAGACTACCGGAATGGAAGCATCGGTAGAAAAAGGAGATACACTATCGGAATTTTACTCGGTAGGAGAAAAATGGCACTGCCGGAATGGTTTCTCGGCATGAAAATCGATAATCGGGATAAATATGAAAAAAAAACAACCTGACTCAGTCCGAATCGTAAGTAAAAACACCCAAGCAAACCGCTAGATAGCCTAATCATATCCCCTCATAACCTGCGGATAACCTAATCAATATCCAAAATCCCCCCAATCCCCTCCTTCTCTTGGTCTTTACCTGATCATCATATACCTGACTCAGTTCCGCGCCCAGCTGCTGCAGCGTCTGATATCATCGTCTTCCTCGGCCATCGTACAGAGCTCGTACCTCCGAGGATGAGTGGTGGTTACTCACGGTGTTGTTGTCGGTGGTAGTGCTGTCGTTTTGCCGCCGGAGGAGAACACTGGATAAGTTTATAAAAAAATCTACGGGGCGAGTCCTGAATGGCAGCCATCATGAAGCCAGAAAGAATCCGTTAAATGTTATGGTTTTAATGAGACGAAAATCGGGCCGAGTTATAAAGATTACTTGAAATATCATCTAATCTAATCTGAATCTCATGTCTCTATCTCTCTCCTCTTATTCTCTTTCTCGTGTTCTATTCATACTCTCCTCCCTCTATCTCTCTCTCTCTCTTCTTTTACCCTCTCCCCTCCCCCCCCCACACACACACACAAAATTTAGAGTGAGTAGATGACACACAAATGAGGAATTGGAGGGTGAGAAAGAAAAATGTAAAACAAGAAGTATAATATGTATAGAAGAACAAAAAAAATAGACTACCGGAATGAAAGCATCGGTAGAAAAAGGAGATACACTGCTGGAATTTTACTCGGTAGGAGAAGAAATGGCACGGCCGGAATGGTTTTTCGGCATGAAAACCGATAACCGGGATAAATATGAAAAAAACAACCTGACAGTCCGAATCGTAAGTAAAAACACCCAACCAAACCGCTAGATAGCCTAATCATATCCCCTAATAACATGCGGATAACCTAATCAATATCCAAAATCCCCCGAATCCCCTCCTTCCCTTGATCTTTACCTGATCATCGTATACCTGACTCAGTTCTGCGCCCAACTGCTGCAGCTAGCGTCTGATATCATCGTCTTCCTCGGCCACCGAACAGAGGCCTTGGATGAACCTGCCTCGCTCTCGCCATCCTGGACCATGGCCGAAGATCTCACGGCGTTGTTGTATGTGGTAGTGATGTCATTTTGGGGCGGAAGGAGAACACTGGATATGTTTATAAAAGAATCTACGACGTGAGTATAGAATGGCAGCCATCATGAAGCCAGAATAAAGAATCCGTTAAATATTATTGTTTTAGTGAAACGGAAATCCCACCGAATTATTCATCCGCAATTTAATGGTACTACAGGGGCTGTTGTTTTACCTGACTGCTTCCGGGAATTGCTTGTTCGGCTACCTCTGTCGTAGTACGTGCAGGTCACCACGAGGCAGAAGTCCGTCAGCAGGCATGCCCACTGGCCGTCCTCCGCTGACGCGATGAGTTTGGGGAGGAAAGGTTGGTCCAGCAGGCCTTGCTTGTTCCGACCGTGGAGCTCCTCCTTGTCCATCACCTTTGCGGCCAGGAGGCGCGTCTTGGTTCGGTTTTGTGTCACGAGTGACGAGTTGGGCGGTTCAGATGTCGCCACTGCCGAGGAACAGGAGGTCGGTCATGCTGAGTGGCTTCTGGTTGGAGTCGGGTCGCTTGGGGCGTTGCATCCTGACGGCGCCGGAGTGGTGCAAGGGGCAGAGGCGGAGATGGGGCCGGAACCGGAGGAGGATGCTGCATGTTGTAGATGTGGCTGTCGTCGGTGCTGCCGGCCGGGTCACGCAGGCAAGCCGCCGTTGAGGCCGCTAGAGGGTTTGATTAGTAGCTTTGATGATGATGGCAATCTAGGATGGAAACATAGAAAATAATTAATAGATTGCCATCTATTATGATTTCAATCCAACTGTCACGCAATCTAAACGCACAGAGAGAGAGAGTGAGAGTCGTATAATCAAAAAAATAAAGATGGATGTGATGAGAAGCAATCATAATAGCAGCAAAGGTACATTTAGGCAGATCAATGTAATGATGTAATTTCCAGACTTTGTCAATCTAATGATCGAATGTGGGATGATGTGCAAAAGAAGGCGTATAATATTAATTGAATCATTGTTATTATTATCATCATCATTATTTTAATCTTAAAAACTGTTTCAAAGGCTCTAGCAAAATAACAAAGGCGTTTTATGTTTATAAAAGAATCTACGGTGGCAGCCATCATGAAGATCATTAAATATTATGGTTTTACTAAAACGGAAATCCCACCGAGTTATAAAAATAATTGGATATATCATATCACATAATCTTATGTCTCTATTTCTCTTCTCATATTCTCTCTTGTGTTCTTTTCATACTCTCTCTCTCTCTCTCTCTCTCTCTCTCTCTCTCTCAATGAGGAAATGGATGGTGAGAAAAAAAAAAGATGGAACAAGAAGTATAATATGTACGAAAGAACAAAAAAGAAAGACTACCGGAATGGAAACA